>JAJUPC010000129.1:600000-992694 GCA_023614405.1 Avena insularis | reverse complement strand
CAGTATCGACAAGTTCTCCGGATGCATGATCCGTTGGCGGTCGATGTTCCCAGAGCAGCATCTCTCCCTTCACCTATTTTGCATTTATAGTCTTTATTTCCTCCGTTGATCTATTGCTATCCGTGGTCGTGATGATGCTTTAGTTTCCGTGCACCGGTTATATCCTTGCAGCCTCTATATTGCCATGGACACCTCCTATTACCGTGTTTGGTAGATAGCTGGCCTTGAAGTCAGAGTTGCTTGCTCAGGTGCGATGTCGTGTTGTCAAGTACCACAGTTGTTGGAATGTTTTCATATGCTTTACGGTGGAGTTGATCATGACTTTAAATACAACTATTAAATTGCTGGGACAACTAATGAAAGAGGCACCGGTGGGCAATATATGTTATTTGGTTTTCATGCCCACTTGTGTCCCGTGGGTCCCGAGTACTTGATACTGCTCCTTGACTATTCGACCATCCACATACGGAGAGTCTATGAACTCTTTAGCCGAGCTTGATTCATTTCTTATTTCATGGGGCCACAAACTAGTTTGGGGCTTTATTACTATCCTGTACTTATGCCATGCTTTACCGCTTTATTTACGTGTATCAGCGTGGAGCACTGTCTTTGGGCCCAGGAATTCATGAGTGTTTTCGGTATCGACAAGCCCACACTTTTGGGTTCCCAAACAAGTCATGTACCATTGGCGCAAACCTTGGGTCCGTCTCGAGCCAAATAACAACTCGCTATGGTAGCAATGGGGTGGCCCTGAAATATTTTATGAATCTTGTGATCGCTTTGTCGTGAAAGCCTTGTTAGGTTTGAGTTGGTTTTTCCGAGGTTGATCGTGTGTGTTGCTATTTGTGCACCCTGCAGGTATAAATCTTCCCGAAAGTCGTGGTCATGGCGTTATGGACGACACGGAGCCTTGATATCTCGATCATAGACAAGCATAACTAAAGTAGTGCTATAAATTTGACTTAATATGTGACTAGTAATTCAGCTTCACTACAATGGAATGGATAATAAAAATGCCAACAAGCGGTGGATCTGTGGTGATCCGTGTCATACTATACCGCCTAGTAAGTATTGCAAACTCCAATGAAATGTGATAAAAAGTGCCAACAATTGCTGGGTTTTGGGATTCCTCGGACAATTATATCTGACTAGTAAATGTTCCAACTATAACGGAATGGTGATTAAAACCGCCCACTACTTATGTCAGGATGACTCATGCTATCTATATCCGATTAGTAAATGCTGCAACTATAACGGAATGAGTAAAATTGCCAAGTGTGAGTTCCTTGGTCCGAGGAGGCTTCCTCGTTTGGTCTTGAGGAAATAATGGATGGGTATGATTGGTTTTAGTATCAAAGTTGGATCCAACAGTCTTTCTTATCCCTCTAATAGCCGATAGATGAATCGAGTCTCTATAGGTTGTTTAGTGCATCCGCTGCCGCTTGATCCACCATACCTATGTAGGCGAGAGAGCCAATTCTAGCCTCGCTGTAATCGCCTTAATCTTGACAGCCCTCTTTTTCCTTTGCCCTTTGTAGGCACCCTTTTGTTTTAGCAGGTTTGATATCGATGTCGATTAGGTGGTTACTCTTCCGACTTGGCTTGGGCAGGGTTATGGACGCCATTGATTATTCTTCGTGGCTCTTAGCCCCATTTGCATCTTGTCCATACTCGGACTTTGTATTGGTTTCAATGTGATTTGGATCTTGTCTTGTATATCATATCCTTGACTCATGGAGTCGTGTTGTATATATCTCATCTAGGTACCATCGAGGACTGTTGTGTAATGGTATTATTGCTTTTCCACCGCACGAAGTGCTGGTGGGGCGATCCTTGAATCGCTTTCTATGCGGGTTTGGAAAGGGCTAAAACTTCTGCATAGGGCGATCAGTGAATATTCTTCGAGTGAAGTGTTGCCAGAGTGTATCGAGCTCAGAGCCATGATACCTTGTCCATCTGTAGGATAACCTAGCTAATCTACCGGCCAAGAGAGTGTTAAACTATTTTAAAAAATCGGTTGGATAGATCTGATTAGGTCCACGTTTACTCCTTATCCTCTCTGTTCTCCTCTTACCTCATGCGTGTTTTGGATCTGTCCTCTTATCTTTCCTCAGTCCGTGATTTCCGTGGTTGGGTTTAAAAATGTTACCCTTCGTGGTTTCACTTCCTCCTTTGGTAACGATGCTTCTACATCTGGTCTTCGTGCGATCTGAGTGATCCTTTATCTGTGGTACCATTCTTGGTCCCTTGTTTGTGTCTTTCGGTGTTTTCCGATGCAACGACATCATCTACGCCAGATCCGATGCAGATCCTGCACCACTCCTTTGTTTTAGGACCTCGATTAGCCTAGATCTTTAGTCTGATTCTAGAGTTGGTTGCATAATTCTACTATTCATGCATGGACTTTTATAAATGCTATGAGTGAGGATGGAGTCGCGACCATACCACTCTTATCATTCGCTTTTTGTATATTGAATCGGTGGATCTAGCAATTTACTTCGTCAACGGAAGCTAGAGGTGGCTTTATTTGTTGATACCTTTACCTCCCCCTTTGTTTATCCGGAGTGTTCTCTCGACGATCGCGGACAACGACCTCTTGTTAGTGGTGTCGCGAGGATCTACACGAGGCTAGTGGGGAAGATTCAGATCGCCACCTTCTTCCTGATTACCATGAGGCGGATCTCGAGGGCTTAGATCCCTTGTTAGTGGTGTCAATTGTGGCATCCCGCAAAAACAACTACTAGAAAATCGCTGTGTTTTTGTGCATTGCATCATCATGACCGCATGCTCATGTCATCATGCCACATTGCATTTGAGCATCGTCATCATCATGCATATTATTTGCCTAAAACTATTTTCGAAAACCCTGGTTTTGTTTTCTAAACGCCCACCATTATTTCAAATTAAAACCCCGCCTCGGATTATTTTAGTTTTTAAAGCGGATTGTCAAGCCTCGCTTTTAAATAAATAATATATTTATAATATTTTTAGGCGTACCACCAGGCCCCACAGGCACGGCAATGCCACCTCAGACCTAAACTAAAAGCCTATCTTATCCTATCCAAACCCTAGGACCTTCCCCACCTTCTAACTACTGCCGCCACCACCTGCCCATCTCCACCTTGCTTCACACTTCCTCCTGCGCCATAGCCACCACCCACGCAGCCACTTTGCCTGGCCACCTCCTATCCCCTTCCACATTGGCGGCTCCCTCATGACACCTGCGCACACCTTGGCAGTACCACGGAGACCACAGTGTAGCAGCGCCCATTCTGCATCCACCCAGCCCACAGTCATCTCACCTGCGCCTCTCCCTAGCCCTGGCTCCATTTTGCCGGCCCACCTCCTATCCCCTTCCACATTTGGCGGCTCCCCTCGCGGCTTCTGCCTTTACCTTGGTACAGGAGATCTGATGCTGTGCTTGGCGTTCTGCTCCACCAGCCCACGGTCATCTCACCTGCGCCTCTCCCCTAGCCCGCTCTCGGTCCCATGGACCCACTTGCCCCGCCCACCCTCCTATCCTCCACATTTGACGCTTCCCTCAAAGACACGCACACGCTGCTGTACACACTGGAGACCACGAGTAACGCGCCTGCACGCCCACCCCAGCCCACAACATCTCACTGCCTCCCTAGCCCCGCCTCAACACGTCGCTCTCACCATCCATGTCCCTTCTGCGTTTGACGCCTCCTCGCAGCACACGCACATCGCCGGGTACACGGGAGACTACGAGTAACGCTGCTACCATGCTGTAACGCCTCCACCCTTTGGTGCCCATACCACTTTAACTCTCGCCTCCCTTTGTAGCCGCCCCTGCTTCCGCCTCACCTGGCCACCATCCACGCCCACCTTCCCCACATAACCTTGTCTCTCTCTTGCTGCAGCGGCATCTCTCTCCTTGTTTAGCCAGCACTACCCGCAGAGCTGCTCCCCCCCCCTCCCGTCACGCCCACTGGCCTCCTCTCCTTGGCTAGGACGCCCTAACTCGAACCCTCTCCGCCATCGTGTCCTCGTCTCGGCCAAGCCGCTTCCGCCTCTGCCACTGGCGCCCTCTGCCCCGCCACCCTTCTCGACCCCAACCATGAGATCGCCATGACCGGCCGCTGGCCTGCCAGACCAAGCTCGGCCACCGCCCGCCTCCCTCTCCTCTCCCGCAGGGAGGCCCCCCTCCCCTCTGGGTCACCGCTCCACAAGCTCGCCACCGTCCGCCTGGCCAGCACCCTCCGTCCGTGCTCCCATCTCGACTCGCCTCACGCTGCGATGCCTTCGCCTGAGTGCGGCTCCTCCCCACCCAGTCTCTAAAGTCCGTTTGCTCCTCCTCGGTCCAAGCTCTGCTTGTCGCGGCACACCAAGTTCTTCCGGTTTGCGCACGAACGGAAGGTGTTC
Organism: Avena insularis; assembly: GCA_023614405.1. NCBI lineage: Eukaryota > Viridiplantae > Streptophyta > Magnoliopsida > Poales > Poaceae > Avena > Avena insularis. The sequence goes on along the minus strand of JAJUPC010000129.1, from coordinate 988,308 downwards.
GAGGGTACGTCGTATGGGACATGGCCTGGTAGCAATGTTGTGTGCTGCTGGCTGTGTCCCGTTGCCAGCATAAGTGTTGAGGCTGTAGTGCGAGGTGTTTCCTGGTGGAGTTGTTGGCGAAAGTCTTCCGAGGCTTTTGACACGGAGCGTCGAAACCCCCGGACCCGGAGAACCCCTGGACACCAAGATCTACCGGCGCCGAACCCAAGACCGACAACGCCACCCGAGAACTCCGACAAGGACAGCAAGTACTCCGTCTCAGAAGCTCGCAAGGACTTCGACATGGCCAAGATCTACTCGATGAACCGATCACCGCAAACCAAGTCCGGCACCGGCAAATGAAGTCGGAACCGCCAAATCTTCATCCCGGACGCCATGACCGTCAACATGACCCGAAGACCGCGAATGCGACAAGATCTACCTCTCGTATGAAGATCGATCCCTTGAAGTCCAAATCGATCCGTCGAACGCCGAACCCGAACCCCGGAACCCAAGATCTCCTTATCCGGATGTGAACCTTTCCCGAGCCCCTATTTTATAAATGCTATATATATAACCGGGATATTAAATTGTTCATTCATGCATATCTGTCTGTGGGTTGGGGGCATTATGCTGATTCACCTCATAATTAAATATGGAGTCTATATGCGGGATATCTTTGTCTTATTCCGGAGTCTGTTTAAATTTGTGTAGCGAACCGATGCCCTGTTTCGCCTTGTTAATACAACATTTAATCTGGGTAGATAAATAACTTTAACCATGTAATTAATTATCGGGACCCTGTTAAAAGCTAATATCGCTTAATTGCACCGCATCTCGCATCATATCATAATCATGCCGGATCTTCTGCCGTGGTATTAAATATTGTATTCGGTGTTTCTGCTAGCATTTGCTTCTTCGCGGATTAGGCCGATGAGTTGATGCGAGTATCGACAAGTTGTCCGGATATGATCCGTCGGCAGTGTTTCCCGGGCGAGCATCTCTCCCCCTTCTACCTATTTTGCATTTATAGTCTTTATTTCCTCTTGTTGATCTATTGCTATCCGTGTCGCGATGCTTTAGTTTCCGCACCGCTTATATCCCATGCAGCCTCTATATTGCCATGGACACCTCCTATTACCCATGTTTGGTAGATAGCTGGCCTTGCGAGTCGTAGTTGCTTGCTCAGGTGCGATCTCGTGTTGTCAAGTACCACAGTTGTTGGAATGTTGTCATATGCTTTACGGTGGAGTTGATCATGACTTAAAACACAACTATTAAATTGCTGGGACAACTAATGAAAGATGCACCGGTGGGCAATATATGTTATTTGGTTTTTCATGCCCACTTGTGTCCCGTAGGCCCTGAGTACTTGATACATGTTCCTTGACTATTCGCACTATCCGCATACGGGAGAGTCTATGAATCCCCCTTAGCCAGAGCTTGATTCATTTCTTATTTCTTGGGGCCACAAACTAGTTTGGGGCTTTATTACTATCTTGTACTTATGCCATGCTTCACTGCTTTATTTACGATTGTGCGTGGAGCACATGAATTTAGGTGCGAGTGTTTTGTGGTATCGACAAGCCAGTCACACTTCGGGTTCCCAGTCGTTTACATCCATTGGCGCAAACCTTGGAATTAGTCTGAGCCGACAACAACTTCGCTATGGTAGCTTAATGGGGTGGCCCCCTGAAATATTTTATGAATCTTGTGATCGCTCTGTCGTGAAAGCCTTGTTGGGTTTTGAGTTGGTTTTTCCGAGGTTGATCATGTGTGTGTTGCTATTTGTGTACCCCTGCAGGGTAAATCTTTCTGAAAGCCGTGTCCCGCAGTTATGGACGACTTAAAGCCTGATATCTCGATCATAGACAAGCATAACTAAAGTAGTGCTATAAATTTGACTTAATATGTGACTAGTAATTCAGCTTCACTACAATGGAATGGCTATGGTGACTTGGGATACTATAACATGGTGTGAGCATGTTTTCAACTTGTTATGACTCTCCCAAGTCACCATAGCCTTGATGATCCTTTAGTTTTCAACTTGTAATATCACTTGCTATTAGCATGCAAAGAAAGTTCCATGGGTTTTTTAATTTTCTTTTCAGACAATTCATGTTCTAACTTAGGAAAAATACTAAAAAGCTCTCTAATTTTTTTGTTGTTTTCCATTAAGCCTAACTAGTGAAAATAAAAACAAGAATCAAAAAGACAAAATTGCAGAATCTAAAGGAAATAACTTCGAGCACTCACACCGAGGGATGTGAGTACCTTTTACCTTACCTCCCGGGCAACGGCGGCGTAAAATAGCTTGATGTCTATGCTTCTATTCTTGTAGGCGGTTGTTGGGCCTCAAGTGCAAAGGTTTGTAGAACATGACAAGTTTCTTAAGTGGCTCACCCAAGGTTTATCGAACTCAGGGAGGAAGTATTCAAAGGTATTCCCTCTCAAGCAATCCTGCAATCAAGATACAAGAAGTCTCTTGTGTCCCCAACACACCCAGTACACTTGTCAGGTGTATAGGTGCACTAGTTCGGCAAAGAGATAGTAAAATACAAGTGGTTTGGATAATTATAAGTGGTATTGCTAGAAAATAGGTTGGTGGTGTGTGGTTGACGTGGGAAAATACTAATGGAAAACTGAAATAAAGATGGAAGCAAGCAAACATGTAACAGATCTAGTTGCAAATGGTGTTTCAATGCTTAGAAACAAGGCCTAGGGATCATACTTTCACTAGTGAACACTCTCATATAAATATATTGTGTTCATGATACTACTCTGAACTACTCTCTGGTTGGACACTCTAATCCATGGTAGGGCTATAACAACACACCTCAAAGTTTGCTTTCCACATCTAGATAACCCCACACTGTCACCTTGAGCACTAGATGGTTCCAACAAACACCATAATTTCATAAAGACATCCAACTCCAAATATAACTCATAACAAGTATTTGTAATCTCTAGCCTAAGTGCCACCATGGTGTGCACTGTCACTTTCACACACATGGGGAGGCGAGATCTATTAAAGCACTTGAGTAGCAAGGTAGATCTATAGATTACAAGCTCATGATCTCAATAAGATCATGCATAGAGAGATGAACACATACCTACCGGGTAGAACCCTTAGCCTCGAGAGAACTACTCCCTCCTCATCATGGGAATCGAGCCATTGATGGAGATGGTGGTGGAGATCGATGGAGATGGCTCCGGGGGCACTTCCCCGTCTCGGCAGGGTGCCGGAACAAAGACTTTCTGTCCCCCGAATCTCCCCTTCGGTGGCGGTGGTGCTACGGAAATTTTCGTGGATTTCTGATTGAGTATCTAGGGTTTCTGCCTCGGGAGGAATATATAGGCGAAGGAGGCAAGGTCGGTGGCCAGTCAGGGGGCCCACACCATGCCCTGGTGTGGCCTAGGGTACCAGCACAGGGTGTGGCCAGCCCTGTCCTCCTCCTCTGTATTCTGCCTCCGAGTCTTAGGTAAAATAGGAACTTTGGCTTTTGTCCATCAATTCGAGAATATTCATTTCGACTTTCCTGGAAACAAAACAACAAAAAAATAGGCAGTTAATCGTGGCTCTTGTTAATAGGTTAGTCCAAGAAATCATATGAAAAGTACTCCAAAGTGTGGACAAAACACAAGAAAGTAGATAAAACCAATCATGGAACATCAAAAATTATAGATACATTTGCAATGTATCAGTGGTTTGTGGAAAGAACACACATTCAATTACTCTAGTTGTGGTTCATGAAAAGAACACACATGCAATGACACTTGTGGATCCATATGTGGTATGTGAAAAGAACACACATTCAATGACTCTAGTTGTGGTTCATGAAAAGAACACACATGCGATGACACTGGTGGATCCATGTGGTTCATGAAAATAACACACATGCAATGACACTGGTGGATCCATATGTGATTTGTGAAAAGAACACACATTCAATGACTCTAGAGCTGGTTCATGAAAAGAACACACATGCAATGACTCTAGTGGATCCATATGTGGTTTGCGAAAAGAACACACATGCAATGACTCTGGTGGATCCATATGTGGTTTATGAAAACAACACACATGCAATGACTCTAGTGCTGGTTTAGGATAAGAACACACATGCAATGACTCTGGTGGATCCATATGTGGTTTGCGAAAAGAACACACATGCAATGACTCTAGTGCTAGTTTAGGATAAGAACACACATGCAATGACTCTGGTGGATCCATATGTGGTTTGTGAAAAGAACTCGCATTCAATGACTCTTGTTGTGGTTTATGAAAAGAAAACACATGCAATGACACTGGTGGAAACATGTGGTTAATGAAAATAACACACATGCAATGACATTGGTGGATCCATATGTGGTTTGTGAAAAGAACACACATTCAATGACTCTAGTTGTGGTTCATGAAAAGAACACACATGCAATGACTCTAGTGTTAGTTTAGGATAAGAATACACATGCAATGACTCTAGTGGATCCATGTGGTTTGTGAAAAGAACACACATGCAATAACTCTGGTGGATCCATATGTGGTTTGTGAAAACAACAAACATTCAATGACTCTAGTTGTGGTTCATGAAAAGAACACACATGCAATGACACTGGTGGATACATGTGGTTAATGAAAATAACACACATGTAATGACACTGGTGGATCCATATGTGATTTGTGAAAAGAACACACATTCAATGACTCTAGAGCTGGTTCATGAAAAGAACACACACGCAATGACTCTAGTGGATCCATATCTAGTTTGCGAAAAGAACACACATGCAATGACTCTAGTGGATCCATATGTAGTTTATGAAAAGAACACACATGCAACGACTCTAGTGCTGGTTTAGGATAAGAACACACATGAAATGACTCTGGTGGATCCATATCTGGTTTGTGAAAAGAACACACATGCAATGACTCTAGTGCTGGTTTAGGATAAGAATACACATGCAATGACTCTGGTGAATCCATATGTGGTTTGTGAAAAGAACACACATTCAATGACTCTAGTTGTGGTTCATGAAAAGAACACACATGCAATGATACTGGTGGATCCATGTGGTTCATGATAGTAACACACATGCCATGACACTGCTGGATCCATATGTGGTTTGTGAAAAGAATACACATTAAATGAAAATAACACACATGCAATGACACTGGTGGATCCATATGTGGTTTGTGAAAAGAACACACATTCAATGACTCTAGTTGTGGTTCATGAAAAGAACACACATGCAATGACTCTAGTGGATCCACGTGGTTTGTGAAAAAAACACATGCAATAACTCTGGTGGATCCATATGTGGTTTGTGAAAACAACACACATTCAATGACTCTAGTTGAGGTTCATGAAAAGAACACAAATGCAATGACACTTGTGGATCCATGTGGTTCATGAAAATAACACACATGCAATGACACTGTTGGATCCATATGTGATTTGTGAAAACAACACACATTCCATGACTCTAGAGTTGGTTCATGAAAAGAACACACATGCAACGACTCTAGTGGATCCATATGTGGTTTGCAAAAAGAACACACATGCAATGACTCTGGTGGATCCATATGTGGTTTATTAATAGAACACACATGCAATGACTCTAGTGCTGGTTTAGGATAAGAACACACATGTAATGACTCTGGTGGATCCATATGTGGTTTCTAAAAAGAACACACATGCAATGATTCTAGTGATGGTTTAGGATAAGAACACACATGCAATGACTATGGTGGATCCATATGTGGTTTTTGAAAAGAACACACATTCGATGACTCTAGTTGTGGTTAATGAAAAGAACACACATGCAATGACTCTAGTGGATCCATATGTGGTTCATGAAAAGAACACACATGCAATGACTCTGGTGGATCCATATGTGGTTTATGAAAAGAACACACATGCAATGACACAAGTGCTAGTTTAGGATAAGGACACAAAAGTTATGACTCTAGTGGATCCATATTTGGTTTGTGAAAAGAATGCACATGCAATGACAATGGTGGATCCATTTGTGGTTTGTGAAAAGAACACACATTCAATGATAGTGGTGGATCCATGTCGTTTGTGAAAAGAACAGACATGCAATGACACTGGTAGATCCATGTGGTTCATGAAAATAACTCACATGCACTTTCTTTGGTGAATCCATCTGTGGTTTGTGAGAAGAACAGACATATAATGTACTAGTGTTGGTTTAGGATAAGAATACACATGCAATGACTCTAGTGGATCCATATGTGGTTTGTGAAAAGAACACACATGCAATGACACTTGTGGATCCATATGTGGTTTGTGAAAAAGAACACACATCCAATGACAGTGGTGGATCCATACGTGGTTTGTGAAAAGAACAGACATGCAATGACTCTGGTGGATCCATATGTGCTTTGTGAAAAGAACACACATTCAATGGCTCTAGTTGTGGTTCATGAAAAGAACACACATGCGATGACACTGGTGGATCCATGTGGTTCATGAAAATAACACACATGCAATGACACTAGTGGATCCATATGTGATTTGTGAAAAGAACACACATTCAATGAATTTAGAGCTGGTTCATTAAAAGATCACACATGCAATGACTCTAGTGGATCCATATGTGGTTTGTGAAAAGAACACACATGCAATGACTATGGTGGATCCATATTTCATTTATGAAAAGAACACACATGCAATGACTCTAGTGCTGGTTTAGGATAAGAACACACATGCAATGACTCTAGTAGATCCTTATGTGGTTTGTGAAAAGAACACACATTCAATGACTCTAGTTGTGGTTCTTGAAACGAACACACATGCAATGGCTCTAGTGCTGGTTTAGGATAAGAACACACATGCAGCGACTCTACTGGATCCATGCGGTTTGTGAAAAGAACACACATGCAATAACTCTGGTGGATCCATATGTGGTTTGTGAAAAGAACACACATTCAATGACTCTTGTTGTGGTTCATGAAAAGAACACACATGCAATGACATTGGTGGATCCATGTGGTTAATGAAAATAACACACATGTAATGAACTGGTGGATCCATATGTGGTTTGTGAAAAGAACACATATTCAATGACTCTAGTTGTGGTTCATGAAATGAACACACATGCAATGACTCTAGTGTTGGTTTAGGATAAGAACACACATGTAGTAACTCTAGTGGATCCATGCGGTTTGTGAAGAGAACACACATGCAATAACTCTGGTGGATCCATATGTGGTTTATGAAAAGAACACACATTCAATGATACTTGTTGTGGTTCATGAAAAGAACACACATGCAATGACACTGGTGGATCCATGTGGTTAATGAAAATAACACACATGCAATGAACTGGTTGATCCATATGTGGTTTGTGAAAAGAACACACATTTAATGACTCTAGTTGTGGTTCATGAAAAGAACACACATGCAATGACTCTAGTGTTAGTTTAGGATAAGAACACACATCCAATGACTCTAGTTGTGGTTCATGAAAATAACACACATGCAATGACACTGGTGGATCCATATGTGATTTGTGAAAAGAACACACATTCAATGACTCTAGAGCTGGTTCATGAAAAGAACACACATGCAATGACTCTAGTGGATCCATATGTGGTTTGCGAAAAGAACACACATGCAATGACTCTGGTGGATCCATATGTGGTTTATGAAAACAACACACACGCAATGACTCTAGTGCTGGATTAGGATAAGAACACACATGCAATGACTCTGGTGGATCCATATGTGGTTTGCGAAAAGAACACACATGCAATGACTCTAGTGCTAGTTTAGGATAAGAACACACATGCAATGACTCTAGTGGATCCATATGTGGTTTGTGAAAAGAACTCGCATTCAATGACTCTTGTTGTGGTTCATGAAAAGAAAACACATGCAATGACACTAGTGGATCCATGTGGTTAATGAAAATAACACACATGCAATGACATTGGTGGATCCATATGTGGTTTGTGAAAAGAACACACATTCAATGACTCTAGTTGTGGTTCATGAAAAGAACACACATGCAATGACTCTAGTGCTGGTTTAGGATAAGAATACACATGAAATGACTCTAGTGGATCCATGTGGTTTGTGAAAAGAACACACATGCAATAACTCTGGTGGATCCATATGTGGTTGGTGAAAACAACAAACATTCAATGACTCTAGTTGTGGTTCATGAAAAGAACACACATACAATGACACTGGTGGATACATGTGGTTAATGAAAATGACACACATGTAATGACACTGGTGGATCCATATGTGATTTGTGAAAAGAACACACATTCAATGACTCTAGAGCTCGTTCATGAAAAGAACACACATGCAATGACTCTAGTCGATCCATATCTAGTTTGCGAAAAGGACACACATGCAATGACTCTAGTGGATCCATATGTAGTTTATGAAAAGAACACACATGCAACGACTCTAGTGCTGGTTTAGGATAAGAACACACATGAAATGACTCTGGTGGATCCATATCTGGTTTGTGAAAAGAACACACATGCAATGACTCCAGTGCTGGTTTAGGATAAGAATACACATGCAATGACTCTCGTGAATCCATATGTGGTTTGTGAAAAGAACACACATTCAATGACTCTTGTTGTGGTTCATGAAAAGTACACACATGCAATGACACTGGTGGATCCATGTGGTTAATGAAAATAACACACATGCAATGACACTGGTGGATCCATATGTGGTTTGTGAAAAGAACACACATTCAATGACTCTAGTTGTGGTTCATGAAAAGAACACACATGCAATGACTCTAGTGGATCCATGTGGTTTGTGAAAAAACACACATGCAATACCTCTGGTGGATTCATATGTGGTTTGTGAAAACAACACACATTCAATGACTCTAGTTGAGGTTCATGAAAAGAACACAAATGCAATGACACTTGTGGATCCATGTGGTTCATGAAAATAACACACATGCAATGACATTGTTGGATCCATATGTGATTTGTGAAAACAACACACATTCCATGACTCTAGAGTTGGTTCATGAAAATAACACACATGCAATGACATTGTTGGATCCATATGTGATTTGTGAAAACAACACACATTCCATGACTCTAGAGTTGGTTCATGAAAAGAACACACATGCAACGACTCTAGTGGATCCATATGTGGTTTGCAAAAAGAACACACATGTAATGACTCTGGTGGATCCATATGTGGTTTATGAATAGAACACACATGCAATGACTCTAGTGCTGGTTTAGCATAAGAACACACATGTAATGACTCTGGTGGATCCATATGTGGTTTCTGAAAAGAACACACATGCAATGATTCTAGTGCTGGTTTAGGATAAGAACACACATGCAATGACTATGGTGGATCCATATGTGGTTTTTGAAAAGAACACACATTCGATGACTCTAGTTGTGGTTAATGAAAAGAACACACATGCAATGACTCTAGTGGATCCATATGTGGTTCATGAAAAGAACACACATGCAATGACTCTGGTGGATCCATATGTGGTTTATGAAAAAAAAACACATGCAATGACACAAGTGCTAGTTTAGGATAAGGACACAAAAGTTATGACTCTAGTGGATCCATATTTGGTTTGTGAAAAGAATGCACATGCAATGACAATGGTGGATCCATTTGTGGTTTGTGAAAAGAACACACATTCAATGATAGTGGTGGATCCATGTCGTTTGTGAAAAGAACAGACATGCAATGACACTGGTAGATCCATGTGGTTCATGAAAATAACTCACATGCACTTTCTTTGGTGGATCCATCTGTGGTTTGTGAGAAGAACAGACATATAATGATCTAGTGTTGGTTTAGGATAAGAATACACATGCAATGACTCTAGTGGATCCATATGTGGTTTGTGAAAAGAACACACATGCAATGACACTGGTGGATCCATATGTGGTTTGTGAAAAGAACACACATCCAATGACAGTGATGGATCCATACGTGGTTTGTGAAAAGAACAGACATGCAATGACTCTGGTGGATCCATATGAGCTTTGTGAAAAGAACACACATTCAATGGCTCTAGTTGTGGTTCATGAAAAGAACACACATGCGATGACACTGGTGGATCCATGTGGTTCATGAAAATAACACACATGCAATGACACTGGTTGATCCATATGTGATTTGTGAAAAGAACACACATTCAATGAATTTAGAGTTGGTTCATTAAAAGATCACACATGCAATGACTCTAGTGGATCCATATGTTGTTCGTGAAAAGAACACACATGCAATGACTCTGGTGGATCCATATTTCGTTTATGAAAAGAACACACATGCAATGACTCTAGTGCTGGTTTAGGATAAGAACACACATGCAATGACTCTAGTAGATCCTTATGTGGTTTGTGAAAAGAACACACATTCAATGACTCTAGTTGTGGTTCTTGAAACGAACACACATGCAATGGCTCTAGTGCTGGTTTAGGATAAGAACACACATGCAGCGACTCTACTGGATCCATGCGGTTTGTGAAAAGAACACACATGCAATAACTCTGGTGGATCCATATGTGGTTTGTGAAAAGAACACACATTCAATGACTCTTGTTGTGGTTCATGAAAAGAACACACATGCAATGACATTGGTGGATCCATGTGGTTAATGAAAATAACACACATGTAATGAACTGGTGGATCCATATGTGGTTTGTGAAAAGAACACATATTCAATGACTCTAGTTGTGGTTCATGAAATGAACACACATGCAATGACTCTAGTGTTGGTTTAGGATAAGAACACACATGTAGTGACTCTAGTGGATCCATGCGGTTTGTGAAGAGAACACACATGCAATAACTCTGGTGGATCCATATGTGGTTTATGAAAAGAACACACATTCAATGACTCTTGTTGTGGTTCATGAAAAGAACACACATGCAATGACACTGGTGGATCCATGTGGTTAATGAAAATAACACACATGCAATGAACTGGTTGATCCATATGTGGTTTGTGAAAAGAACACACATTTAATGACTCTAGTTGTGGTTCATGAAAAGAACACACATGCAATGACTCTAGTGTTGGTTTAGGATAAGAACACACATCCAATGACTCTAGTTGTGGTTCATGAAAATAACACACATGCAATGACACCGGTGGATCCATATGTGATTTGTGAAAAGAACACACATTCAATGACTCTAGAGCTGGTTCATGAAAAGAACACACATGCAATGACTCTAGTGGATCCATATGTGGTTTGCGAAAAGAACACACATGCAATGACTCTGGTGGATCCATATGTGGTTTATGAAAACAACACACATGCAATGACTCTAGTGCTGGTTTAGGGTAAGAACACACATGCAATGACTCTGGTGGATCCATATGTGGTTTGCGAAAAGAACACACATGCAATGACTCTAGTGCTAGTTTCGGATAAGAACACACATGCAATGACTCTAGTGGATCCATATGTGGTTTGTGAAAAGAACTCGCATTCAATGACTCTTGTTGTGGTTCATGAAAAGAAAACACATGCAATGACACTAGTGGATCCATGTGGTTAATGAAAATAACACACATGCAATGACATTGGTGGATCCATATGTGGTTTGTGAAAAGAACACACATTCAATGACTCTAGTTGTGGTTCATGAAAAGAACACACATGCAATGACTCTAGTGCTGGTTTAGGATAAGAATACACATGCAATGACTCTAGTGGATCCATGTGGTTTGTGAAAAGAACACACATGCAATAACTCTGGTGGATCCATATGTGGTTGGTGAAAACAACAAACATTCAATGACTCTAGTAGTGGTTCATGAAAAGAACACACATACAATGACACTGGTGGATACATGTGGTTAATGAAAATAACACACATGTAATGACACTGGTGGATCCATATGTGATCTGTGAAAAGAACACACATTCAATGACTCTAGAGCTCGTTCATGAAAAGAACACACATGCAATGACTCTAGTGGATCCATATCTAGTTTGCGAAAAGGACACACATGCAATGACTCTAGTGGATCCATATGTAGTTTATGAAAAGAACACACATGCAACGACTCTAGTGCTGGTTTAGGATAAGAACACACATGAAATGACTCTGGTGGATCCATATCTGGTTTGTGAAAAGAACACACATGCAATGACTCCAGTGCTGGTTTAGGATAAGAATACACATGCAATGACTCTCGTGAATCCATATGTGGTTTGTGAAAAGAACACACATTCAATGACTCTTGTTGTGGTTCATGAAAAGTACACACATGCAATGACACTGGTGGATCCATGTGGTTAATGAAAATAACACACATGCAATGACACTGGTGGATCCATATGTGGTTTGTGAAAAGAACACACATTCAATGACTCTAGTTGTGGTTCATGAAAAGAACACACATGCAATGACTCTAGTGGATCCATGTGGTTTGTGAAAAAAAACACATGCAATAACTCTGGTGGATCCATATGTGGTTTGTGAAAACAACACACATTCAATGACTCTAGTTGAGGTTCATGAAAAGAACACAAATGCAATGACACTTGTGGATCCATGTGGTTCATGAAAATAACACACATGCAATGACATTGTTGGATCCATATGTGATTTGTGAAAACAACACACATTCCATGACTCTAGAGTTGGTTCATGAAAAGAACACACATGCAACGACTCTAGTGGATCCATATGTGGTTTGCAAAAAGAACACACATGTAATGACTCTGGTGGATCCATATGTGGTTTATGAATAGAACACACATGCAATGACTCTAGTGCTGGTTTAGGATAAGAACACACATGTAATGACTCTGGTGGATCCATATGTGGTTTCTGAAAAGAACACACATGCAATGATTCTAGTGCTGGTTTAGGATAAGAACACACATGCAATGACTATGGTGGATCCATATGTGGTTTTTGAAAAGAACACACATTCGATGACTCTAGTTGTGGTTAATGAAAAGAACACATGCAATGACTCTAGTGGATCCATATGTGGTTCATGAAAAGAACACACATGCAATGACTCTGGTGGATCCATATGTGGTTTATGAAAAAAACACACATGCAATGACACAAGTGCTAGTTTAGGATAAGGACACAAAAGTTATGACTCTAGTGGATCCATATTTGGTTTGTGAAAAGAATGCACATGCAATGACAATGGTGGATCCATTTGTGGTTTATGAAAAGAACACACATTCAATGATAGTGGTGGATCCATGTCGTTTGTGAAAAGAACAGACATGCAATGACACTGGTAGATCCATGTGGTTCATGAAAATAACTCACATGCACTTTCTTTGGTGGATCCATCTGTGGTTTGTGAGAAGAACAGACATATAATGATCTAGTGTTGGTTTAGGATAAGAATACACATGCAATGACTCTAGTGGATCCATATGTGGTTTCTGAAAAGAACACACATGCAATGACACTGGTGGATCCATATGTGGTTTGTGAAAAGAACACACATCCAATGACAGTGATGGATCCATACGTGGTTTGTGAAAAGAACAGACATGCAATGACTCTGGTGGATCCATATGAGCTTTGTGAAAAGAACACACATTCAATGGCTCTAGTTGTGGTTCATGAAAAGAACACACATGCGATGACACTGGTGGATCCATGTGGTTCATGAAAATAACACACATGCAATGACACTGGTGGATCCATATGTGATTTGTGAAAAGAACACACATTCAATGAATTTAGAGCTGGTTCATTAAAAGATCACACATGAAATGACTCTAGTGGATCCATATGTTGTTCGTGAAAAGAACACACATGCAATGACTCTGGTGGATCCATATTTCGTTTATGAAAAGAACACACATGCAATGACTCTAGTGCTGGTTTAGGATAAGAACACACATGCAATGACTCTAGTAGATCCTTATGTGGTTTGTGAAAAGAACACACATTCAATGACTCTAGTTGTGGTTCTTGAAACGAACACACATGCAATGGCTCTAGTGCTGGTTTAGGATAAGAACACACATGCAGCGACTCTACTGGATCCATGCGGTTTGTGAAAAGAACACACATGCAATAACTCTGGTGGATCCATATGTGGTTTGTGAAAAGAACACACATTCAATGACTCTTGTTGTGGTTCATGAAAAGAACACACATGCAATGACATTGGTGGATCCATGTGGTTAATGAAAATAACACACATGTAATGAACTGGTGGATCCATATGTGGTTTGTGAAAAGAACACATATTCAATGACTCTAGTTGTGGTTCATGAAATGAACACACATGCAATGACTCTAGTGTTGGTTTAGGATAAGAACACACATGTAGTGACTCTAGTGGATCCATGCGGTTTGTGAAGAGAACACACATGCAATAACTCTGGTGGATCCATATGTGGTTTATGAAAAGAACACACATTCAATGACTCTTGTTGTGGTTCATGAAAAGAACACACATGCAATGACACTGGTGGATCCATGTGGTTAATGAAAATAACACACATGCAATGAACTGGTTGATCCATATGTGGTTTGTGAAAAGAACACACATTTAATGACTCTAGTTGTGGTTCATGAAAAGAACACACATGCATTGACTCTAGTGTTGGTTTAGGATAAGAACACACATCCAATGACTCTAGTTGTGGTTCATGAAAATAACACACATGCAATGACACCGGTGGATCCATATGTGATTTGTGAAAAGAACACACATTCAATGACTCTAGAGCTGGTTCATGAAAAGAACACACATGCAATGACTCTAGTGGATCCATATGTGGTTTGCGAAAAGAACACACCTGCAATGACTGTGGATCCATCCATATGTGGTTTATGAAAACAACACACATGCAATGACTCTAGTGCTGGTTTAGGATAAGAACACACATGCAATGACTCTGGTGGATCCATATGTGGTTTGCGAAAAGAACACACATGCAATGACTCTAGTGCTAGTTTAGGATAAGAACACACATGCAATGACTCTAGTGGATCCATATGTGGTTTGTGAAAAGAACTCGCATTCAATGACTCTTGTTGTGTTTCATGAAAAGAAAACACATGCAATGACACTAGTGGATCCATGTGGTTAATGAAAATAACACACATGCAATGACACTGGTGGATCCATATGTGGTTTGTGAAAAGAACACACATTCAATGACTCTAGTTGTGGTTCATGAAAAGAACACACATGCAATGACTCTAGTGGATCCATGTGGTTTGTGAAAAAAAACACATGCAATAACTCTGGTGGATCCATATGTGGTTTGTGAAAACAACACACATTCAATGACTCTAGTTGAGGTTCATGAAAAGAACACAAATGCAATGACACTTGTGGATCCATGTGGTTCATGAAAATAACACACATGCAATGACATTGTTGGATCCATATGTGATTTGTGAAAACAACACACATTCCATGACTCTAGAGTTGGTTCATGAAAAGAACACACATGCAACGACTCTAGTGGATCCATATGTGGTTTGCAAAAAGAACACACATGTAATGACTCTGGTGGATCCATATGTGGTTTATGAATAGAACACACATGCAATGACTCTAGTGCTGGTTTAGGATAAGAACACACATGTAATGACTCTGGTGGATCCATATGTGGTTTCTGAAAAGAACACACATGCAATGATTCTAGTGCTGGTTTAGGATAAGAACACACATGCAATGACTATGGTGGATCCATATGTGGTTTTTGAAAAGAACACACATTCGATGACTCTAGTTGTGGTTAATGAAAAGAACACACATGCAATGACTCTAGTGGATCCATATGTGGTTCATGAAAAGAACACACATGCAATGACTCTGGTGGATCCATATGTGGTTTATGAAAAAAACACACATGCAATGACACAAGTGCTAGTTTAGGATAAGGACACAAAAGTTATGACTCTAGTGGATCCATATTTGGTTTGTGAAAAGAATGCACATGCAATGACAATGGTGGATCCATTTGTGGTTTATGAAAAGAACACACATTCAATGATAGTGGTGGATCCATGTCGTTTGTGAAAAGAACAGACATGCAATGACACTGGTAGATCCATGTGGTTCATGAAAATAACTCACATGCACTTTCTTTGGTGGATCCATCTGTGGTTTGTGAGAAGAACAGACATATAATGATCTAGTGTTGGTTTAGGATAAGAATACACATGCAATGACTCTAGTGGATCCATATGTGGTTTCTGAAAAGAACACACATGCAATGACACTGGTGGATCCATATGTGGTTTGTGAAAAGAACACACATCCAATGACAGTGATGGATCCATACGTGGTTTGTGAAAAGAACAGACATGCAATGACTCTGGTGGATCCATATGAGCTTTGTGAAAAGAACACACATTCAATGGCTCTAGTTGTGGTTCATGAAAAGAACACACATGCGATGACACTGGTGGATCCATGAGGTTCATGAAAATAACACATGCAATGACACTGTGGATCCATATGTGATTTGTGAAAAGAACACACATTCAATGAATTTAGAGCTGGTTCATTAAAAGATCACACATGAAATGACTCTAGTGGATCCATATGTTGTTCGTGAAAAGAACACACATGCAATGACTCTGGTGGATCCATATTTCGTTTATGAAAAGAACACACATGCAATGACTCTAGTGCTGGTTTAGGATAAGAACACACATGCAATGACTCTAGTAGATCCTTATGTGGTTTGTGAAAAGAACACACATTCAATGACTCTAGTTGTGGTTCTTGAAACGAACACACATGCAATGGCTCTAGTGCTGGTTTAGGATAAGAACACACATGCAGCGACTCTACTGGATCCATGCGGTTTGTGAAAAGAACACACATGCAATAACTCTGGTGGATCCATATGTGGTTTGTGAAAAGAACACACATTCAATGACTCTTGTTGTGGTTCATGAAAAGAACACACATGCAATGACATTGGTGGATCCATGTGGTTAATGAAAATAACACACATGTAATGAACTGGTGGATCCATATGTGGTTTGTGAAAAGAACACATATTCAATGACTCTAGTTGTGGTTCATGAAATGAACACACATGCAATGACTCTAGTGTTGGTTTAGGATAAGAACACACATGTAGTGACTCTAGTGGATCCATGCGGTTTGTGAAGAGAACACACATGCAATAACTCTGGTGGATCCATATGTGGTTTATGAAAAGAACACACATTCAATGACTCTTGTTGTGGTTCATGAAAAGAACACACATGCAATGACACTGGTGGATCCATGTGGTTAATGAAAATAACACACATGCAATGAACTGGTTGATCCATATGTGGTTTGTGAAAAGAACACACATTTAATGACTCTAGTTGTGGTTCATGAAAAGAACACACATGCATTGACTCTAGTGTTGGTTTAGGATAAGAACACACATCCAATGACTCTAGTTGTGGTTCATGAAAATAACACACATGCAATGACACCGGTGGATCCATATGTGATTTGTGAAAAGAACACACATTCAATGACTCTAGAGCTGGTTCATGAAAAGAACACACATGCAATGACTCTAGTGGATCCATATGTGGTTTGCGAAAAGAACACACATGCAATGACTCTGGTGGATCCATATGTGGTTTATGAAAACAACACACATGCAATGACTCTAGTGCTGGTTTAGGATAAGAACACACATGCAATGACTCTGGTGGATCCATATGTGGTTTGCGAAAAGAACACACATGCAATGACTCTAGTGCTAGTTTAGGATAAGAACACACATGCAATGACTCTAGTGGATCCATATGTGGTTTGTGAAAAGAACTCGCATTCAATGACTCTTGTTGTGTTTCATGAAAAGAAAACACATGCAATGACACTAGTGGATCCATGTGGTTAATGAAAATAACACACATGCAATGACATTGGTGGATCCATATGTGGTTTGTGAAAAGAACACACATTCAATGACTCTAGTTGTGGTTCATGAAAAGAACACACATGCAATGACTCTAGTGCTGGTTTAGGATAAGAATACACATGCAATGACTCTAGTGGATCCATGTGGTTTGTGAAAAGAACACACATGCAATAACTCTGGTGGATCCATATGTGGTTGGTGAAAACAACAAACATTCAATGACTCTAGTAGTGGTTCATGAAAAGAACACACATACAATGACACTGGTGGATACATGTGGTTAATGAAAATAACACACATGTAATGACACTGGTGGATCCATATGTGATCTGTGAAAAGAACACACATTCAATGACTCTAGAGCTCGTTCATGAAAAGAACACACATGCAATGACTCTAGTGGATCCATATCTAGTTTGCGAAAAGGACACACATGCAATGACTCTAGTGGATCCATATGTAGTTTATGAAAAGAACACACATGCAACGACTCTAGTGCTGGTTTAGGATAAGAACACACATGAAATGACTCTGTGGATCCATATCTGGTTTGTGAAAAGAACACACATGCAATGACTCAAAGGTGCTGGTTTAGGATAAGAATACACATGCAATGACTCTCGTGAATCCATATGTGGTTTGTGAAAAGAACACACATTCAATGACTCTTGTTGTGGTTCATGAAAAGTACACACATGCAATGACACTGGTGGATCCATGTGGTTAATGAAAATAACACACATGCAATGACACTGGTGGATCCATATGTGGTTTGTGAAAAGAACACACATTCAATGACTCTAGTTGTGGTTCATGAAAAGAACACACATGCAATGACTCTAGTGGATCCATGTGGTTTGTGAAAAAAAACACATGCAATAACTCTGGTGGATCCATATGTGGTTTGTGAAAACAACACACATTCAATGACTCTAGTTGAGGTTCATGAAAAGAACACAAATGCAATGACACTTGTGGATCCATGTGGTTCATGAAAATAACACACATGCAATGACATTGTTGGATCCATATGTGATTTGTGAAAACAACACACATTCCATGACTCTAGAGTTGGTTCATGAAAAGAACACACATGCAACAACTCTAGTGGATCCATATGTGGTTTGCAAAAAGAACACACATGTAATGACTCTGGTGGATCCATATGTGGTTTATGAATAGAACACACATGCAATGACTCTAGTGCTGGTTTAGGATAAGAACACACATGTAATGACTCTGGTGGATCCATATGTGGTTTCTGAAAAGAACACACATGCAATGATTCTAGTGCTGGTTTAGGATAAGAACACACATGCAATGACTATGGTGGATCCATATGTGGTTTTTGAAAAGAACACACATTCGATGACTCTAGTTGTGGTTAATGAAAAGAACACACATGCAATGACTCTAGTGGATCCATATGTGGTTCATGAAAAGAACACACATGCAATGACTCTGGTGGATCCATATGTGGTTTATTGAAAAAAACACACATGCAATGACACAAGTGCTAGTTTAGGATAAGGACACAAAAGTTATGAATCTAGTGGATCCATATTTGGTTTGTGAAAAGAATGCACATGCAATGACAATGGTGGATCCATTTGTGGTTTGTGAAAAGAACACACATTCAATGATAGTGGTGGATCCATGTCGTTTGTGAAAAGAATAGACATGCAATGACACTGGTAGATCCATGTGGTTCATGAAAATAACTCACATGCACTTTCTTTGGTGGATCCATCTGTGGTTTGTGAGAAGAACAGACATATAATGATCTAGTGTTGGTTTAGGATAAGAATACACATGCAATGACTCTAGTGGATCCATATGTTGTAACATCCCTAAAAATCATGTTTCAAAACTCATTCATATCATTCTTGCATCATTCATTCATATAGGGTTTTTCTCAAAAATCATTTGGAGACAGAAGTTTGAGCTATGATTTCATGTGGGCAAATTGTCTCAATTGGCCAACACCCTTTGGTATTTGATTGTCCATAATCTTGTTTGCTTGCCACCATGGTTGGAAAGAATAGGAGTAACATTTAAACCCAAGACTTCAATTTAAAATTATTTTCTAAACCCTATTCCAAATATTTGCAACTAGAGACAAAGAGACAAAGTCTCTGTTTATTTCAAAGACCCAAGCTTGACCAAGCCTTGCTAGTAACCACATGGTCATCGACTCATTTTTGAACCCACGTAACCCTGCAAAAATCCCTGAAGAAGTTTGAATTCAAAAGGATTTGAATTCATATCAAATTCTATCCAGAAAATAGAATTAGAAAAGAAAAGCTTAAAGAAAAGAAAAGGTCGCCTGGCCAGAATCTGCCCAAGAATGATGAAGCCCAGAAGCCCACCCGGATCTCCTTATTCTTCTCTCACGCTGCACCTCGCGCAGACTCGCTGACAAGCCGGCCTTCTCCACGCCACCGCCGTCTCCACCCGCACGACGAATCTGCTCATCCCCAAATCAACGCGAAGCGCTTCGTTTAATTCGCGACGTCAATTCGATTTATTGGCGAGTGATTCTCGCCGTGACCAGGCTATAAGAATCCTCTGTCTCCTCTCTCTTCCCTCAAACCCCGAACCCAGAGCGCCACCAGGCTGCGGTATTGCTCTCGAAACCCCGCTGTCTCCGACGACCGCCAGCAATTCCGGTGAGTCCAGAGCTCTCTACCTCTCGTTCTTGCAAACTGTTTCAGTGAGTCTCGCTTTTAACACATTCCGCTTGTCGCATGGACCGTAGCTCGCAACACCATCGACTAGTCGCCACCGACGCTCGCACGAACTCCGCGAACTCTAGTGGTAAGACCAGACCACCTCGCCTTTCCGCTCATGCTCACTACCGCTTTGGCTCGTGAATCTAACCATGTCCTCGTCTTGCCTCGGTGATCCACAGCGACGCCCACGACGACCACCCGACACAAACCGCCGCCACAGAACTCCGGCGAGCAATCGCAACCTTGTCCGAACGCCTTGACCAACCATGAGTACGACGAAGCTTCGCTGCGGACCTCCGAGCCCGGTGAGCTACTCCTCCTTCTCGCCTCGCAGATCATCGCAACGCCGTCGATCGACAGTTCCGCCGCGGTAGCCACCGCAAGCGCCGCCCATCTGCGGGTTGGCCAAGAGTAGCCGTTAGATCTGGATCGAACGCCACGATAGATCACTTAACCTCAAGCGACGCGATCTGAGCCGCCAGATTTCATTTAGATCCTACGGCGTGGAGCTCGATCCAAAGGTAACTGCACGGGCGAATAAGATCATGACGCGTGGCTAGGAACCGATCTGAAAATAGAAATTAAAACAGATTTTGATCCAGATTTCAAATGCCAATATCTTTTGAATTCCACGTTAGAATTTTGCAAACTTTATACCGTTGATTCAGAAAACAAGACCTTTCTGCCTATCCTTTTGTTTAGCATATAGTAACCATTAGTTTGTCTTAAATTACAGAAACTTGTTTGAGGCCTTTTGAGTATAGATTTAGTTTAGTATTTTGTTTTAGGGTTATTTAAGTTGTCTTGGCTATTTTGTGACTTGTTTAGTTTCTGTATTCATGCACTTGCTTGGTTGAGTTTTCAAAAAAATCATCACTTGGTAGATTCATGCATGCATGCATTCATACTATTTCTTGTTTGTATATATTTGTGTGTAATTGTGTGCTACAACTTTGTGTGTAGATTTTGCTAGTGATTGTGATTGTGACGAGTGCTACTCCACACTACCAAGGCAAGTGATATCATCATGAATATTCCATTCCTATATTTTATATATGCATTAGTATTATTTTTCTAAGTATAGGACTTGCATAAATTTTTGCTAAGTACAAGCTAAGCTTTGGGAAAACCTATTAGGTAAAACCTTAGTGAAAATTACCTAAGTCAAGATTCCTATTACTATCATGCCTAGCCTAGCTACTAGAAAACAAGGGTGGTTTATATATTCACACTATGGAAAATTATTCCAAGTCTAAGGACTTGTTTTTATTTAACAAAACAACTAAGTTAATGAATCACCTGGGTGGAATGGAAAGAATGGGTTATGTTGAGTGGTTACACAAGGCCAGGGTACTGTGAACCTTGTGTATCTCACTTGTGGATGGCCACCCAGAACAAAGAGATTTGAGTTGTCAAATGTTGAGAAGCTTCAAGTGCAACCACTTGGTAATATGGGCTCTGCCATGATCTTAGGATGCTGGAACTTAGTCTCTTGGACAAGGTGGTAGATGGGTTGATAGGTTGGAGCGCGTCCATTTGACTAAGGAAAGGCTATCAAGGATCATGTCTTGGGAAACCAAGGCTTGTGGGGAAAGTGCACCACCTCTGCAGAGTGTAAAACCTAAGTACTTAGCCATGACCCTGGTAAAGGACAATTTGAGCATCAAGACATGGAAACTTCAAGAATCTCATCACTCCAATTTCTAAATAAAACTTGTGGGTGAACAAGGGTTAAAGGATCTTCAGTCTTTGATTGGTAGATGCCCTGAGTGGATCTTCAGTCTCTGATTGGTAGATACCTTGGGATGGACTTTGTCAAGCAAAAACTTAGTGTTTTCAAAAAGTTAAGGAAAAATCTATTTTGAGCAAAGCAAGCCTAAGCTCCACCAGCCAAATGCATATAGCCTTATAGTCCACTTAAATATATATAAGGTATCACTTGCCAATACTATTCCAAAGTATTGACCCTCTGTGGCTGTAACTTATGATGTTGCAGGTTACTCTGATGATGATTAGGAGTCATGAGTCTACACTCAACATGCTTGCCTGTGGCACATGAAGATGAAGACTTATGTTTATTTACTTATTCCATAAACTTGGACTAGGCCTTTGGCCATGAGTTGTAAAAGACTATGTTTTATCTCTGGAATGACTGTAATAAACGACCTTTGTATCTGTGTACTTCATCTTAAACTGTGGATGCTAGCAATGATCCAGGGACTAGCATTGCAATCACAGGGATCTTTTCCTTTAATAAGGAGGGATCTTACAGATGGTATCAGAGCACTGTGTTGCCTGTAGGATTATGACCCTAGGATTGGAAACCACTAAGGAAAAATTTTACTTCTTCTACACTTGTCTATTCTTCTCATAAACTTTTCTAATCTTCTCCTTCTCATCTCTATTTGTAGATGAACTCCGTCAATGAAGCCGTGAAGAAAGGACCACTCATGACCATGACCTTGGAGTGTGAGACTGAGTTTCCCAAGATTCTCAAGGACCTCATGGAAACCATGGGAGTACATGGTGCAGCTGTGTACAAGGGCTTTCCAGTGATGGAGGATGGAGTGGAGTATTGGTGGGTGCAACTTCACTTGTACAAGAACAAGGAAGACAACCACAAAGAAAAAGGCTTCTGCATGTACACCAACACTTTTATGCACACCACATTCTTTGAGTCAGCAAAAGAAGCAGCTTGGAAGACTATCAAAGAACTCAGTGCTAGAGTCAAGTGCAGGATGCTCAACCTCCAAAAAGACTTAGAGAAAGAGAAGGAACATACCCAAGAGTTGGAAATCACCAACCAATCCTTAAGAGGAGATATTATAGATTTAGTGATAGAAGCATGTGAACAAGATAGGGTGATTGCCACTAGGAACATTGTGCTAGCCACCAGATCCAATGAGATAGGATTGTAAGCGCACTTCGTTAGTTGGACCACCACCTATCACCTTAAATAAGTTTGAACCTTGGTAGAAGAAATGGATTCTTGTATGCATGACTTGTATGATTTATGTGTGTCTCAAGAATGCGTTTGTCTTGTTTATCTTAAATTGTGTTGTTCTAACTTTTTCAATCTTAAATAGATGCCTATTGCCATCAGCACTGTTGAGGAATTCCAGGCTACCCGTTTTGGTCCTCGTATCATAGAGCTTACTACTTTACTCGATATCCCTCTTCCTATCATTACGGTGCACCCACTCACCAAGTTTGAGAGGAAGGACCTTTGGGGCTTCAAGGTGAACCAGCCAGGACGCCAGGCAGAGCCTACTACAGAGGCCATCATCTTCAAGCTTATGCACGATGACAGGGAGAGAGGCATGGAGGTTGTCATGCAGGATCTGATAGGACGACTGTTAGGACGTCACTCCCGGCAGGTTAGAGGCACTCACTTCCACGCTTTCGGAAGGCGTGATGATGACGGAGAGTCCATTGACTTTGAGGACGACTCGAGAGTCACAGCAGAGCCGATACGCCTGTACCTCCAGGACTTAGAGACTCTTATTAGGCACGTGGATACCGATAGGACCAACGTCATGCTTAGTAATGACGAGCTCCAGGTGCAGCTTCGCGAGAAGGACAAGCTCTTCGCGCAGCAGGACGAGATAGTCAAGGAGATGGAGGCAAAGTTTGAGACCCAAGACCGTAAGTTCAAGAGTCAAGAGAAGCGTGTCCAGGATAGGAACAAGAGGATTCGTGATATGACCGAGGAACTGCAGTCCAAGGACTTCGAGTTAGAGCATGAGCGAAGCGGTGATTGAGAGGCTTCGTTCCCAGAAGAGGGCTCTCAAGGCCAAGATCGACTCTTTGACCACTACCATCGAGGAGAACAAGACCGCAATGGAGAACGCAGGTCTTACCTTTGTCGAGGAGGAGATTGATGCCGACGAGTAGATTTGACTACTCAGTTATCTTTATTTTCCGCACTTGTTATTTATGAACTTATTGTTGGACCATCCGACATGTGGATGGCTTGCCACTTGTATGTTTGTACTTTGAGATTTTTGTTATCTTGTTGTTTAGATTTTATCCTTGTGTTGCTTGCTATATGTTTGCTAGTGTGATGTATTGTGCATAAAACATGTAAGGGTATCTCATTCTTATCTCTATATGAATAAACCACAGATGCCTCCCCGTCGCGCAAACACCAACCCCAACCCCAACATTACCCCGGAAATGCAACAAATGATGAATGCGCAGACACAGCTTATGCAAATGATGACGACGTTCATCCAGAACCAGAACAACAACAACCCCAATCCCAACAACAACAACAACAATAACAACAACAATAACCCTCCAGGTTTTGATATGCTCACCAGATTTCTGCGTCTAAGGCCAGCTAAGTTTTCGGGAACGACTGATCCCATGGTGGCCAATGATTGGCTACGTTCTGTGAACAAAGACTTAGTGATCAGGGATGCACAGATGCTGAAAAGGTCAGTTTGCAAAGACATCTGTTGGAAGGACCAGCCGCAGCATGGTGGGACAACTTCCAGATTACCACGCCTATTGATGAGGTGACTTGGGCTATCTTTGAAGATGGATTTCGTACTACTCATATCTCACCAGGCATGATGAGCCTGAAAAAGAAGGAATTTCACAACCTGAAGCGCCACCACAGCGTGGCTGAATATATTGAAGAGTTCAACAATTTGGCGCGCTATGCACCGGATGAGGTTGACACTGATGCCAAAAGGAAGGAAAAGTTTCTGGAAGGCTTGAATGATGAGCTAAATCTGCAGCTGTCTGTGGCATATGTTCCAACTTATCAGTCGCTGTGTGACAAGGCTGTTATTGTGGAGAATAAAATGAAGCAAGTTGAGAGTAGAAAGAGGAAACACTCCGACAAGCATAGCTCGGGATCGTATCATAAACGATCACATTATGATGATAGTGTCACCAGATCCCACAAGCATGGGAAGTGTAACAAGCACCACAACCACAACCGTCATGACAACAAGCATCATCGCAGTCATGACAATGATAAGTACAAGAACCACAAGAGTGGATATAAGAGCCACCATAGTGGAAGTGGAAGTGGAAGTGGAAGTCAACCTAAGAAGGACAACAGTCAGGTTGAATGCTTCAAATGCAAGAAGCTGGGGCATTATGCTAATGAGTGCCCTGAGAAGAACGTTGAAGGACCTAACAAACCCAATCCTTTTCGTGAAAGGACAGGTTAACCACATCAATGTGGAGGAAGTCTATGAAGAACCCGATGCGTTCGGTAAGTTCAGACTCAATTCCATCTCAGCATTTGTACTCTTTGACACGGTGCATCTCATTCATTCATATCTAAAGCATTTGTCGAAAGAAATGGGTTTGCATCTGAAAACATTGGGTGTCCGATAAAAGTTAGCTCTCCGGGAGGGGATATGATAGTGAGTCTTGGATGCCGGGATCTAGTCATAGAGATCGGAAAACATAAGTTTCCAGTAAACCTAATAATCCTAAATTCCCAAGGATTGGATGTAATTTTGGGAATGGATTGGATGGCTAAGTATGAGGGAGTACTAGATTGTGCAAATCGCACGATTTCACTCACAACCCCTGCAGGTAAGAGGATAACATTTAAGTCCAATTTTAAATCTAAAGGGAGTAAGCGGAATTCTCTTAAGGGGGTTAGCTTGGACAGTGTGCAAATTGTGTGTGAGTATACTGGATGTGTTCCCTAAGAGTTACCAGAATGCCACCAGATAGAGATGTGGAATTTATAATAGAATTGGTACCAGATCAGGCCAAGAGCAAAGAGACCTTATAAAATGTCGATTGACTAACTTAAAGAACTCAAGAAACAACTTGGAGAACAATTGCGTAAAGGATTCATCCAGCCAAGTTCTTCATCTTGGGGAGCTCCAGCTTTGTTCAGAGAAAAGAGAGATAGAACTCAAAGATTATGCATAGATTACCGCTCTCTCAACGAGGTAACCATCAAGAACAAATATCCTTTGCCAAGAATCAAT
Source organism: Avena insularis (assembly GCA_023614405.1). Lineage (NCBI taxonomy): Eukaryota > Viridiplantae > Streptophyta > Magnoliopsida > Poales > Poaceae > Avena > Avena insularis. Next base: position 961,756 of record JAJUPC010000129.1, on the reverse strand, counting down.
GACTTGTTTGATCAGCTAGAAGGAGCTTGTGTGTTCTCGAAGATTGATCTTCGGTCAGGCTATTTTCAACTCAAGATAAGAGAGCAAGACATACCTAAAACAGCATTCACCACAAGGTATGGATTGTATGAGTACACGTGATGCCTTTTGGTTTAACCAACGCCCAAAGATACTTCATGAATATGATGAACAAAGTGTTCATGGAATTTCTCGACAAGTTTGTTGTCGTTTTCATCGATGACATCTTAGTCTACTCCAAGAGCAAGGAAGAACATGAAAGACATCTACGCTTGATACTTGAGAAACTAAGGGAACATAAACTTTATGCCAAGTTCAGCAAGTGTGAGTTTTGGTTAGAGGAAGTTGGATTTCTTGGTCATGTTATGACAAAGGATGGTGTAGCAGTTGATCCTGCTAAGGTTTCAGCCGTAAAAGAATGGGAATCCCCTAAGAATGTAAAAGAGGTACGTAGTTTCCTTGGGTTAGCAGGTTACTACAGAAGGTTCATTGAAAATTTTTCTAAGGTTGCTAAACCAATGACGGAATTGTTAAAGAAAGATAAGAAATTTGCTTGGTCTGAAGGATGTGAACTCAGCTTTCAAGAATTAAAAAAGACTTGTGTCAAGACCTCAGGTTTACCAGATTTGGAAAAGGATTTGCGTGTATTGTGATGCTTCGCATCAAGGATTAGGAGCCGCATTTATGCAAGGTGGAAAAGTTGTGGCTTATGCCTCGAGACAACTCAAAACTCATGAAGTAAATTATCCTACTCATGATTTAGAGTTAGCGCTGTTGTCCATGCACTCAAAACATGGAGACATTACCTTTGGGAAAACGTTAGAAGTATTCACCGATCATAAAAGCTTGAAATATATCTTCACCCAGAAGGAAATCAATATGAGACAAAGAAGATGGCTAGAACTTATCAAGGATTATGACTTGAATTTGCAATACCACCCCGGTAAAGCAAATGTAGTAGCAGATGCTCTAAGTCGTAAGGCGTTTGTAAATGGTCTTACCAAAGGTAAATTGCACGATGATTTGTGTAAGCAATTCAAGGAACTCAGTTGGAGATTGTGCCGAAGGACATCTCATGTCTTTGGATGTTCAACCCACTGTTGGATAAGATTAAAGAAGCCCAAAAGACGGATAAAGAAATCGAAGAGATTAAGGAAAGGATTAGCCAAGGGAAAGCTAAAAGTTTCCATGTGGACGAACAAGGTACTTTATGGCATGAGAAACGTATTTGTGTTCCACAAGATCGGAAATGCGGAAACTGATTCTGCAAGAAGCCCATAACTCTCCGTATTCTATTCACCCGGGAAACACCAAAATGTATATGGATATGAAAGAAAGATTTTGGTGGAACAATCTTAAAAGGGACATCGCCGAACACATTGCTTTGTGTGATGTGTAGTAGAGTGAAAGCGAGCATCGTAAACCAGCAGTTTGCTTCAACCAATGCCTATTCACGAATGGAAGTGGGAAAATATTGGTATGGATTTCATTACCGGATTACCAAGGACCAGGTGGTATGATTCCATATGGGTAATAGTAGATCGCCTAACTAAAGTGGCTCATTTTATACCCGTAAAGACAACTTATACCAGTGCAAAGTTAGCCAAAATCTACATGAGCAGAATTGTATGCCTCCACGGTGTACCTAAGAGTATTGTGTCTGATAGAGGAACTCAGTTCACTTCTCACTTTTGGAGACAGCTTCATGAATCTCTAGGAACGAGATTGGAATTCAGCACTGCTTTTCATCCTCAAACTGATGGACAAACAGAAAGGACTAATCAAATTCTTGAAGACATGTTGAGGGCATGTGCCCTAGACTATGGAGCAAGTTGGGATGAAAGTCCGCTTACGCAGAAGTTCTTACACAACAAATACCAATCTAGTATTGGGATGGCACCATTTGAGTTTCTATACGGAAGAAAGTGTACCACCCCATTGCTATGGAATGGTGTGGGAGAAAGAAGTTTGTTTGGACCAGACCTTATCAAAGACGCCGAAGAAAAGGTCAAATTGGTTAGAGACAGATTGAAGATAGCGCAGTCTCGACAGAAAAGCTACGCAGATGCTAAGCGAGAGAAGTCACTTACGGTTGGGGATAGAGCTTATCTGAGAGTATCACTACTCGTGGAGTAAAAGATTTGGAGTCAAAGGAAAGTTAGCACCAAGATATGTGGGACCATTCAACATTTTAAGTCGCAAGGGAGAAGTCGATATGAAATAGAACCGCCAAAGATCTTTACTAGCAGTCCATAATGTTTTTCATGTGAGCCACTCAAGAAATGTCACCAGAAATGGAAGAAACATCTTTGAAAGATACCATATCTTTGGAAGAAGTTCAACTAGAAAGTGATCTCACCTATGAAGAAAAGCACAAGATACTTGAGACCACGAAAGAGTCACGAGAACAAAGACTATCAAGTTTTGCAAAGTACAATGGAATCATCATTCAAGAAGAAGCAACATGGGAAAGAGAAGATGATCTTGGAAAGACCACCCTCACCTATTTGTTAGTAATCCAATCTCGAGGGCTAGATTCATTTTAAGGGGTTAGATTTGTAACATCCCTAAAAATCATGTTTCAAAACTCATTCATGTCATTCTTGCATCATTCATTCATATAGGGTTTTCTCAAAATCATTTGGAGATGTAAGTTTGAGCTATGATTTCATGTGGGCAAATTGTCTCAATTGGCCAACACCCTTTGGTATTTGATTGTCCATAATCTTGTTTGCTTGCCACCATGGTTGGAAAGAATAGGAGTAACATTTAAACCCAAGACTTCAATTTAAAATTATTTTCTAAACCCTATTCCAAATATTTGCAACTAGAGACAAAGAGACAAAGTCTCTGTTTATTTCAAAGACCCAAGCTTGACCAAGCCTTGCTAGTAACCACATGGTCATCGACTCATTTTGAACCCACGTAACCCCGCAAAATCCCTTAAAGAAGTTTGAATTCAAAAGGATTTGAATTCATATCAAATTCTATCCAGAAAATAGAATTAGAAAAAGAAAAAGCTTAAAGAAAAGAAAAAGGCCGCGCGGCCAGAATCTGGCCCAGCAGCGGATGAAGCCCAGCAAGCCCACCCGGGATCTCCTTATTCTTCTCTCACGCATGAAGCCGCTGTCACCGACAAAGTGGACCCCACCGCACCTCACGCACCTCGCGACAAGCGGCCTTCTCCACGCCACCGTCTCCCACCCGCACGACCCGTTCATCCCCAAATCAACGCGAGCGCTTCGTGTTTAATTCGCGACGTCAATTCGATTTATTGGCGAAAGTGATTCTCGCCGTGACCAGGCTATAAGAATCCCTCTGTCTCCTCTCTTCTCCCTCAAACCCGAACCCAGAGCGCCACCAGGCTGCGTGTATTGCTCTCTGAAACCCCGCTCTCGGCGACGCATCACCGGCGAATTCCGGTGAGTCCAGAGCTCCCCTCTACCTCTCGTTCTTGCAAACTGTTTCAGTGAGTCTCTGCACTTCTTTTAACACATTCCGTTTGCCTTCGCATGGACCGTAGCTCCGGCAACACCATCGACTAGTCGCCACCGACGTCGCGCACGAACTCCGCGAACTCTAGTGGTAAGACCAGACCACCCTCGCCTTTTCCGTTCATGCTCACTACTCGCTTTGGCTCGTGAATCTAACCATGTCTCTCGTCTTGCCTTGGGGTGATCCGACGCCCACGACGACCACCCGACACAACCGCCGCCAAAGAACTCCGCGAGCAATCGCAACCTTGTCCGAACGCCTTGACCAACCGCGAGTACGACGAAGCTTCGCTGCGGACCTCTCGAGCCCGGTGAGCTACTCCTCCTTCCTCGCCGTCAGATCATCGGCAACGTCATCGACAGCTTCGCCGGTAGCCACCGCAAGTAGCCGCCCATCTGTGGCGGTCAAGAGTAGCCGTTAGATCCGGATCGAACGCCACGATAGATCACTTAACCCGGCGGCACGCGATCTGAGCCGCCAGATTTCATTTAGATCCTACGACAAAGGAGCTCGATCCGCGAACTGCAGGCGAATAAGATCATGACGCGGCTAGGAACTGATCTGAAAATAGAAATTAAAACAGATTTTGATCCAGATTTCAAATGCCAATATCTTTTGAATTCCACGTTAGAATTTTGCAAACTTTATACCGTTGGATTCAGAAAACAAGACCTTTCTGCCTATCCTTTTGTTGAGCATATAGTAACCATTAGTTTGGCTTAAATTACAGAAACTTGTTTGAGGCCTTTTTGAGTATAGATTTAGTTTAGTATTTTGTTTTAGGGTTATTTAAGTTGTCTTGGCTATTTTGTGACTTGTTTAGTTTCTGTATTCATGCACTTGCTTGGTTGAGTTTTCAAAAAATCATCACTTGGTAGATTCATGCATGCATGCATTCATACTATTTCTTGTTTGTATATATTTGTGTGTAATTGTGTGCTACAACTTTGTGTGTAGATTTTGCGAGGGATTGTGATTGTGACGAGTGCTACTCCACACTACCAAGGCAAGTGATATCATCATGAATATTCCATTCCTATATTTTATATATGCATTAGTATTATTTTTCTAAGTATAGGACTTGCATGAATTTTTGCTAAGTACAAGCTAAGCTTTGGGAAAACCTATTAGGTAAAACCTTAGTGAAAATTACCTAAGTCAAGATTCCTATTACTATCATGCCTAGCCTAGCTACTAGAAAACAAGGGTGGTTTATATATTCACACTATGGAAAATTATTCCAAGTCTAAGGACTTGTTTTTATTTAACAAAACAACTAAGTTAATGAATCACCTGGGTGGAATGGAAAGAATGGGTTATGTTGAGTGGTTACACAAGGCCGTACCGTGAACCTTGTGTATCTCACTTGTGGATGGCCACCCAGAACAAAGAGATTTGAGTTGTCAAATGTTGAGAAGCTTCAAGTGCAACCACTTGGTAATATGGGCTCTGCCATGATCTTAGGATGCTGGAACTTAGTCTCTTGGACAGTGGGTGGTAGATGGGTTGATAGGTTGGAGCGCGTCCATTTGACTAAGGAAAGGCTACTGAAGGATCATGTCTTGGGAAACCAAGGCTTGTGGGGAAAGTGCACCACCTCTGCAGAGTGTAAAACCTAAGTACTTAGCCATGTCCCTGGTAAAGGACAATTTGAGCATCAAGACATGGAAACTTCAAGAATCTCATCACTCCAATTTCTAAATAAAACTTGTGGGTGAACAAGGGTTAAAGGATCTTCAGTCTTTGATTGGTAGATGCCCTGAGTGGATCTTCAGCCTCTGATTGGTAGATACCTTGGGATGGACTTTGTCAAGCAAAAACTTAGTGTTTTCAAAAAGTTAAGGAAAAATCTATTATGAGCAAAGCAAGCCTAAGCTCCACCAGCCAAATGCATATAGCCTTATAGTCCACTTAAATATATATAAGGTATCACTTGCCAATACTATTCCAAAGTATTGACCCTCTGTGGCTGTAACTTATGATGTTGCAGGTTACTCTGATGATGAATAGGAGTCATGAGTCTACACTCAACATGCTTGCCTGTGGCACATGAAGATGAAGACTTATGTTTATTTACATATTCCATAAACTCTTGTACTAGGCCTTTGGCCATGAGTTGTAAAAGACTATGTTTTATCTCTGGAATGACTGTAATAAACGACCTTTGTATCTGTGTACTTCATCTTAAACTGTGGATGCTAGCAATGATCCAGGGACTAGCATTGCAATCACAGGGATCTTTTCCTTTAATAAGGAGGGATCCTACATATGTGGTTTGTGAAAAGAACACACATGCAATGACACTGGTGGATCCATATGTGGTTTGTGAAAAGAACACACATCCAATGACAGTGATGGATCCATACGTGGTTTGTGAAAAGAACAGACATGCAATGACTCTGGTGGATCCATATGAGCTTTGTGAAAAGAACACACATTCAATGGCTCTAGTTGTGGTTCATGAAAAGAACACACATGCGATGACACTGGTGGATCCATGTGGTTCATGAAAATAACACACATGCAATGACACTGGTGGATCCATATGTGATTTGTGAAAAGAACACACATGCAATGACTCTGGTGGATCCATATTTCGTTTATGAAAAGAACACACATGCAATGACTCTAGTGCTGGTTTAGGATAAGAACACACATGCAATGACTCTAGTGGATCCTTATGTGGTTTGTGAAAAGAACACACATTCAATGACTCTAGTTGTGGTTCTTGAAACGAACACACATGCAATGACTCTAGTGCTGGTTTAGGATAAGAACACACATGCAGCGACTCTACTGGATCCATGCGGTTTGTGAAAAGAACACACATACAATAACTCTGGTGGATCCATATGTGGTTTGTGAAAAGAACACACATTCAATGACTCTTGTTGTGGTTCATTCAAAGAACACACATGCAATGACATTGGTGGATCCATGTGGTTAATGAAAATAACACACATGCAATGAACTGGTGGATCCATATCTGGTTTGTGAAAAGAACACACATTCAATGACTCTAGTTGTGGTTCATGAAAAGAACACACATGCAATGACTCTAGTGTTGGTTTAGGATAAGAACACACATCCAATGACTCTAGTTGTGGTTCATGAAAATAACACACATGCAATGACACTGGTGGATCCATATGTGATTTGTGAAAAGAACACACATTCAATGACTCTAGAGCTGGTTCATGAAAAGAACACACATGCAATGACTCTAGTGGATCCATATGTGGTTTGCGAAAAGAACACACATGCAATGACTCGGGTGGATCCATATGTGGTTTATGAAAACAACACACATGCAATGACTCTAGTGCTGGTTTAGGATAAGAACACACATGCAATGACTCTGGTGGATCCATATGTGGTTTGCGAAAGGAACACACATGCAATGACTCTAGTGCTAGTTTAGGATAAGAACACACATGCAATGACTCTAGTGGATCCATATGTTGTTTGTGAAAAGAACTCGCATTCAATGACTCTTGTTGTGGTTCATGAAAAGAAAACACATGCAATGACACTGGTGGATCCATGTGGTTAATGAAAATAACACACATGCAATGACTCTAGTGGATCCATATGTGGTTTGTGAAAAGAACACACATTCAATGACTCTAGTTGTGGTTCATGAAAAGAACACACATGCAATGACTCTAGTGCTGGTTTAGGATAAGAATACACATGCAATGACTCTAGTGGATCCATCTGGTTTGTGAAAAGAACACACATGCAATAACTCAGGTGGATCCATATGTGGTTGGTGAAAACAACAAACATTCAATGACTCTAGTTGTGGTTCATGAGAAGAACACACATACAATGACACTGGTGGATACATGTGGTTAATGAAAATAACACACATGTAATGACACTGGTGGATCCATATGTGATTTGTGAAAAGAACACACATTCAATGACTCTAGAGCTGGTTCATGAAAAGAACACACATGCAATGACTCTAGTGGATCCATATCTAGTTTGCGAAAAGAACACACATGCAATGACTCTAGTGGATCCATATGTAGTTTATGAAAAGAACACACATGCAACGACTCTAGTGCTGGTTTAGGATAAGAACACACATGAAATGACTCTGGTGGATCCATATCTGGTTTGTGAAAAGAACACACATGCAATGACTCTAGTGCTGGTTTAGGATAAGAATACACATGCAATGACTCTCGTGAATCCATATGTGGTTTGTGAAAAGAACACACATTCAATGACTCTTGTTGTGGTTCATGAAAAGTACACACATGCAATGACACTGGTGGATCCATGTGGTTAATGAAAATAACACACATGCAATGACACTGGTGGAGCCATATGTGGTTTGTGAAAAGAACACACATTCAATGACTCTAGTTGAGGTTCATGAAAAGAACACAAATGCAATGACACTTGTGGATCCATGTGGTTCATGAAAATAACACACATGCAATGACACTATTGGATCCATATGTGATTTGTGAAAACAACACACATTCCATGACTCTAGAGTTGGTTCATGAAAAGAACACACATGCAACGACTCTAGTGGATCCATATGTGGTTTGCAAAAAGAACACACATGTAATGACTCTGGTTGATCCATATGTGGTTTATGAATAGAACACACATGCAATGACTCTAGTGCTGGTTTAGGATAAGAACACACATGTAATGACTCTGGTGGATCCATATGTGGTTTCTGAAAAGAACACACATGCAATGATTCTAGTGCTGGTTTAGGATAAGAACTCACATGCAATTCTATGGTGGATCCATATGTGGTTTTTGAAAAGGTCACACATTCGATGACTCTAGTTGTGGTTAATGAAAAGAACACACATGCAATGACTCTAGTGGATCCATATGTGGTTCATGAAAAGAACACACATGCAATGACTCTGGTGGATCCATATGTGGTTTATGAAAAGAACACACATGCAATGACACAAGTGCTAGTTCAGGATAAGGACACAAAAGTTATGACTCTAGTGGATCCATATTTGGTTTGTGAAAAGAATGCACATGCAATGACAATGGTGGATCCATTTGTGGTTTGTGAAAAGAACACACATTCAATGATAGTGGTGGATCCATGTCGTTTGTGAAAAGAATAGACATGCAATGACACTGGTAGATCCATGTGGTTCATGAAAATAACTCACATGCACTTTCTTTGGTGGATCCATCTGTGGTTTGTGAGAAGAACAGACATATAATGATCTAGTGTTGGTTTAGGATAAGAATACACATGCAATGACTCTAGTGGATCCATATGTGGTTTGTGAAAAGAACACACATGCAATGACACTGGTGGATCCATATGTGGTTTGTGAAAAGAACACACATCCAATGACAGTGGTGGATCCATACGTGGTTTGTGAAAAGAACAGACATGCAATGACTCTGGTGGATCCATATGTGCTTTGTGAAAAGAACACACATTCAATGGCTCTAGTTGTGGTTCATGAAAAGAACACACATGCGATGACACTGGTGGATCCAGGTGGTTCATGAAAATAACACACATGCAATGACACTGGTGGATCCATATGTGATTTGTGAAAAGAACACACATTCAATGAATTTAGAGCTGGTGCATTAAAAGATCACACATGCAATGACTCTAGTGGATCCATATGTGGTTTGTGAAAAGAACACACATGCAATGACTCTGGTGGATCCATATTTCGTTTATGAAAAGAACACACATGCAATGACTCTAGTGCTGGTTTAGGATAAGAACACACATGCAATGACTCTAGTGGATTCTTATGTGGTTTGTGAAAAGAACACACATTCAATCACTCTAGTTGTGGTTCATGAAATGAACACACATGCAATGACTCTAGTGCTGGTTTAGGATAAGAACACACATGCAACGACTCTAGTGGATCCATGCGGTTTGTGAAAAGAACACACATGCAATAACTCTGGTGGATCCATATGTGGTTTATGAAAAGAACACACATTCAATGACTCTTGTTGTGGTTCATGAAAAGAACACACATGCAATGACACTGGTGGATCCATGTGGTTAATGAAAATAACACACATGCAATGAACTGGTGGATCCATATGTGGTTTGTGAAAAGAACACACATTTAATGACTCTAGTTGTGGTTCATGAAAAGAACACACATGCAATGACTCTAGTGTTGGTTTAGGATAAGAACACACATCCAATGACTCTAGTTGTGGTTCATGAAATGAATACACATGCAATGACTCTAGTGTTGGTTTAGGATAAGAACACACCTGTAGTGACTCTAGTGGATCCATGCGGTTTGTGAAAAGAACACACATGCAATAACTCTGGTGGATCCATATGTGGTTTGTGAAAACAACACACATTCAATGACTCTAGTTGTGGTTCATGAAAAGAAAACACATGCAATGACACTAGTGGATACATGTGGTTCATGAAAATAACACACATGCAATGACACTGGTGGATCCATATGTGATTTGTTAAAAGAACACACATTCAATGACTCTAGAGCTGGTTCATGAAAAGAACACACATGCAATGACTCTAGTGGATCCATATGTGGTTTGCAAAAAGAACACACATGCAATGACTCTGGTGGATCCATATGTGGTTTATGAAAAGAACACACATGCAATGACTCTAGTGCTGGTTTAGGATAAGAACACACATGCAATAACTCTGGTGGATCCATATCTGGTTTGTTAAAAGAACACACATGCAATGACTCTAGTGGATCCATGTGGTTTGTGAAAAAAACACACATGCAATAACTCTAGTGGATCCATATGTGGTTTGTGAAAACAAGACACATTCAATGACTCTAGTTGAGGTTCATGAAAAGAACACAAATGCAATGACACTTGTGGATCCATGTGGTTCATGAAAATAACACACATGCAATGACACTGTTGGATCCATATGTGATTTGTGAAAACAACACACATTCCATGACTCTAGAGTTGGTTCATGAAAAGAACACACATGCAACGACTCTAGTGGATCCATATGTGGTTTGCAAAAAGAACACACATGTAATGACTCTGGTGGATCCATATGTGGTTTATGAATAGAACACACATACAATGACTCTAGTGCTGGTTTAGGATAAGAACACACATGTAATGACTCTGGTGGATCCATATGTGGTTTCTGAAAAGAACACACATGCAATGATTCTAGTGCTAGTTTAGGATAAGAACTCACATGCAATGACTATGGTGGATCCATATGTGGTTTTTGAAAAGATCACACATTCGATGACTCTAGTTGTGGTTAATGAAAAGAACACACATGCAATGACTCTAGTGGATCCATATGTGGTTCATGAAAAGAACACACATGCAATGACTCTGGTGGATCCATATGTGGTTTATGAAAAGAACACACATGCAATGACACAAGTGCTAGTTCAGGATAAGGACACAAAAGTTATGACTCTAGTGGATCCATATTTGGTTTATGAAAAGAATGCACATGCAATGACAATGGTGGATCCATTTGTGGTTTGTGAAAAGAACACACATTCAATGATAGTGGTGGATCCATGTCGTTTGTGAAAAGAATAGACATGCAATGACACTGGTAGATCCATGTGGTTCATGAAAATAACTCACATGCACTTTCTTTGGTGGATCCATCTGTGGTTTGTGAGAAGAACAGACATATAATGATCTAGTGTTGGTTTAGGATAAGAATACACATGCAATGACTCTAGTGGATCCATATGTGGTTTGTGAAAAGAACACACATGCAATGACACTGGTGGATCCATATGTGGTTTGTGAAAAGAACACACATCCAATGACAGTGGTGGATCCATACGTGGTTTGTGAAAAGAACAGACATGCAATGACTCTGGTGGATCCATATGTGCTTTGTGAAAAGAACACACATTCAATGGCTCTAGTTGTGGTTCATGAAAAGAACACACATGATGACACCGGTGGATCCGGTGGTTCATGAAAATAACACACATGCAATGACACTGGTGGATCCATATGTGATTTGTGAAAAGAACACACATTCAATGAATTTAGAGCTGGTGCATTAAAAGATCACACATGCAATGACTCTAGTGGATCCATATGTGGTTTGTGAAAAGAACACACATGCAATGACTCTGGTGGATCCATATTTCGTTTATGAAAAGAACACACATGCAATGACTCTAGTGCTGGTTTAGGATAAGAACACACATGCAATGACTCTAGTGGATTCTTATGTGGTTTGTGAAAAGAACACACATTCAATGACTCTAGTTGTGGTTCATGAAATGAACACACATGCAATGACTCTAGTGCTGGTTTAGGATAAGAACACACATGCAGCGACTCTAGTGGATCCATGCGGTTTGTGAAAAGAACACACATGCAATAACTCTGGTGGATCCATATGTGGTTTATGAAAAGAACACACATTCAATGACTCTTGTTGTGGTTCATGAAAAGAACACACATGCAATGACACTGGTGGATCCATGTGGTTAATGAAAATAACACACATGCAATGAACTGGTGGATCCATATGTGGTTTGTGAAAAGAACACACATTTAATGACTCTAGTTGTGGTTCATGAAAAGAACACACATGGAATGACTCTAGTGTTGGTTTAGGATAAGAACACACATCCAATGACTCTAGTTGTGGTTCATGAAATGAATACACATGCAATGACTCTAGTGTTGGTTTAGGATAAGAACACACCTGTAGTGACTCTAGTGGATCCATGCGGTTTGTGAAAAGAACACACATGCAATAACACTGGTGGATCCATATGTGGTTTGTGAAAACAACACACATTCAATGACTCTAGTTGTGGTTCATGAAAAGAAAACACATGCAATGACACTAGTGGATACATGTGGTTCATGAAAATAACACACATGCAATGACACTGGTGGATCCATATGTGATTTGTTAAAAGAACACACATTCAATGACTCTAGAGCTGGTTCATGAAAAGAACACACATGCAATGACTCTAGTGGATACATATGTGGTTTGCAAAAAGAACACACATGCAATGACTCTGGTGGATCCATATGTGGTTTATGAAAAGAACACACATGCAATGACTCTAGTGCTGGTTTAGGATAAGAACACACATGCAATAACTCTGGTGGATCCATATCTGGTTTGTTAAAAGAACACACATGCAATGACTCTAGTGCTAGTTTAGGATAAGAATACACATGCAATGACTCCGGTGGATCCATATGTGGTTTGTGAAAAGAACACACATTCAATGACTCTTGTTGCGGTTCATGAAAAGAACACACATGCAATGACACTAGTGGATCCATCTGGTTAATGAAAATAACACACATGCAATGACACTGGTGGATCCATATGTGGTTTGTGAAAGGAACACACATTCAGTGACTCTAGTTGTGGTTCATGAAAAGAACACATGTAACACCCTCGCCTGATAAGGCTGAGTTCCTGTGTATAGTGTTAATGCCTGGATCGGTTCACTGGCATTAACAGTATAGATGAATACCAAAGAACATAACAGTGCATCATTATTACATCGAATGATCCAGAATTTATAATTATTACATAGTGCATAGCTCAAAGGCTAGCTCAAATAGTTCAATAGCTTACGGAAGCATAAACAAATAGTAGGCTCCATCTTCAATTGTGCCACAGGCGAACAACTATTGAGTGGAGTATCTCGACCTATTCGATCACTCAGAATTGGAACAATAACCTGCAACATAAAACATAACAGCCCCGAAGGGTCAATACATGGAATGTATGGCAACTAGCGCTAAGGTAAAAGAGACAATGCACCTAGCATCTACATGCATATTAGGCTAGTGCAGCTTTGGCTAGCTTGCACTTTTCAAACATATTTATCCTACTTTGGTAAACCATTTTATTCACACCAACCATTAAGTTCACCCATCAAGTTTTAGTAATTAGGAAATAAGGATGAGTGAGAATATGTCATAGCCTCAAGATCAAGCAACTCAATCGTCCGTAACCAGGGACACGGCTAAGTACTTAGTTTTTACACCCTGCAGGGGTTTGTACACTTTACCCATGTGACCTGGCCAACCCAGCTCGTACCACCACACTCATATTGTGTGATGATAGGGAGAAGTCCAAGAAGAGACCGTTCGAGAAGTAGATCACCAAATACCACTGTGCACCGGTCCCAACCTATCAGTCACTACATCTCTGGCTACGCTGGGTTCGGATCACCACGACCTGCTAAGTCCAACCAGCCACCCATTCTTATTGGCACATGGTTGCACACGTAAGCTACTATAACAAAGGGAACCAATCCTTCTTAGTACCTTGGGCGGCATTCCCCACCATTATCCACACTCCGTTGACCATCCAACCACTCCGCCTAGGTAGTTCATTAACATTATGTTGTTTTAGTATGAAACAAACACAAACTTCACCATAGTGTGATCCCTTTCCCCCGTCTTCCCAGCAGGTCTAAGCACATCTACTGAAGGGGACTCAACTACAAGAAAATCCTATCACAAATATATAGGATATAGCATAGCATAGTAATTCCTACACAATAACTACAGAAATACACTACACATGCATAAGAGAAAATAGTAGTACAAGGTATGAACAAAATTAGCATCTACTTGCCTTGATAGTTGTAGGAGTCGTTCAAACACTCGTTGCAATCACATACATTGCACTTCTCGCAATCTATCGATTAAACAATTGCAACACATAAACAATCATACACAATCATAAACAAATGCACAAATGCATGCATCACAATTTAATAAAAGTTTCAGTAGTGTATTTAGGTTCTCTGATCATTATACTACAGATGACATGCATGGAAAACTTTTTAATGCATCAAAACCATTTATTGTATTAATTAGATCCATTTAATAGGATTTATTCAATTTAATTGAGATTCTGTTGTAAACAATGTAGTTAATTTTTGGTAATCATACTCCTGGATAGATATGTTGATTTAGAGTCAGGAGCAAAAGGATTCAGGTCAAAATAGTTTACAGATCATTTTGTAGAATTAAAATACTACAATATGCCTTTTAATATGTGAAACATTATCTGTACTGTCAACTTATAAATTTATTCCGGAATCATGTTCTATACAATTTTGTGAATCCAGGGGTATATCATTTGTATTTTTCTGAGTTTTATTTTATTTTCTGTGAATTAATTTCTCCAAAAAGGGTATTAAACCATTTAAATAATCACGACAAATACTTACCGTAAATGTCTGATACAATTACATATTAATATTCTACTCAAAAATTTGAATCCAACGGTATATTATTTGCTATTTTTGGAGCTGTATATATTTTTCTACGAATTTCTGCAAATTTTATAATTGATTTTCCGAGTTACAGAGTCAGCCGACAACGTAAGCCACACGGCGTCAAGTGGTTGGCCGAGCGGGCTGACTAGGCGCTGACACAGGCGCGCTGACGAGGATGGCCAAGTGGTGGCACGTCATTGGCCGGTACCCCTTTGCTGATTAGATCTAATCCGGAGCATGGGAAACGGATCGGACGGGCGGGAAACTTTTCTTCCTGGGCTCACCGGCGAGGATGACGTGGTGGCGATGATGCGGCTCGGACGATCGTCTTGGCGGCGGCTCCGGTGCTCTCCGGCGACGATGAAGTAGCGGACACGAAGCACGGGTTGAAGGAGAGCTCTCTAGCGGTCTTGGAGTCGTCCGTTGCTTCCTGTAGCGGCGGCGCGGAGCGAGCAGAGGCACTCGGGCTACCGCGAGCTCCAGCAAGGGATTGCGGTTGTTCTGTAGACAGGGAAAAAGGGAAAAGGGGGTGAGACGACATGGTAGAGCGAGGGGAAGAGGTCCAGAGGGGTAGGGGCGATGGGGGTGATGGGAAGCTCGAGCTCCTGAAGCTCTACGGCGCGGCGGTGGAATCGGTAATCTCCGGTGGCGGCTAGGGTTCGATTAGAGCGAAAAAAAGGCGAGGCTAGATGCAGGGACATTTATATCGAGGGGTGGCATGCAGATGGGGTGAAAATCCGAACCAATTCATCGAATTTTGTGGAGATAGATCGGTGGGGATGAACCCGTGTTCTTCCCTTTCTCTATCGGGAGAACGAGGACGATGCGGTGGGCCCCAGATGTCAGCAGGAGCGGGAGGCGGCTGAGAGGGCCAGGGCTGGTGCGACACTGCTGCTTGGGCCGTAGTTGGGCTATTGGCTGGCTCCGCGGATGGGCTGGCCTAGTGGGGCTGCGGCGCTGCGCGCTGCGCGGGGCGGGGAGCGAGCGGTGGATAGGCGGGAATAGGTGGGCTGGGCCGGCTCAGCTGGGTCGGTCCGGGGTTAGGTTTAGTTCTTTTTTTTTCTGTTTCTTTTTCTTATTTCAATTGTATAATTTGATTTTAAACTCACATTTGAATGAACTCAAATCCTACAGGTTTTTAAAAATAAGGTGAACATGTTTAGGACATTAGGATACCTTTTACTATTTATCCAAAAAATACTATAACATATTTTCAAAAAGAACCTTAATAGGTATAGTTTAGGAATTTTAAATAGGATTTTGACAAAAGGTTTTGAAACTGAGATTTTTGCATGATGTCATGAGGCAATGCACATGAATCCTATTTAATTCCCAGTTTCTAAAATTTGGGATGTGACAGACTAACCCCCTTAAGATGAATCTCGTCCTGAGATTCGGAATAGCTAGCAAGGTGTGTGTGGTGTTATCGAGGCTAACCCCCTTAAGAGAATTAAACTTGGTATCTCCAATGGAACCATTGAGCTATATCCGATTATTCTTCCTTCTGAGTATGGGTGTAACATCCATCTATTAGACCTTGATTCTTAACCATCCAATCCATGCTAGAGTTGCACCTAAGCCATGTGAATCAAATATACATAAGCTAGTGGGAAATTTGGGTGCTCCAATTCCTAGTATTTAATGGTGGCTCGCTTCTTGTACTAGCTATCAATTCCTTTCTCCAGTGGGTTCTCTTTAATAGATCCTCTAAGTAACGCCACATGTAACTATTCTTATCCATAAATGCCTTAGTATAAATGAACATGGTGCATCAGTATTGAAAAATTATGAGTGTGATGTATAAATTAGCTGGGAACTTACTAGTCACGAATCCTGGCTTGTTGACTGCTTTATTGGATTGGACATGATTGACAGTTGCCTTTAGCGTTGAATTTGGCTTGTCTCCAGCTTCAATCTTCTTCTCCGGACAGTTATCAGCATAGTGTCCCTTCTGCTTACACTTGAAACATTCCACGTTGCTGAGATCTCGATTTCCATTGCGGTGATGACCATTGCCTCCATTGTGGTTGTGTCCATTGCCTCCATGCTTGTGGTGTCCAGAGTCTCCATCATAAGAAGTGCGAGCTTTGTGGTGTGAGCCAGGGTGGTGATTGTTCTGCTTCCTCTTGCGATTCTCCACCTGCTGGTGTTTCCCTTCCATAATTCTAGCTTTGTCCATCAGCTCTTGGAAAGTAGGGCAATAGACCACAGACAACTGAAGTGAAAGCTCATCACTGAGACCATCCAGGAACCTCTCTCTTCTCTTAGCATCAATGTCCACATCCTCAGGTGCATAGCGGGACAAGTTGTTGAATTCCTCTATGTAGTCCGCCACAGTGCGGTTGGTTTGGCGCAGGTTGCGGAATTCCTTCCTCTTCAGGCTCATGGTCCTGACAGATACGTGGTTCGTCTGAAACCCTTCCTCAAACATGGCCCAAGTAACTGTGTCCAGCGGGTGGGTAATCTGGAAGGCATCCCACCAAGAAGCAGCTGATCCTTCCAGCAAGTGAGCAGCAAACCTCACCTTTTCAGCATCAGTGCAACCAACGGTCACCAAGTCCTTGTTCATAGAACGGAGCCAGTCAAGATCAACCATGGGCTCAGGTGCAGAGGAGAACTTAGCTGGCCTCAGCCTCAGGAACCTGGTGAGAGCATCTCCCTAGGGCTGATTGTTCCCGTTGTTGTTGTTATTGTTGTTCTGGTTGGCCATGAACTGTGTCATCACCTGGGTCAACTGTGCTTGTGCTGCAATAAGCTGAGCGATCTCATCGGGCTGGCGACGGGGAGGCATCTGTTGGGATAGCATAGACGAGTTATAGATAGAAAGACTAGAGAAGTATTACTACCCATAACTATGTGAAGCAATCAATAGGCACACAAGCAAACAATCATAACAAGCAACACTCAAACCAAAATAGTTTTGTATTATGTTCCAGAAGTTTTGTTTTAGTGGTATACCATCCACAAAATAGTTTACATTTGATTAGAATTCGTTTGAGGGTGAACCTACAATCTCAAAAACAATGGACAGAATCTGTCCTGAAACTACAGCAATGTTCACGAATTTTTCTGGGCACCTTAAACTCATCAGGAATTTTAGCCAATTTTTGTGCTTATAGTACAGAAAATTACGAACTATACCCTAAAATATGAGCACAAACCGAGTTACCAGTAAGAAAATAAAAATCGCACGGTACAACTCGTCAGGCAGAAAACTGCAGCAATAATACCACGAATTTTTAATCAAAACCTTCATTAATTCATTATAAAAACTATCAAAATATTCTAAAATTTTGGGGTATCAAATAGTACAACCAAAACATAATAAACCAGCTAACACACAAGTTCTTGCATCGATTAATTGCTAGATCTGTTATATATTGATCCAAATTCTACAAAGTAAAGGCCAACTTCTGACGGAGCGGAGCGAGGCCCGTCGCCGGAGGCTTGGGCCGATGCGGAGATTTACATGGACCAACCTAAAGGGTTCATAGTTCCTGGAAAATAGGATTTTGTGTGTAAATTGAAGAGATCGCTTTATGGTTTGAAGCAATCTCCAAGACAGTGGTATAAAAGGTTTGATTCATTTATGATCTCACAAGGTTTTATGAGATCTCGGTTTGATAGGTGTGTTTATATAAAGTTTGTTAATAGATCACCTATTTACTTGCTGTTATATGTTGATGATATGTTAATTGCTGCCAAGAGCATGAAAGAAATCACTATTTTGAAGGCACACCTAAGTAGTGAATTTGAGATGAAAGATCTTGGTGCTGCTAACAAAATCCTAGGTATAGAAATTAAACGGGACAGAAAGTTTAGGTTGTTGTTTCTTAGTCAGCAAAGTTACGTTGAAAAAGTTCTTCAATGTTTTAATATGCATGATGCAAAGTCTGTTAGTACTCCTGTTGCTCCTCACTTTAAATTGTCAGCATTACAATGTCCTAGTTCTGATGAAGATATTGAGTACATGTCTCGAGTTCCTTATTCTAGTGCTGTTGGTTCCTTGTTGTATGCCATGGTTTGTTCTCGCCCTGATTTATCATATGCTATGAGTTTGGTGAGTCGTTACATGGCTAATCCTGGTAAAGAACATTGGAAACTTATTCAGTGGATTTTCAGGTACCTCCATGGCACGTCGAATACTTGCTTGAAGTTTGGCAAGACTGGTGAGGGACTTGCACGCTATGTGGATTCAGATTTTGCTGCCGATTTGGATAAGAGGAGGTCCCTCACAGATTATGTGTTCATGGTAGGTGGATGTGCCGTGAGTCGGAAGGCAACACTGCAACTAGTTGTTGCTTTATCTACAACCGAAGCAGAATATATGGTTGTTGCTAAAGCTTACAAAGAGTCTTTTGGTTGAAAGGTTTGTATGCTGAGCTTTGTCAGGATGATTCTTGCATTAACCTGTTCTGTGACAATCAAAGTGCTATTTACCTTACTAAGGATCAGATGTTCCATGAGAGAACAAAGCACATTGATATCAAGTACCATTATGTCCGTGATGTTGTTGCACAAGGTACACTAAAGGTATGCAAGGTAAGCACTCAAGATAATCCTGCCGATATGATGAGAAAGCCTGTTCATGTTGCTAAGTTTGAGCTATTCTCAAGCTTAGTTGGTATAACTGCTTATCCCAAGTGGCTATTGGCGTCAAAAGTGTTTTCTTTGTTTGTTCAGGGAGATGATTATTGTTGATGCTATAAGAAGGAATTTGTCTCAAGGTGGAGTTTGTTATATATTGATCCAAATTCTACAAAGTAAAGGCCAACTTCTGACGGAGTGGAGCGAGGCCTGCCGCCGGAGGCTTGGGCCGATGCGGTACGGATCGTTGATGACCTAGGTTACCACCGTTATATATACCTCTTGTAAGCCGCCGGGTGGGATTAGTTGCATCTGTGAAATCCCCGGCGTTGTGTAAACACTCCCCATTATAGTGAAGTTTCGCTGGCTGACGCCCGTGGTTTTTCCCCTCTCTTTGTTGGAGAGGATTTTCGACGTTAAATCGGTATCCCCCTTGCTGCGATTTTATTTTCGTTCTTCGTTATTTACTTGTCGCAAAGCTAATAAGATCTAAACGAAATCCTATCAATACTACATGGTGGTCATCATCTAACTATTCTTGGATCTCGCACTTCTTCGCACGAGTGCTCATCTATAAGTTTTGAACAAGATGAGATTAGAAAAGAAACATCAAGAATTACAAGAATCTAATAAGTACAAAGTTTTGAGTTCATCCTACAAAGAGTCTTCCTTCTACGTTTTTAAAAGAGAGGAGTATGAGAATTGAAGTGACAAGAAGATACAAGAAAGAATTGTAAGATGAGAATAGATAGAATGAATTAGTCCTTATAATTCATATGGTTTTCCTATTTCGTTCCTAGGTCACGATCCTACAGTCAACACACTGCTCTGATACCATCCTGTAACACCCTCGCCTCATAACGCTGAGTTCCTATGTATAGTGTCAATCCCTGGATTAGTTCACTGGCACACACAGTACAGATGAATACCAAAGAATATAACAGTGCATCATTATTACATCGAATGATTCAGAATTAGTAATTATTACATAGTGCATAGCTCCAAGGCTAGCTCGAATAGTTCAATAGCATACAAAAGCATAAACAGATAGTAGGCTCCATCTTCAATTGTGCCACAGGCGAACAACTGTTGAGTGGAGTATCACGACCTATTCAATCACTCAGAATCAGAACAATAACCTGCAACATAAAACGTAACAGCCCCGAAGGGTCAATACATGGAATGTATGGCAAGTAGCGCTAAGGTAAAAGAGACAATGCACCTAGCATCTACATGCATATTTGGCTAGTGGACCTTTGGCTAGCTTGCACTTTTCAAACATATTTATCCTACTTTCGTAAACCATTTGATTCACAGCAACCCATTAAGTTCACCCATCAAGTTTTAGTAATTAGGAAATAAGGATGAGTGAGAATATGGCATAGCCTCAAGATCAAGCAACTCAATCATCCGTAACCGGGGACATGGCTAAGTACTTAGTTTCTACACCCTGCAGGGGTTTGTACACTTTACCCATGTGACCTGGCCAACCCAGCTCGTACCACCACACTCATATTGTGTGATGATAGGGAGAAGTCCAAGAAGAGACCGTTCGGGAAGTAGATCACCAAATCCCACTTTGCACCGGTCCCAACCTATCAGTCACTACATCTCTGGCTACGCTGGGTTCGGATCACCACGACCTACTAAGTCCAACCAGCCACCCATCCTTACGGGCACATGGTTGCACACGTTAGCTACTATAACAAAGAGAACCAATCCTTCTCAGTATCCTGAGCGGCATTCCCCACCATTATCCACACTCCGTTGACCATCCAACTACTCCACCCAGGTAGTTCATTAAAATTATGTTGTTTTAGTTTGAAACAAACACAAACTTCACCATAGTGTGATCCCTTTCCCCCGTCTTCCTAGCGGGTCTAAGCACATCTACTGAAGGGGGCTCAACTACAAGGAAATCCTATCACAAATATATAGGATATAGCATAGCATAGTAATTCCTATACAATAACTACAGAAATACACTACACATGCATAAGAGAAAATAGTAGGACAAGGTATGAACAAAATTAGCATCTACTTGCCTTGATAGTTGTAGGAGTCGTTCAAACACTCTTTGCAATCACAAACATTACACTTCTCGCAATCTATCGATTAAACAATTGCAACACATAAACAATCATACACAATCATAAACAAATGCACAAATGCATGCATGACAATTTAATAAAAGTTTCAGTAGTGTATTTAGGTTCTCTGATCATTATACTACATATGACATGCATGGAAAACTTTTTAATGCATCAAAACCATTTATTGTATTAATTAGATCCATTTAATAGGCTTTATTCAATTTAATTGAGATTCTGTTGTAAATAGTGTAGTTAATTTTTGGTAATCATACTCTTGGATAGAATGTTGATTTAGAGTCAGGAGCAAAAGGATTCAGTTCAAAATAGTTTACAGATCATTTTGTAGAATTAAAATACTAAAAAATACCTTTTAATGTGTGAAACATTATCTGTACTGTCAACTTATAAATTTATTCCGGAATCATGTTCTATACAATTTTGTGAATCCAGGGGTATATCATTTGTATTTTTCTGAGTTGTATTTTATTTTCTGTGAATTAATTGCTCCAAAAAGGTTATTAAACCATTTAAATAATCACGACAAATACTTACTGTAAATGTCTGAAATAATTACATATTAATATTCTACACAAAAATGTGAATCCAAGGGTATATTATTTGCTATTTTTGGAGCTGTATATATTGTTCTACGAATTTTACAATTTTAAAACAATTTCTGCAAATTTTATAATTGATTTTCCGAGTTACACAGTCAGCCGACAACGTAAGCCACACGCCGTGCAGTGGTTGGCCGGGCGGGCTGACTAGGCGCTGATGTAGGCACGCTGATGAGGATGGCCAAGTGGCGGCACGTCATTGGCCGGTACCCCTTTGCTGATTCAATCTAATCCAGAGCGTTGGAAACAGATCGGACGGGGGGGGGGGGAAGCTTTTCTTCCAGGGCTCACCGGCGAGGATGACATCGCGATGGTTATGCGGCTCGGACGGTTGTCGTGGCGGCGGCTCCGGTGCTCTCCGTTGACGATGAAGTAGCAGACACGAAGCGCGGGTTGAAGGAGAGCTCTCTGGCGGTCTTGGAGTCGTTCGTTGCTTCCTGTAGCGGCAGCGCGGAGCGAACGGAGGCACTCGGGCTACAGCGGGCTCCAGCGAGGGATTGCGGTCGTTCTGCAGAGAGGGAAAAAGGGAAAAGGGGGTGAGACGACATGGTAGAGCGAGGGGAAGAGGTCCAGAGGGGTAGGGGTGACGGGGGCAATGGGAACCTCGAGCTCCCGAAGCTCTGCGGTGCAGCGGCGGAATCGGTAATCTCTAGTGGCGGCTAGGGTTCGATTAGAGCGAAAAAAAGGCGAGGCAAGATGTGGGGATGTTTATATCAAGGGGTGGCATGCAGATGGGGTGAAAATCCGAACCAATTCGTTGGATTTCGCGGAGATAGATTGGTGGGGATGAACCCGTGTTCTTCATGTTCTCTATCGGGAGAACGAGGACGATGCGGTGGGCCCCGGATGTCAGCAGGAGCGGGAGACGGCTAAGAGGGCCAGGCCTGGTGCGGCGCTGCTGCTTGGGCCGTAGTTGGGCTACTAGCTGGCTCATGGATGGGCTGGGCCTTAGGCTGCACGGCACTGCAAGGTGGAGCGAGCGGTGGATAGGCGGGCATAGGTGGGCGGGGCCGGCTCAGCTGGGTCGGTCCGTGGTTAGGTTTAGTTTTTTTTTCTGTTTCTTTTTCTCATTTCTTTTGTATAATTTGATTTCAAACTCAGATTTGAATGAAATCAAATCCTACAGGTTTGTAAAAATAAGGTGACCATGTTTCGGACATTAGGAGACCTTTTACTATTCATCCAAAAAATACCATAACATATTTTCAAAAAAGAACCTTAATAGGTATATTTTAGGAATTTGAAATAGGATGTTGACAAAAGGTTTTGAAACTGAGATTATTGCATGATGTCATGATGCAATGCACATGAATCCTATTTAATTCCCAGTTTCTAAAATCTGGGATGCAATAACTCTAGTGGATCCATGTGGTTTGTGAAAAGAACACACATTCAATGACTCTAATTGAGGTTCATGAAAATAACACAAATGCAATGACACTTGTGGATCCATGTGGTTCATGAAAATAACACACATGCAATGACACTGTTGGATCCATATGTGATTTGTAAAAACAACACACACTCAATGACTCTAGAGCTGGTTCATGAAAAGAACACACATGCAACGACTCTAGTGGATCCATATGTGGTTTGCAAAAGGAACACATGTGCAATGACTCTGGTGGATCCATATGTGGTTTATGAAAATAACACACATGCAATGACTCTAGTGCTGGTTTAGGATAAGAAGACACATGCAATGACTCTAGTGGATCCAAATGTGGTTTGTGAAAAGAACACACATGCAATGAATCTAGTGTTGGTTTAGGAAAAGAACACACATGCAATGACTCTGGTGGATCCATATGTGGTTTTTGAAAAGAACACACATTCAATGACTCTAGTTGTGGTTAATGAAAAGAACAGACATTCAATAACTCTAGTGGATCCATATGTGGTTCATGAAAATAAGACACATGCAATGACTCTGGTGGATCCATATGTGGTTTATGAAAAGAACATACATGCAATGACTCTAGTGCTGGTTTAGGATAAGGACACAAAAGCAATGACTCTAGTGGATGCATATTTGGTTTGTGAAAAGAACACACATGCAACGACAATGGTGGATCCATATGTGATTTGTGAAAAGAACACACATTCAATGACAGTGGTGGATCCATGTGGTTTGTGAAAAGAACAGACATGCAATGACACTGGTGGATCCATGTGGTTCATGAAAATAACACACATGCAATGACTTTGGTGGATCCAACTGTGGTTTGTGAGAAGAACAGACATATAATGATCTAGTGTTGGTTTAGGATAAGAATACACATGCAATGAATCTAGTGGATCCATATGTGGTTTGTGAAAATAACACACATGCAATGACACTGGTGGATCCATATGTGGTTTGTGAAAAGAACAGACATGCAATGACTCTGGTGGATCCATATGTGGTTTGTGAAATGAACACACATTCAATGACTCTAGTTGTGGTTCATGAAAAGAACACACATGCGATGACACTGGTGGATCCATGTGGTTCATGAAAATCACACACATTTAATGACAGTGGTGGATCCATATGTGATTTGTGAAAAGAACACACATTCAATGAATCTAGAGCTAGTTCATTAAAAGAACACACATGCAATGACTCTAGTGGATCCATATGTGGTTTGCGAAAAGAACACACATGCAATAACTCTAGTGGATCTATATGTGGTTTATGAAAAGAACACACATGCAATGACTCTAGTGCTAGTTTAGGTAAGAACACACATGCAATGAATCTGGTGGATCCATATGTGGTTTGTGAAAAGAACACACATTCAATGACTCTAGTTGTGGTTCATGAAACGAACACACATGCAATGACTCTAGTGCTGGTTTTGGATAAGAACACAGATGCAATGACTCTAGTGGATACATGTGGTTTGCGAAAACAACACACATGCAATAACTCTGGAGGATCCATAAGTGGTTTGTGAAAAGAACACACATTCAAAGACTCTTGTTCTGGTCCATGAAAAAAAACACATGCAATGACACTGGTGGATCAATGTGGTTCATGAAAATAACACACATGCAATGACACTGGTGGATCCATATGTGGTTTGTGAATAGAACACACATTTAATTACTTTAGTTGTGGTTTATGAAAAGAACACACATGCAATGACTCTAGTGTTGGTTTAGGATAAGAACACACATCCAATGACTCTAGTGGATACATGTGGTTTGTGAAAAGAACACACATGCAATAACTCTGGTGGATCCATATGTGGTTTACGAAAAGAACACACATGCAATGACTCTAGTGCTGGTTTAGGATAAGAACACACATGCAATAACTCTGGTGGATCCATATGTGGTTTGTGAAAAGAACACACATGCAATGACTCTAGTGCTGGTTTAGGATAAGAACGCACATGCAATGACTCTGGTGGATCCATATGTGGTTTGTGAAAAGAACACACATTCAATAACTCTAGTTGAGGTTCATGAAAATAACACAAATGCAATGACACTTGTGGATCCATGTGGTTCATGAAAATAACACACATGCAATGACACTGTTGGATCCATATGTGATTTGTGAAAACAACACACACTCAATGACTCTAGAGTTGGTTCATGAAAAGAACACACATGCAACGACTCTAGTGGATCCATATGTGGTTTGTGAAAAGAACACACGTGCAATGACTCTGGTGGATCCATATGTGGTTTATGAAAATAACACACATGCAATGACTCTAGTGCTGGTTTAGGATAAGAACACACAAGTGGATCCAAATGTGGTTTGTGAAAAGAACACACATGCAATGAACCTAGTGCTGGTTTAGGATAAGAACACACATGCAATGACTCTCGTGGATCCATATGTGGTTTTTGAAAAGAACACACATTCAATGACTCTAGTTGTGGTTAATGAAAAGAACAGACATTCAATAACTCTAGTGGATCCATATGTGGTTCATGAAAATAAGACACATGCAATGACTCTGGTGGATCCATATGTGGTTTATGAAAAGAACACAGATGCAATGACTCTAGTGCTGGTTTAGGATAAGGAAACAAAAGCAATGACTCTAGTGGATGCATATTTGGTTTGTGAAAAGAACACAAATGCAACGACAATGGTGGATCCATATGTGGTTTGTGAAAAGAACACACATTCAATGACAGTGGTGGATTCATGTGGTTTGTGAAAAGAACAGACATGCAATGAGACTGGTGGATCCATGTGGTTCATGAAAATAACACACATGCAATGACTTTGGTGGATCCATCTGTGATTTGTGAGAACAATGGACATATAATGATCTAGTGTTGGTTTAGGATAAGAATACACATGCAATGAATCTAGTGGATCCATATGTGGTTTGTGAAAATAACACACATCCAATGACACGGGTGGATCCATATGTGGTTTGTGAAAAGAACAAACATGCAATGACTCTGGTGGATCCATATGTGGTTTGTGAAAAGAACACACATTCAATGACTCTAGTTGTGGTTCATGAAAAGAACACACATGCGATGACACTGGTGGATCCATGTGGTTCATGAAAATTAGACAAATTTAATGACACTGGTGGATCCATATGTGATTTGTGAAAAGAACACACATTCAATAAATCTCGAGCTAGTTCATTAAAAGAACACACATGCAATGACTCTAGTGGATCCATATGTGGTTTGCGAAAAGAACACACATGCAATGACTCTAGTGGATCCATATGTGGTTTATGAAAAGAACACACATGCAATGACTCTAGTGCTGGTTTAGGATAAGAACACACATGCAATGACTCTGGTGGATCCATATGTGGTTTGTGAAAAGAACACACATTCAATGACTCTAGTTGTGGTTCATGAAACGAACACACATGCAATGACCCTAGTGCTGGTTTTGGATAAGAACACACATTCAATGACTCTAGTTGTGGTTCATGAAACGAACACACATGCAATGACTATAGTGGATTCATGTGGTTTGTGAAAAGAACACACATGCAATAACTCTGGTGGATCCATAAGTGGTTTGTGAAAATAACACACATTCAAAGACTCTTGTTGTGGTTCATGAAAAGAACACACAAGCAATGACACTGGTGGATCCATGTGGTTAATGAAAATAACACACATGCAATGACACTGGTGGATCCATATGTGGTTTGTGAATAGAACACACATTTAATTACTTTAGTTGTGGTTTATGAAAAGAACACACATGCAATGACTCTACTGTTGGTTTAGGATAAGAACACACATCCAACGACTCTAGTGGATACATGTGCTTTGTGAAAAGAACACACATGCAATAATCTGGTGGATCCATATGTGGTTTATGAAAAGAACACACATGCAATGACTCTAGTGCTGGTTTAGGATAAGAACACACATGCAATGACTCTGGTGGATCCATATGTGGTTTGTGAAAAGAACACACATTCAATGACTCTAGTTGTGGTTCATGAAACGAACACACATGCAATGACCCTAGTGCTGGTTTTGGATAAGAACACACATTCAATGACTCTAGTTGTGGTTCATGAAACGAACACACATGCAATGACTCTAGTGGATACATGTGGTTTGTGAAAAGAACACACATGCAATAACTCTGGTGGATCCATAAGTGGTTTGTGAAAATAACACACATTCAAAGACTCTTGTTGTGGTTCATGAAAAGAACACACAAGCAATGACACTGGTGGATCCATGTGGTTAATGAAAATAACACACATGCAATGACACTGGTGGATCCATATGTGGTTTGTGAATAGAACACACATTTAATTACTTTAGTTGTGGTTTATGAAAAGAACACACATGCAATGTCTCTAGTGTTGGTTTAGGATAAGAACACACATCCAACGACTCTAGTGGATACATGTGCTTTGTGAAAAGAACACACATGCAATAATCTGGTGGATCCATATGTGATTTATGAAAAGAACACACATGCAATGACTCTAGTGCTGGTTTAGGATAAGAACACACATGCAATGACTCTGGCGGATCCATATGTGGTTTGTGAAAAGAACACACATGCAATGACTCTAGTGGATCCATATGTGGTTTGCAAAAAGAACACACATGCAATGACTCTGGTGGATACATATGTGGTTTATGAAAAGAACACACATGCAGTGACTCTAGTGCTGGTTTAGGATATTAACACACATGCAATGACACTGGTGGATCCATATGTAGTTCGTGAAAAGAACACACATGCAATGACTCTAGTGATGGTTTAGGATAAGAACACACATGCAATGACTCTGGTGGATCCATATGTGGTTTGTGAAAAGAACACACATTCAATGACTCTTGTTGTGGTTCATTAAAAGAACACACATGCAATGACACTGGTGGATTCATATGGTTAATGAGAATAACACACATGCAATGACACTGGTGGATTCATATGGTTAATGAGAATAACACACATGCAATGACACTGGTGGATCCATATGTGGTTTCTGAAAAGAACACACATTTAATTACTCTAGTTGTTGTTCATGAAAATAACACACATGCAATGACTCTAGTGCTGGTTTAGGATAATAACACAAATGCAATGTCTCTAGTGGATCCATGTGGTTTGTGAAAAGAACACAATGGAATAACTTTGGTTGATCCATATGTGGTTTGTGAAAAGAACACACATTTAATGACTCTAGTGGTTCATGAAATGAACACACATGCAATGACACTTGTGGATCCATGTGGTTCATGAAAATAACACACATGCAGTGACACTAGTGGATCCATATGTGGTTTGTGAAAAGAACACACATTCAATGACTCTAGAGCTGGTTCATGAAAAGAACAAACATGTAATGACTCTAGTGGATCCATATGTGGTTTGTGAAAAGAACACACAAGCAATGACTCCGGTGGATCCATATGTGGTTTATGAAAAGAGCACACATGCAATGACTCTAGTGTTGGTTTAGGATAAGAACACACATGCAATGACTCTGGTAGATCCATATGTGGTTTTTGAAAATAACACACATGCAATGACTCTAGTGCTGGTTTAGGATAAGGACACAAAAGCAATGACTCTAGTGGATGCATATTTGGTTTGTGAAAAGAACACACATGCAACGACAATGGTGGATCCATATGTGGTTTGTGAAAAGAACACACATTCAATGCCAGTGGTGGATTCATGTGGTTTGTTAAAAGAACAGACATGCAATGACACTGGTGGATCCATGTGGGTCATGAAAATAACACCCATGCAATGACTTTGGTGGATCCATCCGTGAATTGTGAGAACAATAGTCATATAATGATCTAGTGTTGGTTTAGGATAAGAATACACATGCAATGAATCTAGTGGATCCATATGTGGGTTGTGAAAATAACACACATGCAATAACACTGGTGGATCCATATGTGGTTTGTGAAAAGAACAGACATGCAATGACTCTGGTGGATCCATATGTGGTTTGTGAAAAGAACACACATTCAATGACTAGTTGTGGTTCATGAAAAGAACGCACATGCGATGACACTGGTGGATCCATGTGGTTCATGAAAATTAGACAAATTTAATGACACTGGTGGATCCATATGTGATTTGTGAAAAGAACACACATTCAATGAATCTCGAGCAAGTTCATTAAAAGAACACACATGCAATGACTCTAGTGGATCCATATGTGGTTTGCGAAAACAACACACATGCAATGACTCTAGTGGATCCATATGTGGTTTATGAAAAGAACACACATGCAATGCCTCTAGTGCTGGTTTAGGATAAGAACACACATGCAATGACTCTGGTGGATCCATATGTGGTTTGTGAAAGGAACACACATTCAATGACTCTAGTTGTGGTTCATGAAACGAACACACATGCAATGACTCTAGTGCTGGTTTTGGATAAGAACACACATTCAATGACTCTAGTTGTGGTTCATGAAACGAACACACATGCAATGACTCTAGTGGATACATGTGGTTTGTGAAAAGAACACACATGCAATAACTCTGGTGGATCCATAAGTGGTTTGTGAAAATAACACACATTCAAAGACTCTTGTTGTGGTTCTTGAAAAGAACACACAAGCAATGACACTGGTGGATCCGTGTGGTTAATGAAAATAACACACATGCGATGACACTGGTGGATCCATATGTGGTTTGTGAATAGAACACACATTTAATTACTTTAGTTGTCGTTTATGAAAAGAACACGCATGCAATGTCTCTAGTGTTGGTTTAGGATAAGAACACACATCCAACGACTCTACTGGATACATGTGGTTTGTGAAAAGAACACACATGCAATAACTCTGGTGGATCCATATGTGGTTTATGAAAAGAACACACATGCAATGAATCTAGTGCTGGTTTAGGATAAGAACACACATGCAATGACTCTGGTGGATCCATATCTGGTTTGTGAAAAGAACACACATGCAATGACTCTAGTGCTGGTTTAGGATAAGAACGCACATGCAATGACTCTGTTGGATCCATATGTGGTTTGTGAAAAGAACACACATTCAATGACTCTTGTTGTGGTTCATGAAAAGAACACACATGCAATGACACTAGTGGATCATGCGGTTAATGAAAATAACACACATGCAATGACACTGGTGGATACATATGTGGTTTGCGAAAAGAACACACATTTAATGACTCTAGTTGTGGTTCCTGAAAAGAACACACATGCAATGACTCTAGTGGATCCATATGTGGTTTGTGAAAAGAACACACATGGAATGACACTAGTGGATCCATATGTGATTTCTAAAAAGAACACACATTCAATGACTCTAGAGCTGGTTCACGAAAAGAACACAAATGCAATGACTCTAGTGGATCCATATGTGGTTTGCAAAAACAACACACATGCAATGACTCTGGTGGATACATATGTGGTTTATGAAAAGAACACACATGCTGTGACTCTAGTGCTGGTTTAGGATAAGAACACACATGCAATGACACTGGTGGATCCATATGTGGTTTGTGAAAAGAACACACATGCAATGACTCTAGTGATGGTTTAGGAAAATAACACACATGCACTAACACTGGTGGATCCATATGTGGTTTGTGAAAAGAACAAACATTTAATTACTCTAGTTGTGGTTCATGAAAATAAACCACATGCAATGACTCTAGTGCTGGTTTAGGATAATAACACAAATGCAATGTCTCTAGTGGATCCATGTGGTTTGTGAAAAGAACACACATGGAATAACTTTGGTGGATCCATATGTGGTTTCTGAAAAGAACACACATTCAATGACTCTAGTTGTGGTTGATGAAATGAACACACATGCAATGACACTTGTGGATCCATGTGGTTCATGAAAATAACACACATGCAGTGACACTAGTGGATCCATGTGGTTCATGAAAATAACACACATGCAATGACATTAGATCTGGTTCATGAAAAGAACACACATGCAATGACTCTAGTGGATCCATATGTGGTTTGTGAAAAGAACACACATGCAATGACTCTGGTGGATCCATATGTGGTTTATGAAAAGAGCACACATGCAATGACTCTAGTGCTGGTTTAGGATAAGAACACACATCCAACAACTCTAGTGGATACATGTGGTTTGTGAAAAGAACACACATGCAATGACTCTAGTGCTGGTTTAGGATAAGAACACATATGCAATGACTCTGGTGGATCCACATGTGGTTTGTGAAAAGAACACATATTCAATGACTCTAGAGTTGGTTCATGAAAAGAACACACATGCAATGACACTGGTGGATCCATGTGTGGTTTGTGAAAAGAACACATATTCAATGACTCTAGTTGTAGTTCATGAAAAGAACACACATGTAATGACACTGGTGTATCCATATGTGGTTTGTGAAAAGAACACACATTCAATGACTCTAGAGTTGGTTCATGAAAAGAACACACATGCAATGACTCTAGTGGATCCATATGTGGTTTGTGAAAAGAACACACATGCAATGACTCTAGTGGATCCATATGTGGTTTATGAAAAGAACACACATGCAATGACTCTAGTGCTGGTTTAGGATAAGAACACACATGCAATGACTCTGGTGGATCCATTTGTGGTTTGTGAAAAGAACACAAATTCAATGACTCTAGTGGTGGTTTAGGATAATAACACACATGCAATGACTCTAGTGGATCAATATGTGGTTTGTAAAAAGAACACACATTGAATGACTCTAGTTGTGGTTCATGAAAAGAACACACATGCAATGACACTGGTGGATCCATGTGGTTCATGAAAATAACACACATGCCATGACACCCGTGGATCCATGTGGTTTGTGAAAAGAATACATATTCAATGACTCTAGTTGTGGTTCATGAAAATAACACACATGCAATGACTCTAGTGCTGGTTTAGGATAAGAACACACATGCAAAGACTCTAGTGGATCTATGTGGTTTGTGAAAAGAACACACATGCAATAACTTTGGTGGATCCATATGTGGTTTGTGAAAAGAACACACATTCAATGACTCTAGTTGTGGTTGATGAAAAGATCACACATGCAATGACACTTGTGGATCCATGTGGTTCATGAAAACAACACACATGCAATGACACTAGTGGATCCATATGTAGTTTGTGAAAAGAACACACATTCAATGACTCTAGAGATGGTTCATGAAAAGAACAAACATGTAATGACTCTAGTGGATCCATATGTGGTTTGTGAAAAGAACACACAAGCAATGACTCCGGTGGATCCATATGTGGTTTATGAAAAGAGCACACATGCAATGACTCTAGTGTTGGTTTAGGATAAGAACACACATGCAATGACTTTGGCGGATCCATATGTGGTTTGTGAAAAGAACACACATGCAATGACTCTGGTGGATCCATATGTGGTTTGTGAAAAGAACACGCATTCAATGACTCTAGTTGTGGTTCATTAAAAGAACACACATGCAATCACACTGGTGGATCCATGTGGTTCATGAAAATTAGACACGTGTAATGACTCTGGTGGATCTATATGAGGTTTATGAAAAGAATACACATGCAATGACTCTAGTGCTAGTTTATGATAAGGACACACATACAATGACTCTAGAGGATACATATGTGGTTTGTGAAAAGAACACACATGTCACTGGTGGATCCATATGTGGTTTGTGAAAAGAACACACATGCAATGACTCTGGTGGATCCATATGTGGTTTGTGAAAGAACACATAGTCAATGACTCTAGTTGTGGTTCATGAAAAGAACACACATGCAATGACACCGGTGGATCCATATGGTTCATGAAAATAACACACATGTAATGACACTAGTGGATCCATATGTGGTTTGTGAAAAGAACACACATTCAATGACTCTAGTTGTTGTTCGTGAAAATAAAACACACGCAATGACTCTCGTGGATCCATGTGGTTCATGAAAATAAGACACATGCAATGACTCTGATGGATCCATATGTGGTTTATGAAAAGAAAACACATGCAATGACTCTAGTGTTGGTTTATGATAAGGACACACATACAATGACTGTAGTGGATCCATATGTAGTTTGTGGAAACAACACACATGCAATGACTCTAGTGTTGGTTTATGATAAGGACACACATACAATGACTGTAGTGGATCCATATGTGGTTTGTGGAAACAACACACATGCAATGACACTGGTGGACCCATATGTGGTTTGCGAAAAGAACACACATTTAATGACAGTGGTGGATCCAAGTGGTTTGTGAAAAGAACATACATGCAATGACTCTTGTGGATCCATATATCATTTGTGAAAAGAACACACATGGAATGACTCTAGTGCTGGTTTAGGATAAGAGCACACATGCAATGACTCTAGTGGATCCATATGTGGTTTGTGAAAATAAGACAAATTCAATGACTCTAGTTGTAGTTCATGAAAAGAACACACATGCAATGACACTGTTGGATCCATGTCATTCATGAAAATAACACACATGCAATGACACTGGTGGATATGTGGTTGGTGAAACGAACACACATTCAATGACTCTAGAGCTGGTTCATGAAAATAACACACATGCAATGACTCTAGTGGATCCATATGTGGTTTGTGAAAAGAACACACATGCAATGACTCTGGTGGATCCATATGTGGTTTATGAAAATAACACACATGCAATGACTCTAGTGTTCGTTTAGGATAAGAACACACATGCAATGACTCTGGTGGATCCATATTTGGTTTGTCAAAAGAACACACATGCAATGACTCTAGTGCTGGTTTAGGATAAGAACACACATGCAATGACTATAGTGGATCCGTATGTGGTTTGTGAAAAGAACACACATGCAATGACTCTGGTGGATCCATATGTAGTTTGTGAAAAGAACACACATTCAATGACTAGTTGTGGTTCATGAAAAAGAACACGCATGCAATGAAATTGTGGATCCATGTGGTTCATTAAAATAACACACATGCAATGACACTGGTGGATCCATATGTGGTTTGTGAAAAAAACATACATTCAATGACTCTAGAGCTGGTTCATGAAAAGAACACACATGCAATGACTCTAGTGGATCCATATGTGGTTTGTGAGAAGAACACACATGCAATGAATCAGGTGGATCCATATGTGGTTTATGAAAAGAACACACATGCAATGACTCTACAGCTGGTTTAGGATAAGAACACACATGTAATGACTCTGGTGGATACATATGTGGTTTGTGAAAAGAACACACATGCAATGACTCGAGTGCTGGTTTCAGATAAGAAAACACATGCATTGACGCTGGTGGATCCATATGTGGTTTGTGAAAAGAACACACATTCAATGACTCTAGTTGTGGTTCATGAAAATAACACACATGCAATGACACTGGTGGATGAACGTGGTTCAGGAAAATTACACACATGCCATGACACTGGTGGATCCATATGTGGTTTCTGAAAAGAACACACATTCAATGACTCTAGTTGTGGTTGATGAAAAGAACACACATGAAATGACACTTGTGGATCCATGTGGTTCATGAAAACAACACACATGCAATGACACTAGTGGATCCATATGTAGTTTGTGAAAAGAACACACATTCAATGACTCTAGAGCTGGTTCATGAAAAGAACAAACATGTAATGACTCTAGTGGATCCATATGTGGTTTGTGAAAAGAACACACATGCAATGACTCTAGGTATGGTTTAGGATAAGAACACACATGTGAGAAGAACACACATTCAATGACTCTAGGTGTGGTTCATGAAAAGAACACACATCCAATGACTCTAGTTGTGGTTCATGAAAAGAACACACATCTAGTGACACTGGTGGATCCATATGTGGTTTGTGGAAAGAACAGACATGCAATGACTCTAGCTGTGGTTTGTGAAAAGAACAGACATGCAATGACACTGGTGGATCCATGTGTGGTTTGTGAGAAGAACAGACATGCAATGACACTTGTTGTGATTCATGAAAAGAAACACATCTAGTAACACTGGTGCATCCTTATGTGGTTTTTGGAAAGAACATACATGCAATGACTCTAGGTGTGGTTCATGAAAAGAACACACATCGAATGACACTGGTGGATCCATATGTGCTTTGTGAAAAGAACAAACATGCAATGATACTAGTTGTGTTTCTTGAAAAGAAAACACATCCAGTGACACTAGTGGATCCATGTGTGGTTTGTGGGAAGAACAGACATGCAATGACTCTGGCCATGGTTCATGAAAATAAAACACATGCAATGACACTAGGTGTGGTTCATTAAAAGAACACACATGCAATGACACTGGTGTATCCATGTGTGGTTTGTGGAAAGAACAAACATGCAATGACTCTAGATGTGGTTAATGAAAGAGCAGACATGCAATGACACTGGTGGATCCATGTGTGGTTTGTGAGAAGAATAGACATGCAATGACTCTGGCTGTGGTTCATGAAAAGAACACACGTCCAATGACCCTGGTGGATCCTTATGTGGTTTGTGGAAAGAACACACATGCAATGACTCTAGCTGTGGTTCATGAAAAGAACACACATGCAATGACTCTGATTGTGGTTCATGAGAAGAACACACATCCAATGACACTGGGTGTGGTTCAGGAAAAGATCACACATGCAATGACACTGGGTGTGGTTAATGAAAAGAACACACATCCAATGGCATTGGTGGATCCATGTGTGGTTCATGAGAAGAAAACACATGCAATGACTGTGGCTGTGGTTCATGAAAGTCAAACAGATGCAACGACACTGGTGTATTCTTATGTGGTTTGTGACAACAACTCACATGCAATGACTCTAGCTGTGGTTCATGAAAAGAGCACACATCTAGTGACATTGGTGGATCCATGTGTGGTTTTTGAAAAGAACAAACATGCAATGACTCTAGCTATGGTTCATGAAAAGAACACATCCAGTGACACTGGTGGACCCTTATGTGGTTTGTTACAAGAACACACATGCAATGACTCTAACTATGGTTCATGAAAAGAAAACACATGCAATGACACTGGGTGTGGTTCATGAAAAGAACACACATGCAATGACACTGGTGGATTCATGTGTGGTTTGTGAAAAGAACAGACATGCAATGACTCTAGCTGTGGTTAATGAAAGAGCAGACATGCAATGACACTGGTGGATCCATG
This sequence comes from Avena insularis, assembly GCA_023614405.1. Classification (NCBI taxonomy): domain Eukaryota; kingdom Viridiplantae; phylum Streptophyta; class Magnoliopsida; order Poales; family Poaceae; genus Avena; species Avena insularis. The sequence continues at coordinate 925,097 of JAJUPC010000129.1, read as the reverse complement.
TGTGGTTTGTGAGAAGAACAGACATGCAATGACTCTGGTTGTGGTTCATGAAAAGGACACACATCCAATGACACTAGTGGATCCTTATGTGGTTTGTGGAAAGAACACACATGCAATGACTCTAGCTGTGGCTCATGAAAAGAACACACATGAAATGACTCTAGGTGTGGTTCATGAAAAGAACACACATCCAAGGACACTGGGTGTGGTGCATGAAAAGATCACACATACAATGACACTAGGTGTGGTTAATGAAAAGAACAGACATGCAATGACACTGGTGGATCCATGTGTGGTTCATGAGAAGAAAAAACATGCAATGACTCTGGTTGTGGTTCATGAAAACAAATACCATCCAATGACACTAGTGTATCCTTATGTGGTTTGTCAAAGGAACACACATGCAATGACTCTGCGTGTGGTTCATGAAAAGAACACACATCCAATGACACTGGTGGATCCATGTGTGGTTTTGTGGAAATAACAGACATGCAATGATACTAGTGTGGTTCACGAAAAGAACACACATGCAATGACACTGGTGGATCCATGTGTGGTTTGTGGAAAGAACAGACATGCAATGACTCTAGTTGTGGTTAATGAAAAGAGCACACATCGAGTGACACTAGTGGATCCATGTGTGGTTTGTGAGAAGAACAGACATGCAATGACTCTGGCTGTGGTTCATGAAAAGAACACACATCCAATGACACTGGTGGATCCTTATGTTGTTGTGTGGAAAGAACACACATGCAATGACTCTAGCTGTGGTTCATGAAAAGAACACACGTGCAATGACTGTGGGTGTGGTTCATGAAAAGAACACACATCCAATGACATTGGGTGTGGTTCATGAAAAGATCACACATGCAATGACATTGGGTATGATTAATGAAAATAACAGACATGCAATGACACTGGTGGATCCATGTGTGGTTCATGAGAAGAAAACACATGCAATGACTCTGGCTGTGGTTCATGAAAATAAAACACATGTAATGACACTGTTGTGTCCTTATGTGGGTTGTGAAAAGAACACACATGCAATGACTCTAGTTGTGGTTCACGAAAAGAGCACACATCTAGTGACCCTGGTGGATCCATGTGTGGTTTGTGAAAAGAACAGACATGCAATGACTCTAGTTGTGGTTCACGAAAAGAACACACATCCAGTGACACTGGTGGATCATTATGTGGTTTGTGAGAAGAACACAAATGCAATGACTCTATGTGTGGTTCATGAAAAGAACACACATCCAATGACTCTAGCTGTGGTTCATGAAAAGAACACACATCTAGTGACACTGGTGGATCCATATGTGGTTTGTGGAAAGAACAGACATGCAATGACTCTAGCTGTGGTTTGTGAAAGAACAGACATGCAATGACACTGGTGGATCCATGTGTGGTTTGTGAGAAAAACACACATGCAATGACACTTGGTGTGATTCATGAAAAGAAACACATCTAGTGACACTGGTGCATCCTTATGTGGTTTGTGGAAAGAACATACATGCAATGACTCTGGGTGTGGTTCATGAAAAGAACACACATCCAATGACACTGGTGGATCCATATGTGGTGTGTGGAAAGAACAAACATGCAATGACACTAGGTCTGGTTCTTGAAAAGAGAACACATCCAGTGACACTAGTGGATCCATGTGTGGTTTGTGGGAAGAACAAACATGCAATGACTCTGGCCGTGGTTCATGAAAAGAAAACACATGCAATGACACTAGGTGTGGTTCATGAAAAGAACACACATGCAATGACACTGGTGGATCCATGTGTTCTTTGTGGAAAGAACAGACATGCAATGACTCTAGCTGTCGTCAATGAAAAGAGCAGACATGCAATGACACTGGTGGATCCATGTGTGGTTTGTGAGAAGAACAGACATGCAATGACTCTGGCTGTGCTTCATGAAAAGAACACACATCCAATGACACTGGAGGATCCTTATGTGGTTTGGGGAAAGAGCATACATGCAATGACTCTAGTTGTGGTTCATGAAAAGAACAAACATGCAATTACTCTGATTGTGGTTCATGAAAAGATCACATATGCAATGACACTGGGTGTGGTTCATGAAAAGAACAGACATGTTATGACACTGGGTGTGGTTAATGAAAAGAACAGACATGCAATGACACTGGTGGATCCATGTGTGGTTCGTGAGAAGAAAACACATGCAATGACTCTTGTTGTGGTTCATGAAAAGAAAATACATGCAATGACACTAGTTGTGGTTCATGAAAAGAGCACACATCCAATGACACTGGTGGATCCATGTGTGGTTTGTGAAAAGAAAAGACATGCAATGACTCTAGCCGTGGTTCATGAGAAGAACACACATCCAGTGACACTGGTGGATCCTTATGTGGTTTGTGAGAAGAACACACATGCAATGACTCTAGCTATGGTTCATGAAAAGAAAACACATGCAATGACACTGTGTGTGGTTCATGAAAAGAACACACATGCAATGACACTAGTGGATCCATGTGTGGTTTGTGGAAAGAACAAACATGCAATGACTATAGTTGTGGTTAATGAAAAGAGCAGACATGCAATGACACTGGTGGATCCACGTGTGGTTTGTGCGAAGAACAGACATGCAATGACTATGGCTGTGGTTCATGAAAAGAACACACATCCAATGACACTGGTGGATCCTTATGTGGTTTTTGGAAAGAACACACATGCAATGACTCTAGTTGTGGTTCATGGAAAGAACACACATGCAATGACTTAGGTGTGGTTCATGAAAAGAACATACATCCAATGACACTGGGTGTGGTTCAAGAAAAGAGCACACATTCAATGACACTGGGTCTGGTTAATCAAAAGAACTGAGATGCAATGAGACTGGTGGATCCATGTGTGGTTCATGAGAAGAAAAAACATGCAATGACTCTGGCTGTGGTTCATGAAAAGAAAACACATGCAATGACACTGGTGTATCCTTATGTGGTTTGTGAAAACAACACACATGCAATGACTCTAGCTGTGGTTCATGAAAAGAGCACACATCCAGTGACACTGGTGGATCCATGTCTGGTTTGTGAAAAGAACAGACATGCAATGACTCCAGCTATGGTTAATGAAAAGAACACACATCCAATGAAACTGGTGGATCATTATGTGTTTTGTGAAAAGAACACACATGCAATGACTCTAGCTGTGGTTCGTGAAAAGAAAACACATGCAATGACACTGGGTGTGGTTCATGAAAAGAACAGACATGCAATGACACTGGTGGATCCATGTGTGGTTTGCAGAAAGAACAGACATGCAATGACTCTAGCTATGGTTAATGAAAAGAGCATACATGCAATGACACTGGTCGATCCATGTGTGATTTGTGAGAAGAATAGACATGCAATGACTCTGGCTGTGGTTCATGAAAAGAACAAACATCCAGTGACACTGGTGGATCCTTATGTGGTTTGTGGAAAGAACACACATGCAATGACTCTAGATGTGGTTCTTGAAAAGAACACACATGCAATGACTCTTGGTGTGGTTCATGAAAAGAACACGCATGCAATGACACTGGGTGTGGTTCATGAAAAGATGACATATGCAATGACACTGGGTGTTGTTAATGAAAAGAACAGACATGCAATGACACTGGTGGATCCATGTGTGGTTAATGAGAAGAAAAAACAGATGTAATGACTCTGGCTGTGGTTCATGAAAAGAAAACACATGCAATGACACTGGGTGTATCCTTATGTGATTTGTGAAAAGAACACACATGCAATGACTCTGGCTGTGGTTCATGAAAAAAAACAGATCCAATGACACTGGTGTATCCTTATGTGGTTTGTGAAAAGAACACACATGCAATGACTCCGGGCGTGGTTCATGAAAAGAATACACATCCAATGACACTGGTGGATCCACGTGTGGTTTTGTGGAAATAACAGACATGCAATGATACTGGTGTGTTTCATGAAAAGAACACACATCCAATGACACTGGGTGTGGTTCATGAAAAGAACACACATGCAATGACACTGGTGGATCCATGTGTGGTTTGTGGAAAGAAAAGACATGCAATGACTCTAGCTGTGGTTAATGAAAAGAGCAGGCATGCAATGACACTGGTGGATCCATGTGTGGGTTGTGAGAAGAATAGACATGCAATGACTCTGGCTGATCCATATGTGGTTTATGAGAAGAACACACATGCAATAAACTCTACTGGATCTATCTTGGCATAATTTGATGTATGCCATGATGTATTTCATTGTACAGGACACTCACTTTTGATTTTTTTACTACTCAATTTTGCCCTAGGTTTTTTGATACTACTCAGTTTTGGCCCTTCCCCCCTCTCTCTCTTTCGTAGAAGCCCAAACATATTCTCACTCTGTCTGCTATGCCCTGATTGGTTGTCACAGTTGTCACATGGATCGTGTGCACCAACCGTTGATCCTGTGTGATCCAACGATGATCGTTGCACATGTTGTGCCCTTCACAGTACAATGTGAGACAGCACGGACGTCTCCCTCAACATGAGACAGCACGGACGTCTCCCTCTACAAGAAGGAACACGATGTCGTCCATGGAAAAAGTCGTCGAGCTACTACAACACATGCACACGGCAACGGGGTCATCAAGTGCACGGTTGTCGACGGGACGCTGCAATTTATTGCCACTTGATTTTAATAAGACATATCCCATTTTTACGTAGCACTCTCAATCTCACTTCCAACTGGGCCCTACCGCTAGTAACTTACATGAGTCAAGGCCCCCCCTCAAGTAGATCTAACATTGCTAGAAATTGGTTCCGTGCCATTTGCTTGCAGTGGAATCGAGGTCTGCCATGAGCGTGTTTTCAATGCAGTTCTAAAGTGGAGATCGTGGCTGTTTCAAAAAAAAGGGAACCCAAAAGAGGTGGAGATCGTGGTATCCCCCCGCCCACCACAGGTGTCCACTCGAGGACTACAAATGGTCCGGTGTTTATAAACCCGCTCGACCTTCTTCTTCCATGTGCTCGTCTCATTTTCCCCCAGTCTGTCTAGTCCCAAGACCCCAATCTACACCTACCGCACGCGCCGAAGCTCCGTCGTTTGCACTACCTCCTTCCCTAGGTGCGCCATGAAGCGTACGCGTGGATATGAGCCGGAGGTGAAGCCAGTTGAAGCCACAGCAGCAGATGGCTCGATCGTTGCCAAGAAGGCGGAGGCGTCTTCTCCGGGAACGAACGCCGCTCGTCGCCGCTCCTTCGAGGGTTCGATCTCAGCCATCCAGCCAGTAGTCATCGCCACCGAGCAGCAGGTGGCCGACAATGTCGTGGTGCCAGCAGCAGATCTGGATGGGGGACAAGCGGCAGGCGAAGGCAATCCGGTGCTCTACATCAACAACCCCATCTCCGTCCAAGAAATCTTCGATGCAATCGCGGAGAATGACGAGTTCGAGGAGGAGGTCCCTGATGAGGAGTCTGAGGTACTATATTGCTAGCTTCTCTAGTCGCAGCCGCAGATTTCACTATTCATACATAGGATTTGCTCAATCGTGTACAGATTCTTTTGCTCTTGAAGTAGGGTAGTATATATGGTTCGATCGGTCGATTGATGGATCTGCCATCTAGTCACAAAACCCCAATCCGTCTTGTCACAAAACCCAAATCTGCCCATCTACCATCTAGTTGAGTTTGCTAGTTGAGTGTTCATTTCGATACACAACATGCCTATAACATTACATTTCTATTCCTTACTGAGCCCAATGATTCAATTTTGCCCCAAAATAGTGCAAGGGAATCTGATGGTGTCGTTTTCTTAGGGATGGTTAGTGAACCTGGGGCAGCAATGCACATAAACAATATAGGTTGTGATGTTGGTATTTTGGTTCTCCGACTCCATCTCTGAAAAAAATGAGGCCCTAATTTTTTTCTCATATGGATTCTATATATATAATCTATTGTTTCTGATCTATGAATGTGTCGTATGATGCATATGTATATCCTTGAATATTGTTTTGTATGATTACATTTCAATTTCTTATTATGGACAATGATTCAAATTTGCCCCAAAGAGAGGCAGACACATTGGTGTTAGATTTTTCAGGGATGAGTTAGCGAACCCGGGGCCATGTACAAGATCAATATAAGCTATGCAATTGTTACTTGGTTCGCTTACGCCATCTCTAAAGAAACTTATGAGTCCGCAATCTTTATTCTACATTCATAGAACTATGATATTTGAATTATCTATTCCATGCATTCATAGTGTATAAGAATTACATTTCTGTTTGTCACCGAGGCTGATGATTGAAATTTTCCCCAAAAGAGTTCAAGGGGAGACACATATGATGGTGTCGTGTTTTAGGGATGGGTTGGTGAACCTGAGGCAGCAATGCACACAAACAATATAGGTTATGCTGTTGGTACTTTGGTTCTCCAACTCCATCTCTGAAACAAATTATGAGGCTATAGATTTATTCTCATATGGAACTACATATATGATCCTTAAATTGCTTCTGATCTTTGAATGATTTGTATGATGCATATGTATATGAATGATTTTGAGCATAAGTATTTTTAAATGTACCTGAAGATTAATTGTTTGGTTTTTTATTTATAATTACAATATTTAGGCTTGTTTTTGTACCTGACTGTATATCCCTGAATATTGTTTTGTACGATTACATTTCAAGTTCTATTGTGGCCAATGATTCAAATTTGCCGCCAAAGAAAGGCAGACACATTGGTGTCAGATTTTTTCAGGGATGAGTTAGCGAACCTGGGGCGATGTACAAGAACATTATAGGTTGTGCAATTGTTACTTGGTTTGCCCACTCCATCCCTGAAGAAACTTATGATGCCCCTAGATTTATTCTACATACACTCTGATGCAATTAATTGTCATTGTGTTGAGATGAAATGATATATGAACTTATCAAACTATTGCGGAGATGCTTTCTCTTTGATATCCATGTATATATTGTCTTACATGTAAATGTTGTTAATTCTTGAGTTGTAATACAAATCAATCATATGTATGAGTTCTAAGTCATGTTCTTAAAAATCAACAGGAGGATGATGATGAAGTGGACAATAGCAAGGAATCCAGAGACAACAAGAGCCGCTACGTGCTGAGGCGGTTACGGTGTGGGCTAATACGTTTCTACCGTAGGGTCAGAGCAATCAACGTGGACCTCGACATCATGATCCAACATGTGGTGGGCGTTGCCAGAGGCGGAGGCAGAAGCCATAGGCTGATTACCTTGGCACGGCACGCAGCCTTTGGCAAATTCCTCCGGGATTATGTCAGGACTGGCCTATATCCCATCGACTAGGTTGGCCCTGCCTCCTGCTAATTCCCCTGCCCTGCTAGGCATCTCCGTGTCCCGGCCTCCTGCTGTCGCCCTGCTTTTATTTTGTTTTAGTTAATTATTACCTGTGTGTGGCATGTAAGACAATATATTCGTGGTGTCTCTAGTGAACCTTCTATATTAATCTACTCCTTTATATGGAGTGCCTTAAAATTTCTAGTGTTCAATTATATTACTAATCATGCTCATGCACACTACAAAATATTTTTAGTGCTCGATTATATTATAATTGTCAAGGAATACATCAACAAGTTAAATTTGTTGAAATTTTGTATTGAGTAACTAAATGATCTCACATCGGCGATGGATGTTGGCAGAAGCCGAAGGCATGAGCCGAAGACCTTGGAGCGGCACGCAGTCTTCAGCAAATTCCTTACAGGTTCAACAATGGGTTGCCGCCACCCAGCTCCGAATTCGCTTATAGGTCCAACATGGTAGAACTTGAGCTACCACAGAGACCTCGGCAAAGGTGGAAGAATTGGTGCGGGTGCAACCACGACGACGGCGAGCTTGGATTCTAGAGGAGGAAAACAGAACCGAGCATGGTCGACACGGTGACAGATCTTACCGGGAATCAATTCTCATCCCCGCACCGTGCCATGGGTGTGTCCATGGTAAGGGCGAGCTCCGACTCGGGATGGGGAGGAGAGCGGGGCTGAGCAGGTTTGTCACGTCCCAGCTCTACGCCATGGCCGCGAGCACAGATTGCTGCTCCGGGGAAGAAGAAGACGCGTAATGGATGCAGGCGCCAACGCTGCAAGCCTACCGGGAGGAGAGTGGGGCCGAGCAGGTTCATCCACGTCCCAGCTCTGTGCCATGGCTGCGACGCCCCATAGATTGCCGCTCCGGGGAATAAGAAGACGCGTAATGGACGCAGGTGCCAACGCTGCAAGCCTAATTAACACCTAAGGGATGGGAGCGACATAACAGCGAGAACTGATAGGGGGGCAACTTGACGGCCGTTAGCCTGATATTTTGTATTCAAACATAAAGTTGAATTCGTGCCAAAAAAGACCCTCTGAGTATTTGGCACACCAACTGTAGTCATCGTGGCTGATTTCAGGCAACTTGGGTACCACTTTGCCTGGGCGCCCCACTTTCGGGCCGCAAAATGATATTCTCCATGCAATGACACTGGTGGATTCATATGTGGTTTGTGAAAAGAACACACATTCAATGACTCTAGTTGTGGTTCATGAAAATAACACACATGCAATGACTCTAGTGCTGGTTTAGGATAAGAACACACATGCAATGACTCTACTGGATCCATGTGGTTTGTGAAAAGAACACACATGCAATAACTCTGGTGGATCCATATGTGGTTTGTGAAAATAACACACATTCAATGACTCTAGTTATGGTTCATGAAAAGAACACACATGCAATGACTCTAGTGGATCCATATGTGGTTAATGAAAATAACACACATGCAATGACTTTGGTGGATCCATATGTGGTTTATGAAAAGAACACACATGCAATGACTCTAGTGCTGGTTTAGGATAAGGAGACAAATGCATTGACTCTAGTGGATCCATATTTGGTTTGTGAAAAGAACACACATGCAATGACACTTGTGGATCCATATGTGGTTTGTGAAAAGAACACACATTCAATGACAGTGGTGGATCCCTGTGGTTTGTGAAAAGAACAGACATGCAATGACACTGGTAGATCCATGTGGTTCAAGAAAATAAAACACATGCAATGACTTTGGTGGATCCATCTGTGGTTTGTGAAAAGAACAGACGTGCAATGATCTAGTGCTGGTTTAGGATAAGAATACACATGCAATGACTCTACTAGATCCATATGTGGTTTCTGAAAAGAACACACATGCAATGACACTGGTGGATCCATATGTGGTTTGTGAAAAGAAGACACATTCAATGACAGTGGTAGATCCATATGTGGTTTTTGAAAAGAACACACATTCAATGACTCTAGTTGTGGTTCATGAAAAGAACACACATGCAATGACTCTAGTGGATCCATATGTGGTTCATGAAAACAACACACGTGCAATGACTCTGGTGGATCCATATGTGGCTGATGAAAACAACATACATGCAATGACTCTAGCGCTTGTTTAGGATAAGGACACAAATGAAATGACTCTAGTGGATCCATATTTGGTTTGTGAAAAGAATACACATGCAACGACACTCGTGGATCCATATGTGGTTTGTGAAAAGAAGACACATTCAATGACAGTGGTGGATCCATGTGGTTTGTGAAAAGAACAGACATGCAATGACACTGGTGGATCCATGTGGTTCATGAAGATAACACACATGCAACGACTTTGGTGGATCCATCTGTGGTTTGTGAAAAGAACAGACGTGCAATGATCTAGTGCTACTTTAGGATAAGAATACACATGCAATGAATCTAGTGGATCCATATGTGGTTTGTGAAAAGAACACACATGTAATGACACTGGTGGATCCATATGTGGTTTATGAAAAGAACACACATTCAATGATAGTGGTGGATCGATATGTGGTGTGTGAAAATAATAAACATGCAATGACTCTGGTGGATCCATATGTGGTTTGTGAAAAGAACACACATGCAATGACTCTAGTGCTGGTTTAGGATAAGAACACACATGCATTGACTCTGGTGGATCCATATGTGGTTTGTTCAAAGAACACACATTCAATGACTCTAGTTGTGGTTCATGAAAACAATACACATGCGATGACTCTAGTGCTGGTTTAGGATAAGGAGACAAATGCAATGACTCTAGTGGATCCATATTTGGTTTGTGAAAAGAACACACATGCAATGATACTGGTGGATCCATATGTGGTCTGTGAAGAGAACACACATTCAATGACAGTGGTGGATCCATATGTGGTTTATGAAAAGAACAAACATGCAATGACTCTGGTGGATCCATATGTGGTTTTTGAAAAGAACACACATTCAATGAGTCCAGTTGTGCTTCATGAAAGGAACACACATGCAATGACACCGGTGGATCCATATGTGGTTTGTCAAAAGAACACGCATTCAATGACTCTAGTTGTGGTTCATGAAAAGAACACACAGGCACTGACTGTAGTGGATCCATATGTGGTTCATGAAAATACCACACATGCAATGAATCTGGTGGATCCATATGTGGTTTATGAAAAGAACACGCATGCAATGACTCTAGTGCTGGTTTGAGATAAAGACACAAATGCAGTGACTCTAGTGGATCCATATTTGGTTTGTTAAAAGAACACACATGCAATGACACTGGTGGATCCATATGTTGTTTGTGAAAAGGACACACATTCAATGACTATGGTGGATCCATGTCGTTTGTGAAAACAATAGACGTGCAATGACACTGGTGGATCCATGTCGTTCATGAAAATAACACTCATGCAATCACTTTTGTGGATCCATTTGTGGTTTGTGAAAAGAGCAGACATGCAATGATCTAGTGTTGGTTTAGGATAAGAATAGACATGCAATGACTCTAGTGGATCCATATGTGGTTTGTGAAAAAACACATGCAATGACATTGGTGGATCCATATGTGGTTTGTGAAAACAACACACATTCAATGACAGTGGTGGATCCATATGTGGTTTGTGAAAATAATAAACATGCAATTACTCTCGTGGATCCATATATGGTTTGTGAAAAGAACACACATTCAATGACTCTAGTTGTGGTTCATGAAAAGAACACACATGCAATGACACTAGTGGATCCATGTGGTTCATGAAAATAACACACATGCAATGCAACTGGTGGATCCATATGTGATTTGTGAAAAGAACACACATTCAATGACTCTAGATCTGGTTCATGAAAGGAACACACATGCAATGACTCTAGTGGATCAATATGTGGTTTGTGAAAAGAACACACATGCAATGACTCTGGTGGATCCATATGTGGTATATGAAAAGAACACACATGCAATGACTCTAGTGCTGGTTTAGGACAAGAACACACATGCAATGACTCTGGTGGATCCTTATGTGGTTTGTGAAAAGAACACACATGCAATGACTCTAGTGGATCCATATGTGGTCTATGAAAAGAACACACATGCAATGACTCTAGTGCTGGTTTAGGATAAGAACACACATGCAATTACTCTGGTGGATCCATATGTGGTTTGTGAAAAGAGCACACATGCAATGACTCTATTGCTGGTTTGGGATAAGAACACACATGCAATGACTATGGTGTATCCATATGTGGTTTGTGAAAAGAACACACATTCAATGACTCTAGTTGTGGTTCATGAAAAGAACACACATGCAATGACACTCGTGGATCCATGTGGTTCATGAAAATAACACACATGCAAGGACACCGGTGGATCCATATGTGGTTCGTGAAAAGAACACACATTCAATGACTCTACTTGTGGATCATGAAAAGAACACACATGCAATGACTCTAGTGCTGGTTTAGGATAAGAACACACATTCAATGACTCTACTGGATCCATGTGGTTTGTGAAAAGAACACATATGCTATGACTCTACTGGATCTATATGTGGTTTGTGAAAAGAACACACATTTAATGACTATAGTTGTGGTTCATGAAAAGAACACACATGCAATGACACTTGTGGATCCATGTGGTTCATGAAAATAACACACTTTCAATGACACTGGAGCTAGTTCATGAAAAGAACACACATGTAATGACTCTAGTGGATCCATATGTGGTTTGTGAAAAGAACACACATGTAATGACTCTGGTGGATCCATATGTGGTTTATGAAAAGAACACACATGCAATGACTCTAGTGCTGGTATAGGACAGGAACACACATGCAATGAATCTGGTGGATCCATATGTGGTTTGTGAAAAGAACACACATTCAATGACTCTAGTTGTGGGAAATGAAAAGAACACACATGCAATGACTCTAGTGGATCCATATGTGGTTCAGGAAAATAACACACATGCAATGAATCTGGTGGATCCATATGTAGTTTATGAAAAGAACACACATGCAATGACTCTAGTGCTGACTCTGGTGGATCCATATGTGGTTGGTGAAAAGAAGACACATTCAATGACTCTAGTTGTAGTTCATGAAAAGAACACAAATGCAATGACACTGGTGGATCCATGTCGTTCATGAAAAGAACACACATGCAATGACACTGGTGGATCCATATGTGGTTTGTGAAACAAACACACATTAAATGACTCTAGAGCCGCTTCATGAAAATAACACACATGCAATGACTCTAGTGGATCCATATGTGGTTTGTGAAAATAACACACATGCAATGACTCTGGTGGATCCATATGTGGTTTATTAAAATAACACACATGCAATGACTCTAGTGCTGGTTTAGGATAAGAACACACATGCAATGACTCTGGTGGATCCATATGTGGTTTGTGAAAAGAACACATATTCAATGACTCTAGTGCTGGTTTAGGATAAGAACACACATGCAATGACTCTGGTGGATCAATATGTGGTTTGTGAAAAGAACACACATTCAATGACTCTAGTTGTGGTTCATGAAAAGAACACACATGCAATGACACTAGTGGATCCATGTGGTTCATGAAAATAACACACATGCCATGACACCCGTGGATCCATATGTGGTTTGTGAAAAGAACACACATTCAATGACTCTAGATGTGGTTCATGAAAAGAACACACATGCAGTGACACTGGTGGATGCATGTGGTTCATGAAAATAAGACACATGCAATGACTCTAGTGGATCCATATGTGGTTTATGAAAAGAACACACATGCAACGACTCTAGTGCTAGTTTATGATAAGGACACACATACAATGACTCTAGTGGATCCATATGTGGTTTGTGAAAAGAACACACATGTCACTGGTGGATCCATATGTGGTTTGTGAAAAGAATACACAGGCAACGACACTGGTGGATCCATATGTGGTTTGTGAAAAGAATACACAGGCAACGACACTGGTGGATCCATATGTGGTTTGTGAAAAGAACAACCATTCAATGACATTGGTGGATCCGTATGTGGTTCATGAAAATAACAGACATGCAATGACTCTGGTGGATCCATGTATCATTTGCGAAGAGAACACACATGCAATGACTCTAGTGCTGGTTTAGGATAAGAGCGCACATGGAATGACTCTGGTGGATCCATATGTGGTTTGTGAAAAGAAGACACATTCAATGACTCTAGTTGTAGTTCCTGAAAAGAACACACATGCAATGACACTGGTGGATCCATGTCATTCAGGAAAATAACACACATGCAATGACACTGGTGGATCCGTATGTGGTTTGTGAAACGAACACACATTCAATGACTCTAGAGCTGGTTCATGAAAATAACACACATGCAATGACTCTCGTGGATCCATATGTGGTTTGTGAAAAGAACACACATGCAATGACTCTGGTAGATCCATATGTGGTTTATGAAAATAACACACATGCAATGACTCTAGTGCTGGTTTAGGATAAGAACACACATGCAATGTGTAGTGACCTCGGATCGGTAAGGATCCTAAGTCCCTGTGATTAACATGCTAGTCCCTGGATCAATAGCTAGCACTCACAGTCGATGAAATATCATGTAAAACACAAAGTCTTTATTACACGGAGAATCCAGAGTATGAAATTATTACAAAAATTGCTTAGCATTATGCTAGCTCAATTAACAGCGGAAACATAAAAGCAGCATGAGTCCATCAACGCCCAGGCTTGTCGAGTGTAGACCCGCGATCCCTACGCACCTTTCAATCTTCGGATTCTGCACATAAGATGTGCAGCCAACAAGTTGGGTCAATACTTTGAATGTATTGGCAAATTACACCAAGGGGAGAAAAGACTATCTCTACATGCAAGGCTGGTGTAGGCTGTAGAGTTCATTTGCTCAAAGCTAATTTTCTTAAGTAGAGAGAAGAATATAAGATTGCCCTACTTTATAAACATTTGCTTGAATAAAATAAGGTCGAGTGGCACACGAGGATATTACGCACCAAGTGTCCAAACAACCAAACACTTGGATATTACGCACCAAGCGTCACTTGGATATTACACACCAAGTCCCCAAATTCCCACCCATTAGCGATATTACGCACGCCATGGGGTTTTCAAAACTTTGTTTTAGAAAAGAGAGAGGAAGATCCTTCAGAGGCTCCATCCTTCAGACGCTCATTATCGTTCTGTTACCGTGAACATGACTGATCGATCAGATTGCAATACTCTCGAGAGTTTGTGCACTTTACCCACAATCCACGATCAAGTCCTTTTACAGACAAGACCATGGTGAGGCTTTCCCTTAGTAGCCCCTCTACCTTCCGGATCCAACCGTGCCAAGAATCCTCCAAATGTTGGTACCCAGGTGAGGTTTCCCACTAAGTACTAGGGCAAGACAGAGCCCATAATGTATTGTGGTTGCCGAAGCTTGAATTCTAAAACATGGCAGACTTCTTTGATTCCTGGGCGGCCGTCCTCCACCAAAATCACACTCGTTGACCCGACAACCATTCCGCCCAGAAGAAAACTTAGTTTTATTTTGAAGTGGATTTGAGAAGAAAGTTTGCTCTAGAGAGCCTTTATACTTGGAAAAACTATCTTTCGAACCCCCCCAACGGTACTTTGTATATATAGCATAGCAAGCAATACTTAGTAAAAACAGGGGTAACCTATTAGGATGGGAAATCCTAAGTATAGAGCTACTCATGGCATACTACAAAATCATCGCATTTGCAAAATAATACTAAGGAAAAATTCTACTGGAACATCCTACACATGCATACTACAGAATTTTCAAGATCACATGCATAGAATCAAAACTGGGACAAAATTATGAACAAGTGGTGTAACTTGCCTTGATCAAGCAGACTCTACACAATAGCACTCCTTAGCGCACTCCGAGCAATCTAACGAACCACAAACATAGATCTGATCACAACTTGTTCAAAGCATAACACAAAGGAAAACATGCATGCATGCAACATGGTGGTTTATGCAAGGTTGGTTAAATTGATCAAGGTAGAAAGTTTGTGTTGTGATAGTGTAAGGGTGTCACTAGGATTTATTTCCAAGGGTTTAGATCTAATTTGAATCACTCAAACAATTCCTAGGATTATAGGAGATCAAACCATCTAGATAGCCCCAAGTTAGATCTAATAATCTTAAGCAAAGCTTAATGATTTGGATCAGTAGGCATTGTGGAAACAAAATTATAGCAACAAGAAACAAGTAGAATAGAATTTTAATTATTTTTCTATAGATTAAACCCTCTAATCTAATGATTAAAATCTACAACTAAAACATTATTGTAAACCTGCAATATTATTACATATTTGGATACTACATAAAATTAGGAATCCAACGGTATATTACAAGCTAAATTTGGACAAATACTTATTTTTCTATGATTTTCGCAATATTAAACCTAATCTGCAAAAACCAAAGCAACCAGCCTAAACCCTAGCCCAGATCGCGCCAGGTGGGGGCCTCGGGTTGGGCCAGCTGGCCAGGCGGGCGACGCGGCGCGGCGACGACGCGCTTACCACGCGGCTTGCCACACGGCGCTGCGTGATTGGCTGATACCCCTTCGGGTCAAGGACTAATCGGAGCCACAGGTTGCAGATCGAACGGAGGGGGTGGCTCGGTGACTTACAGATGCATCGACGGCGGTGGTGGGCGGCGGCGGTGTCGGTGGCGATGGCGGCGGCGCTCGGGTGCACTTCGAGGAAGAAGGATCCCCAACCTTTAATAAGATTGAGTCCCCTGTGTTTACAATGCTAGTCCCTGGATCAATAGCTAGCATCCACAGTTCAGATGTAATATCGAGAAACAAAGGTCATAATACAACTTTATAACCAGGAATAACATAATTTTATTACATCAAACATAGCTCATTAGGCTATTACATTACATTGCAGCGGAATAACTATAAGCATTGGGTCCTTCATCTTCAAAGTGCCACAGGCAGATGTTGGTTGTAGACTTTGTAATCCTAATCAATCAATCTTCACTAAAACAATCAAACCTGCAACATAATAAGTTACAGCCACAAGGGTCAATACATTTGAATTGTATTGGCAAGTGATACTTTGGTAGTATAGTGGAGTCTATCATCTATATGCATTTGGCTAAGTGGAGTTGAGGCTTTGCATTGCTCAAAATAGATTTTTCCCTATCATTTGAAAATAAGTTTTGTTTGGCAAAAACAAATTCCAAGGCATCTATCAATCAAAGACTGAAGATCCACTCAGGGCATCTATCAACCAAAGACTGAAGATTTACTTGGCAAAACAATTTCCCAATCTAAGATTTTGAGATCCTTGTACCAAGCCATCTCTCCATCAAAGATTGAAGAATTTCACACAACCCTTGTTCACCCACAAGTTTTAATTTAGAAATTGGAATGATGAGATTCTTGATTGCTTCCATGTCTTGATGCTCAAATTGTCCTTTACCAGGGACATGGCTAAGTACTTAGGTTTTACACTCTGGAGGTGGTGCACTTTCCCACAAGCCTTGGTTTCCCAAGAATGATCCTTGTAGCCTTTCCTTAGTCAAATGGGCGCTCCAACCTATCAATCACTACCACCCACTGTCCAAAAGACTAAGTTCCACATCCTAAGATCATGGCAGAGCCCATAATGCCAAGTGGTTGCACTTGAAGCTTCTTCAACATTTGACATCTCAAATCTCTTTGTTTCTGGTGGCCATCCACAAGTGAGATACACAAGCCAGTCCCCGGCCTTGTGAACCACTCAACATAAACCATTCCTTCCATTTCCACCCAGGTGTTTCATTAATCTTAGTTGTTTTATTAAACAAAACACAAGTCCTCAGACTTAGAATATTTTTCATAGTGTGAATATATATCCCACCCAAGTTTTCTATTAGCTAGGCTAAGCTTGGTAGTAATAGGATTCTTAACTTAGGAAAATCCTACTAAGGATTCATCTACTAGATTTCCTATAGCAAGGTCTATACTTAGCAAAATAAAAACCATGCAAGATTTTACTTTAGCAAAACACTAATGCATAGTGAAAATAATGGGACATAAGATATGAAGCATCACTTGCCTTTTTGGTAGAGGGTATAAGTTCACTCCTTGTCCTTGCAACACTCACACTCTTCAAGTCACTACAATCAATCAAGCA
Organism: Avena insularis; assembly: GCA_023614405.1. Lineage (NCBI taxonomy): Eukaryota > Viridiplantae > Streptophyta > Magnoliopsida > Poales > Poaceae > Avena > Avena insularis. Next base: position 907,627 of record JAJUPC010000129.1, on the reverse strand, counting down.
AGGCACAAACTCAATCTACCAATCAAGCAAATCAACACATAAAATAACAAAGTCAAAGAAATGCATGCAAGCATGCCAAGCTTTGCTTTGTTTGCAAAAGTGGTTCCTAGTGGGTCATAGACATTTGGGTACACCTAATGGTCATTTTGTAAAGTGGCAAAGTCATGCATAGGCATGCAAAGGTTGGTTCTAATGTAGGGATGGTCCTCACTAGGCTTCTAAACTTTGTAAGTTCCAAATTGGTCATTTACCAAAATGGCAAAGTCATTTGCAAAAGGGTTTCTATTAGATTCCTAAAACTTTGTAAGATCCAAATTGGTCATTTACCAAAGTGGCAAAGTTGTTAGCAAAAGGTTTCACCTCAAAAACCAATTTCAAAACAAGGCACCTATTTGGTCATTTTATGTGGTGAAGAAATATGTCTACTAGGGTTTTAGTCTATAGGGTTCACCAAATGAGTTGCTATTGCAAAACTTGGTGCTTTTTGGTAGGTTTGGTCCAAACATTATCTCAAGGTTTTCTTTATGAAAGCATTTTCATAAACAAAACAAATAGTTTTAGTTAGCTAGAAATGGACTAAACTAATTAATCCATTCTATTCTTTTCCAAATTCACTTTCCAAACTATGGGTTGGTTCCTAAGGTCAGTAAGGTCACAACAAACCAATTTGCAAAGGTTTTAACCTAAAAATCATTTTTAAATGATTTTTATAATGTTAGCAAGCATACAAAAGAATCTGCAAAGTTAAACAAGTTAACAGATACTATTTGCTAAACTAAGGGCAGGGTTGGCTAGGGCTTGTCTTGCTGATTCCAATGACATCAAATTTGTAAAATTTGGACGTGTGGATCAAAAGATACATGGGTTTGAAAATGCCAAAAGTTTCTGTTTTCAAATTCTGTTTTAAACAGATTAGGTGACACGCGGCATGTTCTTACTGGTTGATACCGGTTCGGCCGGATCGAGTGCTGCGGTGCGTTAGATCTAAGTTAGATCGTGCGGTCCAGAGGACATACCTCTTCGCGTTAAGTGATCTAATCGTGTCCGGTGGATCTGGATCGAACGGTATGGCGTGCTCGACCTAAAGTGGGCGGCCGCGTGGATAGCGGCGGCGAGTCGTCGGTCGATGGCGATACTGCTGGGGTGAGGGAGAAGGAGGGGTTGCTCACCGGGCTCAGGGGGTCACGGTGGTGCTCAACGTGCGATTGACGAGGCAAGGGGCGCACTGGTTCAGTCGCGATTCCTCGCCGGAGTTGCTGCGAGCGGCGGGGTTCTCGGGTGGTCGTCGTTGGCGTTGCTGTGAATCAACTCAAGGCAAACGAAAAGCACGGTCAGATGCGCCAAGACACGACAGAGGGGTGTGCGTGTTCGAGAGGGTGCGGGGGGGGCGGAGTCTACCGTGGCTTCGCGAGAGAAGCAGACACGGTGGCGTTTAGAGCTTGTGAGTCGTCATTGGAGATCGCCCTAAGGCAAAGGAGAGGCAGGGTTAGGTGCGCGAGGGTCGCGAATGAGGGAGCATCATTGAGAGGTGCCGGGAGGTCTGCTCACCGGGAATGTCGCCAGTAGTTGGAACAGACGGCGGCGCTGCAGGTCGTCGTCGAAGGCGAGGTTTCAGGGCACCCGCGTCTGAACGGAGGGCACGGACAGAAGCACCAGTGAGTGTGGAGTATGCGTGCGTGGTCAATGAGGCAAGGGGAGGTTTGGTTTCGCCGGAATCATCACCGGAACATCGTCGGACAGAGGTGGCTCGGGGAGAAATTGAGGGCGTCTAGGGCGTGCCAGCTCGAGGTGACAGAGGGGATTTATAGAGGAGAGGGAGGCGTTTCCATCTGCGTGATCAAGGCGAGGTAAAGGCTCGGCGTTAAGGTGAATTAAGTCGGAGCAATCAACGGCAGAACGGGGGGGGAGGAACGAGTCGCTGAGGAGGTTGAAGACGATGAACAGCTGTCTGTGGGGTCCTCTGGTCAGTGGGAAAAGAAAGGAAGGAGGGGTCCACCGGTCATTCACTCTGCGGGTTTCTTTCGCGGTACAGAAAAACGGTTCGAGGAAGAATAAGTGGAGGTGGGGTCTGTTGTCAGCGAGAGAGGGAGAGGGGGAAGTGGGTCCACGCTGTCTGTCTCTGTGTGGGTAGATTTCTTAGTGAGAAGAGATTTCTTCGGGGGGAGAATACTGGGCTGGAATGCTGTTGGGCCAAAGCTGGGCTGGGTATGTTTTCTTATTTTTTTCTGTCTGCTCTCTTTTTCTTTTTCTAATTCTTTTTCTGTTTTCAATTTCCGAACAATTATTCAAACAATTTCAAACAACACTCAATCAATTCAAACAGCAAACTTTTCATTTGAATTTGGTTCTGTTTGGCAACATAATCCAAATCTCAAAATGAAATATTATTTTTATTTATTTTTAGGATCCATTTAATAATTAAATAAAATGGATCTTTAGTTATTAGGGTTTGATTTATTTAATAATATTTCCATTTGAATTCCAATTATTTTCAAAACCAAACCAGAAGGTTTAATTTGAAAAATAAAAGAATACTTGGAAACTTATTTAAATAAATAAATAAGTTTTGGTGTTTAATTAAAATGGGAAAGCCTTTTACTTAAATAAAATTGGATATTTAAATCCTTATTATTTTATTTAAATAATTCTTTACTCATTTTAATCAAAGCAAAACCTTTTAATAAAAGATTTCAAAGTAGTAATAAAATACTTGGTGTTCATTTAAAATGGGAAAAGCTTTTACTTAAATAAAATTGGATATTTAGATCCTTTATTTTATTTAAATAAACCTTTACTCATTTTATCAAAACAAAATATTTTATTTCAAAAGTTTGGCCAAAATTAATTTGGCTTATCTTTTCATTTGAAACCAAAGTCTTTTATTGAAAGATCTAAAACAGTGTTTCCAAAACAATTTATTTTCCTTTGATAAATGTTTATCCAAATAAATCCCTGTAGGATTATTTGTTCACCATTTGGTATGGCTTTTGGTAAGGGCTTTATTAGCTTTGGAAATTCAATTTCCTTATCTTATTATATTCACAAGATTTTGTCTTTGGTTCCAATTTAAGTGAAACCAATCTCTATGGTCTTTCTTGATCCTTTGTGAAAATTTGTTGATCAACTTGGTATGGATCAAATCCATGGATTTGGAGATACTTTGGAAAATGATTTCCTTCCATTAGGGTTTAGGGTTTTGGGTTTCTTTCCAAATGTTCAAATTTCCAGATACATTCATTTGAGGAATGCATTTCCCTTGATTTGGATTTTTTGTTGAATTCAAACTTCTGCCAAAGTTTGTTCAAGATGGGATTTTAAGTCTCCTTTTAGAAACAAAAGTTTCTTTTCACCCTAATTTTCAACAAAAATTTATTTTGTTTATTTATTTTTCACATTACAAGATTTGGAAAATCTTGGGATGTGACAGGTATCTTGCCTCTATCCACAAATACCCTTGATATGAATGAATGCGATGCACCAGTATCAAAAAGAACAACTGCGGGAATAGAATTGAGTTTGAACTTACCAATCATAGAGTCTGGCGCCTCACAAGCATCCTCCATAGAAACATGATTCACCGTGGCTTTGACAAACGGATTTGGCTTCTTCCCGTTCCCATTGCCATGGTTGTGTCCATTTCCATTCCCATTACCATTGCCATTCTTCCTCTCAGGGCAAGAGGTTGCATAGTGCCCTGTCTTGTTGCACTTAAAGCATGTCACCTCACTGAGATCCTTTCCATTGCCGCCATTGCCATTGCGGTTTTTGTGCCCATTGTGTTTGTGGCCACCATGGTTATGACCGTTATGGTTGTGGCCATTATTATTGTTAAAAGGTGGTGGTGAGGAATTGCGCTGCTTCTGGAACGGAACAGAGTGTTTGTGAGGGTTAGATTTCCTCTTGCGATTTTCTATGCTCTTCCTCTTTGATTCAACCACAATGGCTCATCCAGAGTTCCGAAAGTTATCAAATTTCGAGCCACAAGCTGAATTGATATCTCATCATTGAGCCCTCTTAAGAACTCCTCCTCTCTTGGCATCTGGAAACATCATCGGGTGCATAACGGCTAGCTTATTGAAAAGCTCACCATACCGGTGTGAGCAGTAGTTGGTGTAGGTCGCGAAACTCGCGCCTCTTTAGAGTCATGACACCAGCAGCCACATGATGAGTGCGAAAAGCTAACTCAAACTATTCCCAAATGATAGCATCAATGTCCGGGTGGGTGACTTGGTAGTTATCCCACCATTCTGCAGCAGGTCCTTCAAGCTGGTGTGCGGCATAACGCACCTTGTCGGCTCCGACAGCTTGCACGGTGTCTAGTTTCTTGTTGATCGTACGCAGCCAGTCATCAGCGATGATTGGTTCAGTGCTGCTAGTGAAGGTAGGTGGGTTCAGCCTCAAAAACTGAGTCAAGCGATCCTGTTGAGGAGGTGGCGGAGGTGGTGGTGGTGGCGGGTTGTTGTTGTTGTTTTGCATGTTCTGAGTGAGTAGTTGGATCAGCTGGTTCTGGGTGGCCAAAAGTTCTGCTATTTCTGGCGGGATTTCGGGGTTCGCACGTCTTGGCGGCATCTGTGGGGTTTAAGAGAATAGTTAAGGAAATAGACAGAAAGACTAAGTAGTAAACTCCTACCCTTATGAAAACACACCAAGCACACAAGGCATAACAACACAAATTTAACACAGGGAACAACCAAGTATAACTAAACCAAACTTGTCTTGGTATTTATTACATTTGCGAATAACGTTCTACTATAGAATTAAAGGTGGTCCAACTACTACACATCCTCCACGCCTTCCTCTTCCTCGTCCTCGAACGAGTAGCCTTCCTGCTCTAGAGTTGTCTTGTACAACTCCATCTCCTTTGTGGTGGCTTCAAGCTTCTCTTGGAGGTCCTTTATCTCATCTTGTAGCTTCTTGGTAGTGGCTTCTAGCTGCTCCTGAAGTCCCTCCTTCTCTCTTTGTAGTTCCTCCACTAAACTTGACTTCATTGCGGCTTCAAGTTGTTTTGCCAAGTCCCTCTTGGAAGCACGCACATCATCGATTATCTTGCAAAGGCCTTCAGTTTGCACTTCATCTCCATCGATCTGCTTTTTAAGTTCCCTAATTCTCTTGTTTTTATTTATTACCCTCTTCTCTTGGTTAGCGAACTTATTCTCTTGGTTCTGGAATTTTATCTCTTGGAGCTTCATTGCCTCTTCCTGCTGCTTGATCATTTCTTCCTTCTCCTTGATGAGGGTGCATAGCTCGTCGTTCTTCAACATCTCGAGGAAGGTACCCTTTTCAAGGTCATGGATGTGGCACTCCAAGTCTTGATATTGTGTGCTTCGGCGTTTGGTAGAAGTTCTTTCGTCAAAGGTTAACTCCATGGTAATTCCTTCCTCATCTCTTCTTCCAAAGAGGCCGCCGCAGTGTCCTTGGAGAGCTTCATGATGACGTCCACATAGGCGACCAATGAGTTGCTGCAAGCCAATGCTAAGGGCCTTCTCCTTGGAATCGCTAACAATGTGGATTGCTATGTCTTCCTCCGGGTTCTTGCCTCGCTCTTTTCCTGGCTGGATGACCTTGACTCCCCAATAGCCGTCCTTGTGGAGTTTCTTCATTGTGCTCCCTTGGATTGTTGGGAGAGGAAGGTCCAAACGTGTGAGTAGATCCATGAGGCATCCTCCAAAGCGAAGGGGCTCGATGTCCGCGACAGTGTCATAGAGGAAGCTTGTCATCTTTGAGTTAGAAGAATGAGGGTTAGATACTTAAACAAGTAGAGGAAGCAGATACTAGATGTGCGGAAAATAACTTAGTAGGAAACAAGTAAGGCGCTACGGTTAGAGGTGGTTCCAATCCTAGGGTCACGTCCTACAGGCAACGATGTGCTCTGATACCATCTGTAGTGACCTCGGACCGGTAAGGATCCTAAGTCCCTGTGATTAACATGCTAGTCCCTGGATCAATAGCTAGCACTCACAGTCGATGAAATATCATGTAAAACACAAAGTCTTTATTACACGGAGAATCCAGAGTATGAAATTATTACAAAAATTGCTTAGCATTATGCTAGCTCAATTAACAGCGGAAACATAAGAGCAGCATGAGTCCATCAACGCCCAGGCTTGTCGAGTGTAGACCCGCGATCCCTACGCACCTTTCAATCTTCGGATTCTGCACATAAGACGTGCAGCCAACAAGTTGGGTCAATACTTTGAATGTATTGGCAAATTACACCAAGGGGAGAAAAGACTATCTCTACATGCAAGGCTGGTGTAGGCTGTAGAGTTCATTTGCTCAAAGCTAATTTTCTTAAGTAGAGAGAAGAATAGAAGATTGCCCTACTTTGTAAACATTTGCTTGAATAAAATAAGGTCGAGTGGCACACGAGGATATTACGCACCAAGTGTCCAAACAACCAAACACTTGGATATTACGCACCAAGCGTCACTTGGATATTACACACCAAGTCCCCAAATTCCCACCCATTAGCGATATTACGCACGCCATGGGGTTTTCAAAACTTTGTTTTAGAAAAGAGAGAGGAAGATCCTTCAGAGGCTCCATCCTTCAGACGCTCATTATCGTTCTGTTACCGTGAACACGGCTGATCGATCAGATTGCAATACTCTCGAGAGTTTGTGCACTTTACCCACAATCCACGATCAAGTCCTTTTATAGACAAGACCATGGCGAGGCTTTCCCTTAGTAGCCCCTCTACCTTCCGGATCCAACCGTGCCAAGAATCCTCCAAATGTTGGTACCTAGGTGAGGTTTCCGACTAAGTACTAGGCCAAGACAGAGCCCATAATGTATTGTGGTTGCACTGGAAGCTTCTGAATTCTGAAACATGGCAGACTTCTTTGATTCCTGGGCGGCCGTCCTCCACCAAAATCACACTCGTTGACCCGACAACCATTCCGCCCAGAAGAAAACTTAGTTTTATTTTGAAGTGGATTTGAGAAGAAAGTTTGCTCTAGAGAGCCTTTATACTTGGAAAAATTCTGTCTTTCGAACCCCCCCAACGGTACTTTGTATATATAGCATAGCAAGCAATACTTAGTAAAAACAGGGGTAACCTATTAGGATGGGAAATCCTAAGTATAGAGCTACTCATGGCATACTACAAAATCATCGCATTTGCAAAATAATACTAAGGAAAAATTCTACTGGAACATCCTACACATGCAAACTACAGAATTTTCAAGATCACATGCATAGAATCAAAACTGGGACAAAATTATGAACAAGTGGTGTAACTTGCCTTGATCCGAGCAGCACTCTACACAATAGCACTCCTTAGCGCACTCCGAGCAATCTAACGAACCACAAACATAGATCTGATCACAACTTGTTCAAAGCATAACACAAAGGAAAACATGCATGCATGCAACATGGTGGTTTATGCAAGGTTGGTTAAATTGATCAAGGTAGCAAGTTTGTGTTGTGATAGTGTAAGGGTGTCACTAGGATTTATTTCCAAGGGTTTAGATCTAATTTGAATCACTCAAACAATTCCTAGGATTATAGGAGATCAAACCATCTAGATAGCCCCAAGTTAGATCTAATAATCTTAAGCAAAGCTTAATGATTTGGATCAGTAGGCATTGTGGAAACAAAATTATAGCAACAAGAAACAAGTAGAATAGAATTTTAATTATTTTTCTATAGATTAAACCCTCTAATCTAATGATTAAAATCTACAACTAAAACATTACTGTAAACCTGCAATATTATTACATATTTGGATACTACATAAAATTAGGAATCCAACGGTATATTACAAGCTAAATTTGGACAAATACTTATTTTTCTATGATTTTCGCAATATTAAACCTAATCTGCAAAAACCAAAACAACCAGCCTAAACCCTAGCCCAGATCGCGCCAGGTGGCGGCCTCGGGTTGGGCCAGCTGGCCAGGCGGGCGACGCGCTTGCCACGCGGCTTGCCACGCGGCGCTGCGTGATTGGCTGATACCCCTTCGGGTCAAGGACTAATCCGAGCCACAGGTTGCAGATCAAACGGAGGGGGTGGCTCGGTGACTTACAGATACGTCGACGGCGGTGGTGGGCGGCGGTGGTGTCGGTGGCGACGGCGGCGGCGCTCGGGTGCACTTCGAGGAAGAAGGATCTGCCGCTGGTGCTCGCCTCCTCCTCGTGGTCCCGTCTGTCGCCTTGATTTCGTCCCCCTCCTCCTCTAACGGTGGCGCTGGCAGGTTCTCTCCCGCAGCTCCGGCGAGCGATTGGCGATGGCACACTGCGGCAGACAATGGGCAAGGTAGGTGAGGCAAACCAGTCGAACGCGGGGATCATCCCAGGGAGAAGAACAGGTGGAGGGGAAGCTCGGCATCGGCGCAACTCACCCGGTCGGCGGCGGCTTGTACCAGCGGAATCGGGGAAGCTTTTAGGGTTTTGCGAGCCTGGGAACGGAGGGGGTGGTCGTGCGGCTGGCATATATACGCGGCCCGGGGGAAGTCCTGGCCGGATACGGGAGAGGGGCAGAGGTCGTGGCCGACGGGGACTCTGTCCCGTTCACGTTGGGGAGAGGAGAGGGATGACAGGTGGGGTAGGGCTGTCGGTGGCAGGCGGAGAAAGGTGGGCCAGGTGCAAGGGCAGGTTCCTTCTTGCTGGGCGCTTAGGGCGGGTGGGCTGGCTGGCGAGCCGGCCCAGCTAGGGTTAGCTGTTGGCTCCTTCTCTCTTTTTTTTGTTTAACAATTTCCCTTTTTCTGTTTTAGTAAAACTCTTCTAGCTTTTGCAAACTAAGTCCAAAAGTGATGAATCTTGTTTCTAAATTTTCATAAAATTGAGGTGGTCAACAAAGGCCATAGTTTTAATATTTTACAAGGTTTTTTAGAGGGGTCATGCTACTACAACAAGGGTGCTTACTTATGGGAATATTAAATAGGGTTTTCAAAAGGGTTTATGTGTTAGGATTTTGTTGTTGCAACTTTTCAAATGTAGGATGCAAATGATGCAAGGATGATGCATGACCCTAATAACATCCTAATATAGAAACTGGGATGTTACACAATGACTCTGGTGGATCAAGATGTGGTTTGTGAAAAGAACACATATTCAATGACTCTAGTGCTAGTTTAGGATAAGAACACACATGCAATGACTCTGGTGGATCAATATGTGGTTTGTGAAAAGAACAGACATTCAATAACTCTAGTTGTGGTTCATGAAAAGAACACACATGCAATGACACTAGTGGATCCATGTGGTTCATGAAAATAACACACATGCCATGACACCCGTGGATCCATATGTGGTTTGTGAAAAGAACACACATTCAATGACTCTAGTTGTGGTTCATGAAAAGAACACACATGCAATGACTCTAGTGCTGGTTTAGGATAAGAACACACCTGCAATGACTCTAGTGGATCAATGTGGTTTGTGAAAATAACACACATGCAATAACTTTGGTGGATCCATATGTGGTTTGTGAAAAGAACACACATTCAATGACCCTAGTTGTGGTTCATGAAAAGAACAAACATGCAATGACACTTGTGGATCCATGTGGTTCATGAAAACAACACACATGCAATGACACTAGTGGATCCATATGTGGTTTGTGAAAAGAACACACATTCAATGACTCTAGAGCTAGTTCATGAAAAGAACAAATATGTAATGACCCTAGTGGATCCATATGTGGTTTGTGAAAAGAACACACATGCAATGACTCTGGTGGATCCATATGTGGTTTATGAAAAGAGCACACATGCAATGACTCTAGTGCTGGTTTAGGATAAGAACACACATGCAATGACTTTGGTGGATCAATATGTGGTTTGTGAAAAGAACACACATGCAATGACTCTAGTGCTGGTTTAGGATAAGAACACACATGCAATTACTCTGGTGGATCCATATGTGGTTCGTGAAAATAGCACACATGCAATGACTCTATTGCTGGTTTAGGATAAGAACACACATGCAATGACTCTGGTGGATCCAAATGTGGTTTGTGAAAAGAACACACATGTAATGAATCTAGTGCTGGTTTAGGATAAGGAAACACATGCAATGACTCTGGTGGATCCATATGTGGTTTTTGAAAAGAACACATATTCAATGACTCTAGTTGTGGTTAATGAAAAGAACAGACATTCAATAACTCTAGTGGATCCATATGTGGTTCATGTAAATAAGACACATGCAATGACTCTGGTGGATCCATATGTGGTTTATGAAAAGAGCACACATGCAATGACTCTAGTGCTGGTTTAGGATAAGGACACAAAAGCATTGACTCTAGTGGATCCATATTTGGTTTGTGAAAAGAACACACATGCAACGACAATGGTGGATCCATATGTGGTTTGTGAAAAGAACACATAGCCAATGACTCTAGTTGTGGTTCATGAAAATAACACACATGCAATGACACCGGTGGATCCAAATGGTTCATGAAAATAACACACATGTAATGACACTAGTGGATCCATATGTGGTTTGTGAAAAGAACACACATTCAATGACTCTAGTTGTGGTTCATGAAAAGAACACACATGCAATGACACTGGTGGATCCATGTGGTTCAAGAAAATAACACACATGAAATGACACTGGTGGATCCATATGTGGTTTGTGAAAAGAACACACATTCAATGACTCTAGTTGTGGTTCATGAAAAGAACACACATGCAATGACTCTAGTGGATCCATATGTGGTTCATGAAAATAACACACATGCAATGACTTTGGTGGATCCATATGTGGTTTATGAAAAGAACACACATGCAATGACTCTGGTGGATCCATATGTGGTTTATGAAAAGAACACACATGAAATGACTCTAGTGCTGGTTTAGGATAAGGACACAAATGCAATGACTCTAGTGGATCCATATTTGGTTTGTGAAAAGAACACACATGCAAAGACACTCATGGATCCATATGAGGTTTGTGAAAAGAACACACATTCAATTAAAGTGGTGGATCCATGTGGTTTGTGAAAACAACAGACGTGCAATGACACTGGTGGATCCATGTGGTTCATGAAAATAACACACATGCAATGACTTTGGTGGATCCATCTATGGTTTGTGAATAGAACATACATGCAATGATCTAGTGCTAGTTTAGGATAAGAATACACATGCAATGACTCTGGTGGATCCATATGTGGTTTGTGAAAAGAACACACATTCAATGATAGTGGTGGATCCATATGTGGTTTGTGAAAAGAACACACATTCAATGACAGTGGTGGATCCATATGTGGTTTCTGAAAATAGCAGACATGCAATGACTCTGGTGGATCCATATGTGGTTTGTGAAAAGATCACACATTCAATGACTCTACTTGTGGTTCATGAAAAGAACACACATACAATGACACTGGTGGATCCATATGGTTCATGAAAATAACGCACATGCAATGACACTGGTGGATCCATATGTGATTTGTGAAAAGAACACATATTAAATGACTCTAGAGCTGGTTCATGAAAGGAACACACATGCACCGACTCTAGTGGATCCATATGTGGTTTGTGAAAAGAACACATATTAAATGACTCTAGAGCTGGTTCATGAAAGGAACACACATGCACCGACTCTAGTGGATCCATATTTGGTTTGTGAAAAGAACACAAATGCAATGACTCTGGTGGATCCATATGTGGTTTATAAAAAGAACACACATGCAATGACTCTAGTGCTGGTTTAGGATAAGTCCACACATTCAATGACTCTGGTGGATCCATATGTGGTTTGTGAAAAAAACACACATGCAATGACTCTAGTGCTGGTTTAGGATAAGAACACACATGCAATGACTATGGTGGATCCATATGTGGTTTGTGAAAAGAACATGCATTCAATGACTCTAGTTGTGGTTCATGAAAACAAAATACATGCGATGACTCTAGTGCTGGTTTAGGATAAGGACACAGATGCAATGACTCTAGTGGATCCATATTTGGTTTGTGAAAAGAACACACATGCAATGAAACTGGTGGATCCATATGATGGTTGTGAAAAGAACACACATTCAATGACAGTGGTGGATCCATATGTGGTTTGTGAAAAGAACAGACATGCAATGACTCTGGTGGATCCATATGTGGTTTTTGAAAAGAACACACATTGAATGAATCTAGCTGTGGTTCATGAAAACAACACACATGCAATGACACTGCTGGATCCATGTGGTTCATGAAAATAACACAAATGCAATGACACTGGTGGATCCATATGTGGTTTGTGAAAAGAACACACATTCAATGACTCTAGTTGTGGTAAATGAAAATAACACACATGCAATGACTCTAGTGGATCCATATGTGGTTCACGAAAATAACACACATGCAATGAATCTGGTGGATCCATATGTAGTTTATGAAAAGAACACACATGCAATGACTCTAGTGCTGGTTTAGGATAAGGACACAAATGCAATGACTAGTGGATCCATATTTGGTTTGTGAAAAGAACACACATGCAATGACACTGGAGGATCCATATGTGGTTTGTGAAAAGGACAGACATTCCATGAAAGTGGAGGATCCATGTGGTTTGTGAAAACAATAGACGAGCAATGACACTGGTGGATCCATGTGGTTCATGAAAATAACACATATACAATTACTTTGGTGCATCCATTTCTGGTTTGTAAAAAGAGCAGACGTTTAGTGATCTAGTGCTGGTTGAGGATAAGAATACACATGCAATAACTCTAGTGGATCCATATGTGGTTTGTGAAAAAAAACACATGCAATGACATTGGTGGATCCATATGTGGTTTGTGAAAAGAATGCACATTCAATGATAGTGGTGGATCCATATGTGGTTTGTGAAAATAATAGACATGCAGTGACTCTGGTGGATCCATATGTGGTTTGTGAAAAGAACACACATTCAATTACTCTAGTTGTGGTTCATTAAAAGAACACACATGCAATGACACTAGTGGATCCATGTGGTTCATGAAAATAACACACATGCAATGACACTGGTGGATCCATATGTGATTTGTGAAAAGAACACACAATCAATGACTCTAGACCTGGTTCATGAAAGGAACACACATGCAATGACTCTAGTGGATCAATATGTGGTTTGTGAAAAGAACACACATGCAATGGCTCTAGTGCTGGTTTAGGACAAGAACACACATGCAATGACTCTGGTGGATCCATATGTGGTTTGTGAAAAGAACACACATGCAATGACTCTGGTGGATCCATATGTGGTTTATGAAAAGAACACACATGCAATGACTCTAGTGCTAGTTTAGGATAAGAAACACATGCAATTACTCTGGTGGATCCATATGTGGTTTGTGAAAAGAGCACACATGCAATGACTCTATTGCTGGTTTAGGATAAGAACACACATGCAATGACTCTGGTGGATCCATATGTGGTTTGTGAAAAGAACACACATTCAATGACTCTAGTTGTGGTTCATGAAAAGAACACACATGCAATGACACTTGTTGATCCATGTGGTTCATGAAAATAACACACATGCAAGGACACTGGTGGATCCATATGTGTTTCGTGAAAAGAACACATTCAATGACTCTACTTGTGGTTCATGAAAAGAACACACATGCAATGACTCTAGTGCTGGTTTAGGATAAGAACACACATTCAATGACTCTACTGGATCCATGTGGTTTGTGAAAAGAACACACATGCTATAACTCTGGTGGATCTATATGTGGTTTGTGAAAAGAACACTCATTTAATGACTGTAGTTGTGGTTCATGAAAAGAACACACATGCAATGACACTTGTGGTTCCATGTGGTTCATGAAAATAACACACTTTCAATGACACTGGAGCTAGTTCATGAAAAGAACACACATGCAATGACTCTAGTGGATCCATATGTGGTTTGTGAAAAGAACACACATGTAATGACTCTGGTGGATCCATATGTGGTTTATGAAAAGAACACACATGCAATGACTCTGGTGGGTCCATATGTGGTTTGTGAAAAGAACACACATTCAATGACTCTAGTTGTGGTAAATGAAAAGAACACACATGCAATGACTCTAGTGGATCCATATGTGGTTCATGAAAATAACACACATGCAATGAATCTGGTGGATCCATATGTAGTTTATGAAAAGAACACACATGCAATGACTCTAGTGCTGGTTTAGGATAAGGACACAAATGCAATGACTAGTGGATCCATATTTGGTTTGTGAAAAGAACACACATGCAATGACACTGGAGGATCCATATGTGGTTTGTGAAAAGGACACACATTCAATGAAAGTGGAGGATCCATGTGGTTTGTGAAAAGAATAGACGAGCAATGACACTGGTGGATCCATGTGGTTCATGAAAATAACACATATGCAATCACTTTGGTGGATCCATTTCTGGTTTGTAAAACGAGCAGACGTTTAGTGATCTAGTGCTGGTTGCGGATAAGAATACACATGCAATAACTCTAGTGGATCCATATGTGGTTTGTGAAAAAAAACACATGCAATGACATTGGTGGATCCATATGTGGTTTGTGAAAAGAATGCACATTCAATGATAGTGGTGGATCCATATGTGGTTTGTGAAAATAACAGACATGCAATGACTCTGGTGGATCCATATGTGGTTTGTGAAAAGAACACACATTCACTGAATCTAGTTGTGGTTCATGAAAAGAACACACATGCAATGACACTAGTGGATCCATGTGGTTCATGAAAATAACACACATGCAATGACACTGGTGGATCCATATGTGATTTGTGAAAAGAACACACATTCAATGACTCTAGATCTGGTTCATGAAAGGAACACACATGCAATGACTCTAGTGGATCAATATGTGGTTTGTGAAAAGAACACACATGCAATGACTCTGGTGGATCCATATGTGGTTTATCAAAAGAACACACATGCAATGACTCTAGTGCTGGTTTAGGACAAGAACACACATGCAATGACTCTGGTGGATCCATATGTGGTTTGTGAAAACAACAGACATGCAATGACTCTGGTGGATCCATATGTGGTTTATGAAAAGAACACACATGCAATGACTCTAGTGCTGGTTTAGGATAAGAACACACATGCAATAACTCTGGTGGATCCATATGTGGTTTGTGAAAAGAGCACACATGCAATGACTCTATTGCTGGTTTAGGATAAGAAGACACATGCAATGACTCTGGTGGATCCATATGTGGTTTGTGAAAAGAACACACATTCAATGACTCTAGTTGTGGTTCATGAAAAGAACACACATGCAATGACACTTGTGGATCCATGTGGTTCATGAAAATAACACACATGCAATGACACTGGTGGATCCATATGTGTTTTGTGAAAAGGACACACATTCAATGAAAGTGGAGGATCCATGTGGTTTGTGAAAAGAATAGACGAGCAATGACACTGGTGGATCCATGTGGTTCATGAAAATAACACATATGCAATCACTTTGGTGGATCCATTTCTGGTTTGTAAAAAGAGCAGACGTTTAGTGATCTAGTGCTGGTTGAGGATAAGAATACACATGCAATAACTCTAGTGGATCCATATGTGGTTTGTGAAAAAAAAATATGCAATGACATTGGTGGATCCATATGTGGTTTGTGAAAAGAATGCACATTCAATGATAGTGGTGGATCCATATGTGGTTTGTGAAAATAACAGACATGCAATGACTCTGGTGGATCCATATGTTGTTTGTGAAAAGAACACACATTCAATGACTCTAGTTGTGGTTCATGAAAAGAACACACATGCAATGACACTAGTGGATCCATGTGGTTCATGAAAATAACACACATGCAATGACACTGGTGGATCCATATGTGATTTGTGAAAAGAACACACATTCAATGACTCTAGATATGGTTCATGAAAGGAACACACATGCAATCACTCTAGTGGATCAATATGTGGTTTGTGAAAAGAACACACATGCAATGACTCTAGTGCTGGTTTAGGATAAGAAACACATGCAATTACTCTGGTGGATCCATATGTGGTTTGTGAAAAGAGCACACATGCAATGACTCTATTGCTGGTTTAGGATAAGAACACACATGCAATGACTCTGGTGGATCCATATGTGGTTTGTGAAAAGAACACACATTCAATGACTCTAGTTGTGGGTCATGAAAAGAACACACATGCAATGACACTTGTGGATCCATGTGGTTCATGAAAATAACACACATGCAATGACACTAGTGGATCCATATGTGGTTCGTGAAAATAACACACATCCAATGACTCTACTTGTGGTTCATGAAAAGAACACACATGCAATGACTCTAGTGCTGGTTTAGGATAAGAACACACATTCAATGACTCTACTGGATCCATGTGGTTTGTGAAAAGAACACACATGCTATAACTCTGGTGGATCCATATGTGGTTTGTGAAAATAACACACATTTAATGACTGTAGTTGTGGTTCATGAAAAGAACACACATGCAATGACACTTGTGGATCCATGTGGTTCATGAAAATAACACACTTTCAATGACACTGGAGCTAGTTCATGAAAAGAACACACATGCACTGACTCTAGTGGATCCATATGTGGTTTGTGAAAAGAACACACATGTAATGAATCTGGTGGATCCATATGTGGTTTATCAAAAGAACACACATGCAATGACTCTAGTGCTGGTTTAGGACAAGAACACACGTGCAATGACTCTGGTGGATCCATATGTGGTTTGTGAAAAGAACATACATGCAATGACTCTGGTGGATCCATATGTGGTTTATGAAAAGAACACACATGCAATGACTCTAGTGCTGGTTTAGGATAAGAACACACATGCAATTACTCTGGTGGATCCATATGTGGTTTGTGAAAAGAGCACACATGCAATGACTCTATTGCTGGTTTAGGATAAGAAGACACATGCAATGACTCTGGTGGATCCATATGTGGTTTGTGAAAAGAACACACATTCAATGACTCTAGTTGTGGTTCATGAAAAGAACACACATGCAATGACACTTGTGGATCCATGTGGTTCATGACAATAACACATGCAATGACACTGGTGGATCCATATGTGGTTTGTGAAAAGGACACACATTCAATGAAAGTGGAGGATCCATGTGGTTTGTGAAAAGAATAGACGAGCAATGACACTGGTGGATCCATGTGGTTCATGAAAATAACACATATGCAATCACTTTGGTGGATCCATTTCTGGTTTGTAAAAAGAGCAGACGTTTAGTGATCTAGTGCTGGTTGAGGATAAGAATACACATGCAATAACTCTAGTGGATCCATATGTGGTTTGTGAAAAAAACATATGCAATGACATTGGTGGATCCATATGTGGTTTGTGAAAAGAATGCACATTCAATGATAGTGGTGGATCCATATGTGGTTTGTGAAAATAACAGACATGCAATGACTCTGGTGGATCCATATGTGGTTTGTGAAAAGAACACACATTCAACGACTCTAGTTGTGGTTCTGGAAAAGAACACACATGCAATGACACTAGTGGATCCATGTGGTTCATGAAAATAACACACATGCAATGACACTGGTGGATCCATATGTGATTTGTGAAAAGAACACACAATCAATGACTCTAGACCTGGTTCATGAAAGGAACACACATGCAATGACTCTAGTGGATCAATATGTGGTTTGTGAAAAGAACACACATGCAATGACTCTGGTGGATCCATATGTGGTTTATGAAAAGAACACACATGCAATGGCTCTAGTGCTGGTTTAGGACAAGAACACACATGCAATGACTCTGGTGGATCCATATGTGGTTTGTGAAAAGAACACACATGCAATGACTCTGGTGGATCCATATGTGGTTTATGAAAAGAACACACATGCAATGACTCTAGTGCTGGTTTAGGATAAGAAACACATGCAATTACTCTGGTGGATCCATATGTGGTTTGTGAAAAGAGCACACATGCAATGACTCTATTGCTGGTTTAGGATAAGAACACACATGCAATGACTCTGGTGGATCCATATGTGGTTTGTGAAAAGAACACACATTCAATGACTCTAGTTGTGGTTCATGAAAAGAACACACATGCAATGACACTTGTTGATCCATGTGGTTCATGAAAATAACACACATGCAAGGACACTGGTGGATCCATATGTGGTTCGTGAAAAGAACACACATTCAATGACTCTACTTGTGGTTCATGAAAAGAACACACATGCAATGACTCTAGTGCTGGTTTAGGATAAGAACACACATTCAATGACTCTACTGGATCCATGTGGTTTGTGAAAAGAACACACATGCTATAACTCTGGTGGATCTATATGTGGTTTGTGAAAAGAACACTCATTTAATGACTGTAGTTGTGGTTCATGAAAAGAACACACATGCAATGACACTTGTGGTTCCATGTGGTTCATGAAAATAACACACTTTCAATGACACTGGAGCTAGTTCATGAAAAGAACACACATGCAATGACTCTAGTGGATCCATATGTGGTTTGTGAAAAGAACACACATGTAATGACTCTGGTGGATCCATATGTGGTTTATGAAAAGAACACACATGCAATGACTCTGGTGGGTCCATATGTGGTTTGTGAAAAGAACACACATTCAATGACTCTAGTTGTGGTAAATGAAAAGAACACACATGCAATGACTCTAGTGGATCCATATGTGGTTCATGAAAATAACACACATGCAATGAATCTGGTGGATCCATATGTAGTTTATGAAAAGAACACACATGCAATGACTCTAGTGCTGGTTTAGGATAAGGACACAAATGCAATGACTAGTGGATCCATATTTGGTTTGTGAAAAGAACACACATGCAATGACACTGGAGGATCCATATGTGGTTTGTGAAAAGGACACACATTCAATGAAAGTGGAGGATCCATGTGGTTTGTGAAAAGAATAGACGAGCAATGACACTGGTGGATCCATGTGGTTCATGAAAATAACACATATGCAATCACTTTGGTGGATCCATTTCTGGTTTGTAAAACGAGCAGACGTTTAGTGATCTAGTGCTGGTTGCGGATAAGAATACACATGCAATAACTCTAGTGGATCCATATGTGGTTTGTGAAAAAAAACACATGCAATGACATTGGTGGATCCATATGTGGTTTGTGAAAAGAATGCACATTCAATGATAGTGGTGGATCCATATGTGGTTTGTGAAAATAACAGACATGCAATGACTCTGGTGGATCCATATGTGGTTTGTGAAAAGAACACACATTCACTGAATCTAGTTGTGGTTCATGAAAAGAACACACATGCAATGACACTAGTGGATCCATGTGGTTCATGAAAATAACACACATGCAATGACACTGGTGGATCCATATGTGATTTGTGAAAAGAACACACATTCAATGACTCTAGATCTGGTTCATGAAAGGAACACACATGCAATGACTCTAGTGGATCAATATGTGGTTTGTGAAAAGAACACACATGCAATGACTCTGGTGGATCCATATGTGGTTTATCAAAAGAACACACATGCAATGACTCTAGTGCTGGTTTAGGACAAGAACACACATGCAATGACTCTGGTGGATCCATATGTGGTTTGTGAAAACAACAGACATGCAATGACTCTGGTGGATCCATATGTGGTTTATGAAAAGAACACACATGCAATGACTCTAGTGCTGGTTTAGGATAAGAACACACATGCAATAACTCTGGTGGATCCATATGTGGTTTGTGAAAAGAGCACACATGCAATGACTCTATTGCTGGTTTAGGATAAGAAGACACATGCAATGACTCTGGTGGATCCATATGTGGTTTGTGAAAAGAACACACATTCAATGACTCTAGTTGTGGTTCATGAAAAGAACACACATGCAATGACACTTGTGGATCCATGTGGTTCATGAAAATAACACACATGCAATGACACTGGTGGATCCATATGTGTTTTGTGAAAAGGACACACATTCAATGAAAGTGGAGGATCCATGTGGTTTGTGAAAAGAATAGACGAGCAATGACACTGGTGGATCCATGTGGTTCATGAAAATAACACATATGCAATCACTTTGGTGGATCCATTTCTGGTTTGTAAAAAGAGCAGACGTTTAGTGATCTAGTGCTGGTTGAGGATAAGAATACACATGCAATAACTCTAGTGGATCCATATGTGGTTTGTGAAAAAAAAATATGCAATGACATTGGTGGATCCATATGTGGTTTGTGAAAAGAATGCACATTCAATGATAGTGGTGGATCCATATGTGGTTTGTGAAAATAACAGACATGCAATGACTCTGGTGGATCCATATGTTGTTTGTGAAAAGAACACACATTCAATGACTCTAGTTGTGGTTCATGAAAAGAACACACATGCAATGACACTAGTGGATCCATGTGGTTCATGAAAATAACACACATGCAATGACACTGGTGGATCCATATGTGACTTGTGAAAAGAACACACATTCAATGACTCTAGATATGGTTCATGAAAGGAACACACATGCAATCACTCTAGTGGATCAATATGTGGTTTGTGAAAAGAACACACATGCAATGACTCTAGTGCTGGTTTAGGATAAGAACACGCATGCAATTACTCTGGTGGATCCATATGTGGTTTGTGAAAAGAGCACACATGCAATGACTCTATTGCTGGTTTAGGATAAGAACACACATGCAATGACTCTGGTGGATCCATATGTGGTTTGTGAAAAGAACACACATTCAATGACTCTAGTTGTGGGTCATGAAAAGAACACACATGCAATGACACTTGTGGATCCATGTGGTTCATGAAAATAACACACATGCAATGACACTGGTGGATCCATATGTGGTTCGTGAAAATAACACACATCCAATGACTCTACTTGTGGTTCATGAAAAGAACACACATGCAATGACTCTAGTGCTGGTTTAGGATAAGAACACACATTCAATGACTCTACTGGATCCATGTGGTTTGTGAAAAGAACACACATGCTATAACTCTGGTGGATCCATATGTGGTTTGTGAAAATAACACACATTTAATGACTGTAGTTGTGGTTCATGAAAAGAACACACATGCAATGACACTTGTGGATCCATGTGGTTCATGAAAATAACACACTTTCAATGACACTGGAGCTAGTTCATGAAAAGAACACACATGCACTGACTCTAGTGGATCCATATGTGGTTTGTGAAAAGAACACACATGTAATGAATCTGGTGGATCCATATGTGGTTTATCAAAAGAACACACATGCAATGACTCTAGTGCTGGTTTAGGACAAGAACACACGTGCAATGACTCTGGTGGATCCATATGTGGTTTGTGAAAAGAACATACATGCAATGACTCTGGTGGATCCATATGTGGTTTATGAAAAGAACACACATGCAATGACTCTAGTGCTGGTTTAGGATAAGAACACACATGCAATTACTCTGGTGGATCCATATGTGGTTTGTGAAAAGAGCACACATGCAATGACTCTATTGCTGGTTTAGGATAAGAATACACATGCAATGACTCTGGTGGATCCATATGTGGTTTGTGAAAAGAACACACATTCAATGACTCTAGTTGTGGTTCATGAAAAGAACACACATGCAATGACACTTGTGGATCCATGTGGTTCATGAAAATAACACACATGCAATGACACTGGTGGATCCATATGTGGTTTGTGAAAAGGACACACATTCAATGAAAGTGGAGGATCCATGTGGTTTGTGAAAAGAATAGACGAGCAATGACACTGGTGGATCCATGTGGTTCATGAAAATAACACATATGCAATCACTTTGGTGGATCCATTTCTGGTTTGTAAAAAGAGCAGACGTTTAGTGATCTAGTGCTGGTTGAGGATAAGAATACACATGCAATAACTCTAGTGGATCCATATGTGGTTTGTGAAAAAAACATATGCAATGACATTGGTGGATCCATATGTGGTTTGTGAAAAGAATGCACATTCAATGATAGTGGTGGATCCATATGTGGTTTGTGAAAATAACAGACATGCAATGACTCTGGTGGATCCATATGTGGTTTGTGAAAAGAACACACATTCAACGACTCTAGTTGTGGTTCTGGAAAAGAACACACATGCAATGACACTAGTGGATCCATGTGGTTCATGAAAATAACACACATGCAATGACACTAGTGGATCCATATGTGATTTGTGAAAAGAACACACATTCAATGACTCTAGATCTGGTTCATGGAAGGAACACACATGCAATGACTCTAGTGGATCAATATGTTGTTTGTGAAAAGAACACACATGCAATGACTCTGGTGGATCCATATGTGGTTTATGAAAAGAACACACATTCAATGACACTTGTGGATCCATGTGGTTCATGAAAATAACACACTTTCAATGACACTGGAGCTAGTTCATGAAAGGAACACACATGCACTGACTCTAGTGGATCCATATGTAGTTTGTGAAAAGAACACACATGTTATGAATCTGCTGGATCCATATGTGGTTTATGAAAAGAACACACATGCAATCACTCTAGTGCTGGTATAGGACAAGAACACACATGCAATGACTCTGGTGGATCCATATGTGGTTTGTGAAGAGAACACACATGCAATGACTCTAGTGCTGGTTTAGGATAAGAACACACATGCAATGACTCTGGTGGATCCATATGTGGTTTGTGAAAAGAACACACATTCAATGACTCTAGTTGTGGTTCATGAAAAGAACACACATGCAATGACACTGGTGGATCCCCGTGGTTCATGAAAATAACACACATGCAATGACACTGGTGGATCCATATGTGGTTTGTGAAAAGAACACACATTCAATGACTCTAGTTGTGGTTCATGAAAAGAAAATACATGCAATGACTCTAGTGCTGGTTTAGGACAATAACACACATGCAATGACTCTAGTGGATCCATGTAGTTTGTGAAAAGGACACACATGCAATAACTCTGGTGGATCCATATGAGGTTTTTGAAAACAACACACATTCAATGACTCTAGTTGAGGTTCATGAAAATAACATAAATGCAATGACCCTTCTGGATCCATGTGGTTCATGAAAATAACACACATGCAATGACACTGTTGGATCCATATGTGATTTGTGAAAACAACACACACTCAATGACTCTAAAGCTGGTTCATGAAAAGAACACACATGCAACGACTCTAGTGGATCCATATGTGGTTTGCAAAAAGAACACACGCGCAATGACTCTGGTGGATCCATATGTGGTTTATGAAAATAACACGCATGCAATGACTCTAGTGCTGGTTTAGGATAAGAACACACATGCAATGACTCTGGTGGATCCAAATGTGGTTTGTGAAAAGAACACACATGCAATGAATCTAGTGCTGGTTTAGGATAAGAAAACACATGCAATGACTCTGGTGGATCCATATGTGGTTTTTGAAAAGAACACATATTCAATGACTCTAGTTGTGGTTAATGAAAAGAACAGACATTCAATAACTCTAGTGGATCCATATGTGGTTCATGAAAATAAGACACGTGCAATGACTCTGGTGGATCCATATGTGGTTTATGAAAAGAACACAGATGCAATGACTCTAGTGCTGGTTTAGGATAAGGACACAAAAGCAATGACTCTAGTGGATCCATATTTGGTTTGTGAAAAGAACACACATGCAACGACAATGGTGGCTCCATATGTGGTTTGTGAAAAGAACACATAGTCAATGACTCTAGTTGTGGTTCATGAAAAGAACACACATGCAATGACACCGGTAGATCCAAATGGTTCATGAAAATAACACAAATGTAATGACACTAGTGGATCCATATGTGGTTTGTGAAAAGAACACACATTCAATGACTCTAGTTGTGGTTCATGAAAAGAAAACACATGCAATCACTCTAGTGTTGGTTTATGATAAGGACACACATACAATGACTCTAGTGTTGGTTTATGATAAGGACACACATACAATGACTCTAGTGGATCCATACGTGGTTTGTGAAAACAACACACATGCAATGACACTGGTGGACCCATATGTGGTTTGAGAAAAGAACACACATTTAATGACAGTGGTGGATCCATGTGGTTTGTGAAAAGAACATACATGCAATGACACTGGTGGATCCATGTGCTTCATGAAAATAATAAACATGCAATGATTCTGGTGGATCCATCTGTGGTTTGTGAAAACAACAGACATGCAATGACTCTAGTGCTGGTTCATGAAAATAGCACACATGCAATGACTCTAATGGATCTATCTATGGTTTATGAAAAGAACACACATGCAATGACTCTAGTGCTGGTTTAGGATAAGAACACACATGCAATGATTCTAGTGGATCCATATGTGGTTCGTGAAAAGAACACACATGCAATGACTCTAGTGGATCCATACGTGGTTTGTGAAAAGAATACACATGCAACGACATTGGTGGATCCATATGTGGTTTGTGAAAAGAACACACATTCAATGACATTGGTGGATCCATATGTGGTTTATGAAAATAACAGACATGCAATGACTCTGGTGGATCCATATATCATTTGTGAAAAGAACACACATGCAATGACTCTAGTGCTGGTTTAGGATAAGAGCACACATGCAATGACTCTGGTGGATCCATATGTGGTTTGTGAAAAGAAGACACATTCAATGACTCTAGTTGTAGTTCATGAAAATAACACACATGCAATGACACTGGTGGATCCATGTCGTTCATGAAAATAACACACATGCAATGACACTGGTGGATCCATATGTGGTTTGTGAAACAAACACACATTAAATGACTCTAGAGCCGCTTCATGAAAATAACACACATGCAATGACTCTAGTGGATCCATATGTGGTTTGTGAAAAGAACACACATGCAATGACTCTGGTGGATCCATATGTGGTTTATGAAAATAACACACATGCAATGACTCTAGTGCTGGTTTAGGATAAGAACGGACATGCAATGACTCTGGTGGATCCATATGTGGTTTGTGAAAAGAACACATATTCAATGACTCTAGTGCTGGTTTAGGATAAGAACACACATGCAATGACTCTGGTGGATCAATATGTGTTTTGTGAAAAGAAAACACATTCAATGACTCTAGTTGTGGTTCATGAAAAGAACACACATGCAATGACACTAGTGGATCCATGTGGTTCATGAAAATAACACACATGCCATGACACCCGTGGATCCATATGTGGTTTGTGAAAAGAACACACATTCAATGACTCTAGTTGTGGTTCATGAAAAGAACACACATGCAATGACTCTAGTGCTGGTTTAGGATAAGAACACACATGCAATGACTCTAGTGGATCCATGTGGTTTGTCAAAAGAACACACATGCAATAACTTTGGTGGATCCGTATGTGGTTTGTGAAAAGAACAATACCTCAATGACTCTAGTTGTGGTTCATGAAAAGAACACACATGAAATGACACTTGTGGATCCATGTGGTTCATGAAAACAACACACATGCAATGACACTGGTGGATCCATATGTGGTTTGTGAAAAAAACACACATTCAATGACTCTAGAGCTAGTTCATGAAAAGAACAAACATGTAATGACCCTAGTGGATCCATATGTGGTTTGTGAAAAGAACACACATGCAATGAATCTGGTGGATCCATATGTCGTTTATTTAAAGAGCACACATGCAATGACTCTAGTGCTGGTTTAGGATAAGAACACACATGCAATGACTTTGGTGGATCCATATGCGGTTTGTGAAAAGAACACACATACAATGACTCTAGTGCTGGTTTAGGATAAGAACACACATGGAATGACTCTGGTGGATCCATATGTGGTTTGTGAAAAGAACACACATTCAATGACTCTAGTTGTGGTTCATGAAAAGAACACACATGCAATGACACTGGTGGATGCATGTGGTTCATGAAAATAAGACACATGCAATGACTCTACTGGATCCATATGTGGTTTATGAAAAGAACACACATGCAACGACTCTAGTGCTAGTTTATGATAAGGACACACATACAATGACTCTAGTGGATCCATATGTTGTTCGTGAAAAGAACACACATGCAATGACTCTAGTGGATCCATATGTGGTTTGTGAAAAGAATACACATGCAACGACACTGGTGGATCCATATGTGGTTTGTGAAAAGAACACACATTCAATGATATTGGTGGATCCATATGTGGTTTATGAAAATAATAGACATGCAATGACTCTGGTGGATCCATGTATCATTTGCGAAAAGAACACACATGCAATGACTCTAGTGCTGGTTTAGGATAAGAGCACACATGGAATGACTCTGGTGGATCCATATGTGGTTTGTGAAAAGAAGACACATTCAATGACTCTAGTTGTAGTTCATGAAAAGAACACACATGCAATGACACTGGTGGATCCATGTCGTTCATGAAAATAACACACATGCAATGACACTGGTGGATCCATATGTGGTTTGTGAAACGAACACACATTCAATGAATCTAGAGATGGTTCATGAAAATAACACACATGCAATGACTCTCGTGGATCCATATGTGGTTTGTGAAAAGAACACACATGCAATGACTCTGGTAGATCCATATGTGGTTTATGAAAATAACACACATGCAATGACTCTAGTGCTGGTTTAGGATAAGAACACACATGCAATGACTCTGGTGGATCAATATGTGGTTTGTGAAAAGAACACATATTCAATGATTCTAGTGCTGGTTTAGGATAAGAACACACATGCAATGACTCTGGTGGATCAATATGTGGTTTTTGAAAAGAACAGACATTCAATGACTCTAGTTGTGGTTCATGAAAAGAACAGACATGCAATGACACTAGTGGATCCATGTGGTTCATGAAAATAACACACATGCCATGACACCCGTGGATCCATATGTGGTTTGTGAAAAGAACACACATTCAATGACTCTAGTTGTGGTTCATGAAAAGAACACACATGCAATGACTCTAGTGCTGGTTTAGGATAAGAACACACATGCAATGACTCTAGTGGATCTATGTGGCTTGTGAAAATAACACACATGTAATAACTTTGGTGGATCCATATGTGGTTTGTGAAAAGATCACACATTCAATACCCTAGTTGTGGTTCATGAAAAGAACACACATGCAATGACACTGATGGATCCATGTGGTTCATGAAAACAACACACATGCAATGACACTAGTGGATCCATATGTGGTTTGTGAAAAGAACACACATTCAATGAGTCTAGAGCTAGTTCATGAAAAGAACAAACATGTAATGACCCTAGTGGATCCATATGTGGTTTGTGAAAAGAACACACATGCAATGACTCTGGTGGATCCATATGTGGTTGATGAAAAGAGCGCACATGCAATGACTCTAGTGCTGGTTTAGGATAAGAACACACATGCAATGACTTTGGTGGATCCATATGTGGTTTTTGAAAACAACACACATTCAATGACTCTAGTTGAGGTTCATGAAAATAACATAAATGCAATGACCCTTCTAGATCCATGTGGTTCATGAAAATAACACACATGCAATGACACTGTTGGATCCATATGTGATTTGTGAAAACAACACACACTCAATGACTCTAAAGCTGGTTCATGAAAAGAACACACATGCAACGCCTCTAGTGGATCCATATGTGGTTTGCAAAAAGAACACACGTGCAATGACTCTGGTGGATCCATATGTGGTTTATGAAAATAACACGCATGCAATGACTCTAGTGCTGGTTTAGGATAAGAACACACATGCAATGACTCTGGTGGATCCAAATGTGGTTTGTGAAAAGAACACACATGCAATGAATCTAGTGCTAGTTTAGGATAAGAAAACACATGCAATGACTCTGGTGGATCCATATGTGGTTTTTGAAAAGAACACATATTCAATGACTCTAGTTGTGGTTAATGAAAAGAACAGACATTCAATAACTCTAGTGGATCCATATGTGGTTCATGAAAATAAGACACATGCAATGACTCTGGTGGATCCATATGTGGTTTATGAAAAGAACACACATGCAATGACTCTAGTGCTGGTTTAGGATAAGGACACAAAAGCAATGACTCTAGTGGATCCATATTTGGTTTGTAAAAAGAACACACATGCAACGACAATGGTGGATCCATATGTGGTTTGTGAAAAGAACACATAGTCAATGACTCTAGTTGTGGTTCATGAAAAGAACACACATGCAATGACACCGGTGGATCCAAATGGTTCATGAAAATAACACAAATGTAATGACACTAGTGGATCTATATGTGGTTTGTGAAAAGAACACACATTCAATGACTCTAGTTGTGGTTCTTGAAAAGAAAACACATGCAATGACTCTCGTGGATCCATATGTGGTTCATGAAAATAAGACACATGCAATGACTCTGGTGGATCCATATGTGGTTTATGAAAAGAACACACATGCAATGACTCTAGTGTTGGTTTATGATAAGGACACACATACAATGACTCTAGTGGATCCATACGTGGTTTGTGAAAACAAGACACATGCAATGACACTGGTGGACCCATATGTGGTTTGCGAAAAGAACACACATTTAATGACAGTGGTGGATCCATGTGGTTTGTGAAAAGAACATACATGCAATGACACTGGTGGATCCATGTGGTTCATGAAAATAATAAACATGCAATGACTCTGGTGGATCCATCTGTGGTTTGTGAAAAGAACAGACATGCAATGACTCTAGTGCTGGTTCATGAAAATAGCACACATGCAATGACTCTACTGGATCTATCTATGGTTTATGAAAAGAACACACATGCAATGACTCTAGTGTTGGTTTAGGATAAGAACACACATGCAATGATTCTAGTGGATCCATATGTGGTTCGTGAAAAGAACACACATGCAATGACTCTAGTGGATCCGTATGTGGTTTGTGAAAAGAATACACATGCAACGACACTGGTGGATCCATATGTGGTTTGTGAAAAGAACACACATTCAATGACATTGGTGGATCCATATGTGGTTTATGAAAATAACAGACATGCCATGACTCTGGTGGATCCATATATCATTTGTGAAAAGAACACACATGCAATGACTCTAGTGCTGGTTTAGGATAAGAGCACACACGCAATGACTCTAGTGCTGGTTTAGGATAAGAGCACACATGCAATGACTCTGGTGGACCCATATGTGGTTTGTGAAAAGAAGACACATTCAATGACTCTAGTTGTAGTTCATGAAAAGAACACACATGCAATGACACTGGTGGATCCATGTCGTTCATGAAAATAACAAACATGCAATGACTCTGGTGGATCCAACTATGGTTTGTGAAAAGAACAGACATGCAATGACTCTAGTGCTGGTTCATGAAAATAGCACACATGCAATGACTCTAGTGGATCTATCTATGGTTTATGAAAAGAACACACATGCAATGACTCTAGTGCTGGTTTAGGATAAGAATACACATGCAATGATTCTAGTGGATCCATATGTGGTTCGTGAAAAGAACACACATGCAATGACTCTAGTGGATCCATATGTGGTTTGTGAAAAGAATACACATGCAACGGCACTGGTGGATCCATATGTGGTTTGTGAAAAGAACACACATTCAATGACATTGGTGGATCCATATGTGGTTTATGAAAATAACAGACATGCAATGACTCTGGTGGATCCATATATCATTTGTGAAAAGAACACACATGCAATGACTCTAGTGCTGGTTTTGGATAAGAGCACACATGCAATGACTCTGGTGGATCCATATGTGGTTTGTGAAATGAAGACACATTCAATGACTTTAGTTGTAGTTCATGAAAAGAACACACATGCAATGACACTGGTGGATCCATGTCGTTCATGAAAATAACACACATGCAATGACACTGGTGCATCCATATGTGGTTTGTGAAACAAACACACATTAAATGACTCTAGAGCCTCTTCATGAAAATAACACACATGCAATGACTCTAGTGGATCCATATGTGTTGTGTTAAAAGAACACACCTGCAAAGGACTCTGGTGGTTCAATATGTGGTTTATGAAAATAACACACATGCAATGACTCTAGTGCTGGTTTAGGATAAGAACACACATGCAATGACTCTGGTGGATCCATATGTGGTTTGTGAAAAGAACACATGTTCAATGACTCTACTGCTTTAGGATAAGAACACACATGCAATGACTCTGGTGGATCAATATGTGGTTTGTGAAAAGAACACACATTCAATGACTCTAGTTGTGGTTCATGAAAAGAACACACATGCAATGACACTAGTGGATCCATGTGGTTCATGAAAATAACACACATGCCATGACACCCGTGGATCCATATGTGGTTTGTGAAAAGAACACACATTCAATGACTCTAGTTGTGGTTCATGAAAAGAACACACATGCAATGACTCTAGTGCTGGTTTAGGATAAGAACACACATGCAATGACTCTAGTGGATCCATGTGGTTTGTGAAAAGAACACACATGCAATAACTTTGGTGGATCCATATGTGGTTTGTGAAAAGAACACACATTCAATGACTCTAGTTGTGGTTCATGGAAAGAACACACATGCAATGACACTTGTGGATCCATGTGGTTCATGAAAACAACACACATGCAATGACACTAGTGGATCCATATGTGGTTTGTGAAAAGAACACACATTCAATGACTCTAGAGCTAGTTCATGAAAAGAACAAACATGTAATGACCCTAGTGGATCCATATGTGGTTTGTGAAAAGAACACACATGCAATGACTCTGGTGGAGCCATATGTGGTTTATGAAAAGAGCACACATGCAATGACTCTAGTGCTGGTTTAGGATAAGAACACACATGCAATTACTTTGGTGGATCCATATGTGGTTTGTGAAAACAACACACATGCAATGACTCTAGTGCTGGTTTAGGATAAGAACACACATGGAATGACTCTGGTGGATCCATATGTGGTTTGTGAAAAGAACACACATTCAATGACTCTAGTTGTGGTTCATGAAAAGAACACACATGCAATGACACTGGTGGATGCATGTGGTTCATGAAAATAAGACACATGCAATGACTCTAGTGGATCGATATGTGGTTTATGAAAAGAACACACATGCAACGACTCTAGTGCTAGTTTATGATAAGGACACACATACAATGACTCTAGTGGATCCAAATGTGGTTTGTGAAAAGAACACACATGTCACTGGTGGATCCATATGTGGTTTGTGAAAAGAATACACAGGCAACAACACTGGTGGATCCATATGTGGTTTCTGAAAAGAACACACATTAAATGACATTGGTGGATCCATATGTGGTTTACGAAAATAACAGACATGCAATGACTTTGGTGGATCCATGTATCATTTGCTAAAAGAACACACATGCAATGAATCTAGTGCTGGTTTAGGATAAGAGCACACATGGAATGACTCTGGTGGATCCATATGTGGTTTGTCAAAAGAAGACACATTCAATGACTCTAGTAGTAGTTCATGAAAAGAACACACATGCAATGACACTGGTGGATCCATGTCGTTCATGAAAATAACACACATGCAATGACACTAGTGGATCCATGTGTGGTTTGTGAAACGAACACACATTCAATGACTCTAGAGCTGGTTCATGAAAATAACACACATGCAATGACTCTCGTGGATCCATATGTGGTTTATGAAAATAACACACATGCAATGACTCTAGTGCTGGTTTAGGATAAGAACACACATGCAATGACTCTGGTGGATCAATATGTGGTTTGTGAAAAGAACACATATTCAATGACTCTAGTGCTGGTTTAGGATAAGAACACACATGCAATGACTCTGGTGGATCAATATGTGGTTTGTGAAAAGAACAGACATTCAATGACTCTAGTTGTGGTTCATGAAAAGAACACACATGCAATGACACTAGTGGATCCATGTGGTTCATGAAAATAACACACATGACATGACACCCGTGGATCCATATGTGGTTTGTGAAAAGAACACACATTCAATGACTCTGGTGGATCCAACTGTGGTTTGTGAAAAGAACAGACATGCAATGACTCTAGTGCTGGTTCATGAAAATAGCACACATGCAATGACTCTAGTGGATCTATCTATGGTTTATGAAAAGAACACACATGCAATGACTCTAGTGCTGGTTTAGGATAAGAACACACATGCAATGATTCTAGTGGATCCATATGTGGTTCGTGAATAGAACACACATGCAATGACTCTAGTGGATCCATATGTGGTTTGTGAAAAGAATACACATGCAACGGCACTGGTGGATCCATATGTGGTTTGTGAAAAGAACACACATTCAATGACATTGGTGGATCCATATGTGGTTTATGAAAATAACAGACATGCAATGACTCTGGTGGATCCATATATCATTTGTGAAAAGAACACACATGCAATGACTCTAGTGCTGGTTTTGGATAAGAGCACACATGCAATGACTCTGGTGGATCCATATGTGGTTTGTGAAATGAAGACACATTCAATGACTTTAGTTGTAGTTCATGAAAAGAACACACATGCAATGACACTGGTGGATCCATGTCGTTCATGAAAATAACACACATGCAATGACACTGGTGCATCCATATGTGGTTTGTGAAACAAACACACATTAAATGACTCTAGAGCCTCTTCATGAAAATAACACACATGCAATGACTCTAGTGGATCCATATGTGGTTTGTGAAAAGAACACACATGCAATGACTCTGGTGGTTCAATATGTGGTTTATGAAAATAACACACATGCAATGACTCTAGTGCTGGTTTAGGATAAGAACACACATGCAATGACTCTGGTGGATCCATATGTGGTTTGTGAAAAGAACACATGTTCAATGACTCTACTGCTGCTTTAGGATAAGAACACACATGCAATGACTCTGGTGGATCAATATGTGGTTTGTGAAAAGAACACACATTCAATGACTCTAGTTGTGGTTCATGAAAAGAACACAAATGCAATGACACTAGTGGATCCATGTGGTTCATGAAAATAACACACATGCCATGACACCCGTGGATCCATATGTGGTTTGTGAAAAGAACACACATTCAATGACTCTAGTTGTGGTTCATGAAAAGAACACACATGCAATGACTCTAGTGCTGGTTTAGGATAAGAACACACATGCAATGACTCTAGTGGATCCATGTGGTTTGTGAAAAGAACACACATGCAATAACTTTGGTGGATCCATATGTGGTTTGTGAAAAGAACACACATTCAATGACTCTAGTTGTGGTTCATGGAAAGAACACACATGCAATGACACTTGTGGATCCATGTGGTTCATGAAAACAACACACATGCAATGACACTAGTGGATCCATATGTGGTTTGTGAAAAGAACACACATTCAATGACTCTAGAGCTAGTTCATGAAAAGAACAAACATGTAATGACCCTAGTGGATCCATATGTGGTTTGTGAAAAGAACACACATGCAATGACTCTGGTGGAGCCATATGTGGTTTATGAAAAGAGCACACATGCAATGACTCTAGTGCTGGTTTAGGATAAGAACACACATGCAATTACTTTGGTGGATCCATATGTGGTTTGTGAAAACAACACACATGCAATGACTCTAGTGCTGGTTTAGGATAAGAACACACATGGAATGACTCTGGTGGATCCATATGTGGTTTGTGAAAAGAACACACATTCAATGACTCTAGTTGTGGTTCATGAAAAGAACACACATGCAATGACACTGGTGGATGCATGTGGTTCATGAAAATAAGACACATGCAATGACTCTAGTGGATCGATATGTGGTTTATGAAAAGAACACACATGCAACGACTCTAGTGCTAGTTTATGATAAGGACACACATACAATGACTCTAGTGGATCCAAATGTGGTTTGTGAAAAGAACACACATGTCACTGGTGGATCCATATGTGGTTTGTGAAAAGAATACACAGGCAACAACACTGGTGGATCCATATGTGGTTTCTGAAAAGAACACACATTAAATGACATTGGTGGATCCATATGTGGTTCTGAAAATAAGACATGCAATGACTTTGGTGGATCCATGTATCATTTGCTAAAAGAACACACATGCAATGAATCTAGTGCTGGTTTAGGATAAGAGCACACATGGAATGACTCTGGTGGATCCATATGTGGTTTGTCAAAAGAAGACACATTCAATGACTCTAGTAGTAGTTCATGAAAAGAACACACATGCAATGACACTGGTGGATCCATGTCGTTCATGAAAATAACACACATGCAATGACACTAGTGGATCCATGTGTGGTTTGTGAAACGAACACACATTCAATGACTCTAGAGCTGGTTCATGAAAATAACACACATGCAATGACTCTCGTGGATCCATATGTGGTTTATGAAAATAACACACATGCAATGACTCTAGTGCTGGTTTAGGATAAGAACACACATGCAATGACTCTGGTGGATCAATATGTGGTTTGTGAAAAGAACACATATTCAATGACTCTAGTGCTGGTTTAGGATAAGAACACACATGCAATGACTCTGGTGGATCAATATGTGGTTTGTGAAAAGAACAGACATTCAATGACTCTAGTTGTGGTTCATGAAAAGAACACACATGCAATGACACTAGTGGATCCATGTGGTTCATGAAAATAACACACATGACATGACACCCGTGGATCCATATGTGGTTTGTGAAAAGAACACACATTCAATGACTCTGGTGGATCCAACTGTGGTTTGTGAAAAGAACAGACATGCAATGACTCTAGTGCTGGTTCATGAAAATAGCACACATGCAATGACTCTAGTGGATCTATCTATGGTTTATGAAAAGAACACACATGCAATGACTCTAGTGCTGGTTTAGGATAAGAACACACATGCAATGATTCTAGTGGATCCATATGTGGTTCGTGAATAGAACACACATGCAATGACTCTAGTGGATCCATATGTGGTTTGTGAAAAGAATACACATGCAACGGCACTGGTGGATCCATATGTGGTTTGTGAAAAGAACACACATTCAATGACATTGGTGGATCCATATGTGGTTTATGAAAATAATGACATGCAATGACTCTGGTGGATCCATATATCATTTGTGAAAAGAACACACATGCAATGACTCTAGTGCTGGTTTTGGATAAGAGCACACATGCAATGACTCTGGTGGATCCATATGTGGTTTGTGAAATGAAGACACATTCAATGACTTTAGTTGTAGTTCATGAAAAGAACACACATGCAATGACACTGGTGGATCCATGTCGTTCATGAAAATAACACACATGCAATGACACTGGTGCATCCATATGTGGTTTGTGAAACAAACACACATTAAATGACTCTAGAGCCTCTTCATGAAAATAACACACATGCAATGACTCTAGTGGATCCATATGTGGTTTGTGAAAAGAACACACATGCAATGACTCTGGTGGTTCAATATGTGGTTTATGAAAATAACACACATGCAATGACTCTAGTGCTGGTTTAGGATAAGAACACACATGCAATGACTCTGGTGGATCCATATGTGGTTTGTGAAAAGAACACATGTTCAATGACTCTACTGCTGCTTTAGGATAAGAACACACATGCAATGACTCTGGTGGATCAATATGTGGTTTGTGAAAAGAACACACATTCAATGACTCTAGTTGTGGTTCATGAAAAGAACACAAATGCAATGACACTAGTGGATCCATGTGGTTCATGAAAATAACACACATGCCATGACACCCGTGGATCCATATGTGGTTTGTGAAAAGAACACACATTCAATGACTCTAGTTGTGGTTCATGAAAAGAACACACATGCAATGACTCTAGTGCTGGTTTAGGATAAGAACACACATGCAATGACTCTAGTGGATCCATGTGGTTTGTGAAAAGAACACACATGCAATAACTTTGGTGGATCCATATGTGGTTTGTGAAAAGAACACACATTCAATGACTCTAGTTGTGGTTCATGGAAAGAACACACATGCAATGACACTTGTGGATCCATGTGGTTCATGAAAACAACACACATGCAATGACACTAGTGGATCCATATGTGGTTTGTGAAAAGAACACACATTCAATGACTCTAGAGCTAGTTCATGAAAAGAACAAACATGTAATGACCCTAGTGGATCCATATGTGGTTTGTGAAAAGAACACACATGCAATGACTCTGGTGGAGCCATATGTGGTTTATGAAAAGAGCACACATGCAATGACTCTAGTGCTGGTTTAGGATAAGAACACACATGCAATTACTTTGGTGGATCCATATGTGGTTTGTGAAAACAACACACATGCAATGACTCTAGTGCTGGTTTAGGATAAGAACACACATGGAATGACTCTGGTGGATCCATATGTGGTTTGTGAAAAGAACACACATTCAATGACTCTAGTTGTGGTTCATGAAAAGAACACACATGCAATGACACTGGTGGATGCATGTGGTTCATGAAAATAAGACACATGCAATGACTCTAGTGGATCGATATGTGGTTTATGAAAAGAACACACATGCAACGACTCTAGTGCTAGTTTATGATAAGGACACACATACAATGACTCTAGTGGATCCAAATGTGGTTTGTGAAAAGAACACACATGTCACTGGTGGATCCATATGTGGTTTGTGAAAAGAATACACAGGCAACAACACTGGTGGATCCATATGTGGTTTGAAAGAACACACATTCAATGACATTGGTGGATCCATATGTGGTTTACGAAAATAACAGACATGCAATGACTTTGGTGGATCCATGTATCATTTGCTAAAAGAACACACATGCAATGAATCTAGTGCTGGTTTAGGATAAGAGCACACATGGAATGACTCTGGTGGATCCATATGTGGTTTGTCAAAAGAAGACACATTCAATGACTCTAGTAGTAGTTCATGAAAAGAACACACATGCAATGACACTGGTGGATCCATGTCGTTCATGAAAATAACACACATGCAATGACACTGGTGGATCCATGTGTGGTTTGTGAAACGAACACACATTCAATGACTCTAGAGCTGGTTCATGAAAATAACACACATGCAATGACTCTCGTGGATCCATATGTGGTTTATGAAAATAACACACATGCAATGACTCTAGTGCTGGTTTAGGATAAGAACACACATGCAATGACTCTGGTGGATCAATATGTGGTTTGTGAAAAGAACACATATTCAATGACTCTAGTGCTGGTTTAGGATAAGAACACACATGCAATGACTCTGGTGGATCAATATGTGGTTTGTGAAAAGAACAGACATTCAATGACTCTAGTTGTGGTTCATGAAAAGAACACACATGCAATGACACTAGTGGATCCATGTGGTTCATGAAAATAACACACATGACATGACACCCGTGGATCCATATGTGGTTTGTGAAAAGAACACACATTCAATGACTCTAGTTGTGGTTCATGAAAAGAACACACATGCAATGACTCTAGTGCTGGTTTAGGATAAGAACACACATGCAATGACTCTAGTGGATCTAACTGGGTTGTGAAAATAAAACACATGCAATAACTTTGTGGATCCATATGTGGTTTGTGAAAAGAACACACATTCAATGACCCTAGTTGTGGTTCATGAAAAGAACACACATGCAATGACACTTGTGGATCCATGTGGTTCATGAAAACAACACACATGCAATGACACTAGTGGATCCATATGTGGTTTGTGAAAAGAACACACATTCAATGAATCTAGAGCTAGTTCATGAAAAGAACAAACATGTAATGACCCTAGTGGATCCATATGTGGTTTGTGAAAAGAACACACATGCAATGACTCTGGTGGATCCATATGTGGTTTATGAAAAGAGCACACATGCAATGACTCTAGTGTTGGCTTAGGATAAGAACACACATGCAATGATTTTGGTGGATCCATATGTGTTTTGTGAAAAGAACACACATGCAATGACTCTAGTGCTGGTTTAGGATAAGAACACACATGGAATGACTCTAGTGGATCCATATGTGGTTTGTTAAAAGAACACACATTCAATGACTCTAGTTGTGGTTCATGAAAAGAACACACATGCAATGACACTGGTGGATCCATGTGGTTCATGAAAATAAGACACATGCAATGATTCTAGTGGATCCATATGTGATTTATGAAAAGAACACACATGCAACGACTCTAGTGCTAGTTTATGATAAGGACACACATACAATGACTCTAGTGGATCCATATGTGGTGTGTGAAAAGAACACACATGTCACTGGTGGATCCATATGTGGTTTGTGAAAAGAATACACATGCAACGACCTTTGGTGGATCCATATGTGGTTTGTGCAAAGAACACACATTCAATGGCATTGGTGGATCCAAATGTGGTTTATGAAAATAACAGACATGCAATGACTCTGGTGGATCCATATATCATTTGTGAAAAGAACACACATGCAATGACTCTAGTGCTGGTTTAGGATAAGAGCACACATGCAATGACTCTAGTGCTGGTTTAGGATAAGAGCACACATGCAATGACTCTGGTGGACCCATATGTGGTTTGTGAAAAGAAGACACATTCAATGACTCTAGTTGTAGTTCATGAAAAGAACACACATGCAATGGCACTAGTGGATCCATGTCGTTCATGAAAATAACACACATGCAATGACACTGGTGGATCCATATGTGGTTTGTGAAACAAACACACATTCAATGACTCTCGAGCTGGTTCATGAAAATAACACACATGCAATGACTCTAGTGGATCCATATGTGGTTTGTGAAAAGAACACACATGCAATGACTCTGGTGGATCCATATGTGGTTTATGAAAATAACACACATGCAATGACTCTAGTGCTGGTTTAGGATAAGAACACACATGCAATGACTCTGGTGGATCCATATGTGGTTTGTGAAAAGAACACATATTCAATGACTCTAGTGTTGGTTTAGGATAAGAACACACATGCAATGACTCTTGTGGATCAATATCTGGTTTGTGAAAAGAACAGACATTCAATGACTCTAGTTGTGGTTCATGAAAAGAACACACATGCAATGACACTAGTGGATCCATGTGGTTCATGAAAATAATACACATGCCATAACACCCGTGGATCCATATGTGGTTTGTGAAAAGAACACACATTCAATGACTCTAGTTGTGGTTCATGAAAAGAACACACATGCAATGATTCTAGTGGATCCATGTGGTTTGTGAAAATAACACACATGCAATAACTTTGGTGGATCCATATGTGGTTTGTGAAAAGAACACACATTCAATGACTCTAGAGCTAGTTCATGAAAAGAACAAACATGTAATGACCCTAGTGGATCCATATGTGGTTTGTGAAAAGAACACACATGCAATGACTCTGGTGGAGCCATATGTGGTTTATGAAAAGAGCACACATGCAATGACTCTAGTGCTGGTTTAGGATAAGAACACACATGCAATTACTTTGGTGGATCCATATGTGGTTTGTGAAAACAACACACATGCAATGACTCTAGTGCTGGTTTAGGATAAGAACACACATGGAATGCCTCTGGTGGATCCATATGTGGTTTGTGAAAAGAACACACATTCAATGACTCTAGTTGTGGTTCATGAAAAGAACACACATGCAATGACACTGGTGGATGCATGTGGTTCATGAAAATAAGACACATGACATGACACCCGTGGATCCATATGTGGTTTGTGAAAAGAACACACATTCAACGACTCTAGTGCTAGTTTATGATAAGGACACACATACAATGACTCTAGTGGATCCATATGTGGTTTGTGAAAAGAACACACATGTCACTAGTGGATCCATATGTGGTTTGTGAAAAGAATACACAGGCAACAACACTGGTGGATCCATATGTGGTTTGTGAAAAGAACACACATTCAATGACATTGGTGGATCCATATGTGGTTTATGAAAATAACAGACATGCAATGACTCTGGTGGATCCATGTATCATTTGCGAAAAGAACACACATGCAATGAATCTAGTGCTGGTTTAGGATAAGAGCACACATGGAATGACTCTGGTGGATCCATATGTGGTTTGTAAAAAGAAGACACATTCAATGACTCTAGTAGTAGTTCATGAAAAGAACACACATGCAATGACACTGGTGGATCCATGTGTGGTTTGTGAAACGAACACACATTCAATGACTCTAGAGCTGGTTCATGAAAATAACACACATGCAATGACTCTCGTGGATCCATATGTGGTTTATGAAAATAACACACATGCAATGACTCTAGTGCTGGTTTAGGATAAGAACACACATGCAATGACTCTGGTGGATCAATATGTGGTTTGTGAAAAGAACACATATTCAATGACTCTACTGCTGGTTTAGGATAAGAACACACATGCAATGACTTTGGTGGATCAATATGTGGTTTGTTAAAAGTACAGACATTCTATGACTCTATGTGTGGTTCATGAAAAGAACACACATGCAATGACACTAGTGGATCCATGTGGTTCATGAAAATAACACACATGACATGACACCCGTGGATCCATATGTGGTTTGTGAAAAGAACACACATTCAATGACTCTAGTTGTGGTTCATGAAAAGAACACACATGCAATGACTCTAGTGCTGGTTTAGGATAAGAACACACATGCAATGACTCTAGTGGATCTATGTGGTTTGTGAAAATAACACACATGCAATAACTTTGGTGGATCCATATGTGGTTTGTGAAAAGAACACACATTCAATGACCCTAGTTGTGGTTCATGAAAAGAACACACATGCAATGACACTTGTGGATCCATGTGGTTCATGAAAACAACACACATGCAATGACACTAGTGGATCCATATGTGGTTTGTGAAAAGAATACACATGCAACGACACTGGTGGATCCATATGTGGTTTGTGCAAAGAACACACATTCAATGACATTGGTGGATCCAAATGTGGTTTATGAAAATAACAGACATGCAATGACTCTGGTGGATCCATATATCATTTGTGAAAAGAACACACATGCAATGACTCTAGTGCTGGTTTAGGATAAGAGCACACAATGACTCTAGTGCTGGTTTAGGATAAGAGCACACATGCAATGACTCTGGTGGACCCATATGTGGTTTGTGAAAAGAAGACACATTCAATGACTCTAGTTGTAGTTCATGAAAAGAACACACATGCAATGACACTGGTGGATCCATGTCGTTCATGAAAATAACACACATGCAATGACACTGGTGGATCCATATGTGGTTTGTGAAACAAACACACATTCAATGACTCTAGAGCTGGTTCATGAAAATAACACATGCAATGACTCTAGTGGATCCATATGTGGTTTGTGAAAAGAACACACATGCAATGACTCTGGTGGATCCATATGTGGTTTATGAAAATAACAAACATGCAATGACTCTAGTGCTGGTTTAGGATAAGAACACACATGCAATGACTCTGGTGGATCCATATGTGGTTTGTGAAAAGAACACATATTCAATGACTCTAGTGCTGGTTTAGGATAAGAACACACATGCAATGACTCTTGTGGATCAATATCTGGTTTGTGAAAAGAACAGACATTCAATGACTCTAGTTGTGGTTCATGAAAATAACACACATGCAATGACACTGGTGGATCCATGTGTGGTTTGTGAAACGAACACACATTCAATGACTCTAGAGCTGGTTCATGAAAATAACACACATGCAATGACTCGTGGATCCATATGTGGTTTATGAAAATAACACACATGCAATGACTCTAGTGCTGGTTTAGGATAAGAACACACATGCAATGACTCTGGTGGATCAATATGTGGTTTGTGAAAAGAACACACATTCAATGACTCTAGTTGTGGTTCATGAAAAGAACACACATGCAATGACACTAGTGGATCCATGTGGTTCATGAAAATAACACATGACATGACACCTGTGGATCCATATGTGGTTTGTGAAAAGAACACACATTCACTGACTCTAGTTGTGGTTCATGAAAATAACACACATGCAATGACTCTAGTGCTGGTTTAGGATAAGAACACACATGCAATGACTCTAGTGGATCTATGTGGTTTGTGAAAATAACACACATGCAATAACTTTGGTGGATCCATATGTGGTTTGTGAAAAGAACACACATTCAATGACCCTAGTTGTGGTTCATGAAAAGAACACACATGCATTGACACTGGTGGATCCATGTGGTTCATGAAAACAACACACATGCAATGACACTAGTGGATCCATATGTGGTTTGTGAAAGAACACACATTCAATGAATCTAGAGCTAGTTCATGAAAAGAACAAACATGTAATGACCCTAGTGGATCCATATGTGGTTTGTGGAAAGAACACACATGCAATGACTCTAGTGGATCCATATGTGGTTTATGAAAAGAGCACACATGCAATGACTCTAGTCTAGTGCTGGTTTAGGATAAGAACACATCTGGTGGATCCATATGTGGTTTGTTAAAAGAACACACATTCAATTACTCTAGTTGTGGTTCATGAAAAGAACACACATGCAATGACACTTGTGGATCCATGTGGTTCATGAAAACAACACACATGCAATGACACTAGTGGATCCATATGTGGTTTGTGAAAAGAATACACATGCAACGACACTGGTGGATCCATATGTGGTTTGTGCAAAGAACACACATTCAATGACATTGGTGGATCCAAATGTGGTTTATGAAAATAACAGACATGCAATGACTCTGGTGGATCCATATATCATTTGTGAAAAGAACACACATGCAATGACTCTAGTGCTGGTTTAGGATAAGAGCACACATGCAATGACTCTAGTGCTGGTTTAGGATAAGAGCACACATGCAATGACTCTGGTGGACCCATATGTGGTTTGTGAAAAGAAGACACATTCAATGACTCTAGTTGTAGTTCATGAAAAGAACACACATGCAATGACACTGGTGGATCCATGTCGTTCATGAAAATAACACACATGCAATGACACTGGTGGATCCATATGTGGTTTGTGAAACAAACACACATTCAATGACTCTCGAGCTGGTTCATGAAAATAACACACATGCAATGAC
Organism: Avena insularis; assembly: GCA_023614405.1. Taxonomy (NCBI): domain Eukaryota; kingdom Viridiplantae; phylum Streptophyta; class Magnoliopsida; order Poales; family Poaceae; genus Avena; species Avena insularis. The sequence goes on along the minus strand of JAJUPC010000129.1, from coordinate 864,672 downwards.
TCTAGTGGATCCATATGTGGTTTGTGAAAAGAACACACATGCAATGACTCTGGTGGATCCATATGTGGTTTATGAAAATAACAAACATGCAATGACTCTAGTGCTGGTTTAGGATAAGAACACACATGCAATGACTCTGGTGGATCCATATGTGGTTTGTGAAAAGAACACATATTCAATGACTCTAGTGCTGGTTTAGGATAAGAACACACATGCAATGACTCTTGTGGATCAATATCTGGTTTGTGAAAAGAACAGACATTCAATGACTCTAGTTGTGGTTCATGAAAATAACACACATGCAATGACACTGGTGGATCCATGTGTGGTTTGTGAAACGAACACACATTCAATGACTCTAGAGCTGGTTCATGAAAATAACACACATGCAATGACTCTCGTGGATCCATATGTGGTTTATGAAAATAACACACATGCAATGACTCTAGTGCTGGTTTAGGATAAGAACACACATGCAATGACTCTGGTGGATCAATATGTGGTTTGTGAAAAGAACACATATTCAATGACTCTACTGCTGGTTTAGGATAAGAACACACATGCAATGACTTTGGTGGATCAATATGTGGTTTGTGAAAAGAACAGACATTCAATGACTCTATTTGTGGTTCATGAAAAGAACACACATGCAATGACACTAGTGGATCCATGTGGTTCATGAAAATAACACACATGACATGACACCCGTGGATCCATATGTGGTTTGTGAAAAGAACACACATTCAATGACTCTAGTTGTGGTTCATGAAAAGAACACACATGCAATGACTCTAGTGCTGGTTTAGGATAAGAACACACATGCAATGACTCTAGTGGATCTATGTGGTTTGTGAAAATAACACACATGCAATAACTTTGGTGGATCCATATGTGGTTTGTGAAAAGAACACACATTCAATGACCCTAGTTGTGGTTCATGAAAAGAACACACATGCAATGACACTTGTGGATCCATGTGGTTCATGAAAACAACACACATGCAATGACACTAGTGGATCCATATGTGGTTTGTGAAAAGAACACACATTCAATGAATCTAGAGCTAGTTCATGAAAAGAACAAACATGTAATGACCCTAGTGGATCCATATGTGGTTTGTGAAAAGAACACACATGCAATGACTCTGGTGGATCCATATGTGGTTTATGAAAAGAGCACACATGCAATGACTCTAGTGCTAGCTTAGGATAAGAACACACATGCAATGACTCTAGTGCTGGTTTAGGATAAGAACACACATGGAATGGCTCTGGTGGATCCATATGTGGTTTGTTAAAAGAACACACATTCAATGACTCTAGTTGTGGTTCATGAAAAGAACACACATGCATTGACACTGGTGGATCCATGTGGTTCATGAAAATAAGACACATGCAATGATTCTAGTGGATCCATATGTGATTTATGAAAAGAACACACATGCAACGACTCTAGTGCTAGTTTATGATAAGGACACACATACAATGACTCTAGTGGATCCATATGTGGTCTGTGAAAAGAACACACATGTCACTGGTGGATCCATATGTGGTTTGTGAAAAGAATACACATGCAACGACACTGGTGGATCCATATGTGGTTTGTGCAAAGAACACACATTCAATGACATTGGTGGATCCAAATGTGGTTTATGAAAATAACAGACATGCAATGACTCTGGTGGATCCATATATCATTTGTGAAAAGAACACACATGCAATGACTCTAGTGCTGGTTTAGGATAAGAGCACACATGCAATGACTCTAGTGCTTGTTTAGGATAAGAGCACACATGCAATGACTCTGGTGGACCCATATGTGGTTTGTGAAAAGAAGACACATTCAATGACTCTAGTTGTAGTTCATGAAAAGAACACACATGCAATGACACTGGTGGATCCATGTCGTTCATGAAAATAACACACATGCAATGACACTGGTGGATCCATATGTGGTTTGTGAAACAAACACACATTCAATGACACTCGAGCCGGTTCATGAAAATAACACACATGCAATGACTCTAGTGGATCCATATGTGGTTTGTGAAAAGAACACACATGCAATGACTCTGGTGGATCCATATGTGGTTTATGAAAATAACACACATGCAATGACTCTAGTGCTGGTTTAGGATAAGAACACACATGCAATGACTCTGGTGGATCCATATGTGGTTTGTGAAAAGAAGACATATTCAATGACTCTAGTGCTGGTTTAGGATAAGAACACACATGCAATGACTCTTGTGGATCAATATGTGGTTTGTGAAAAGAACAAACATTCAATGTCTCTAGTTGTGGTTCATGAAAAGAACACACATGCAATGACACTAGTGGATCCATGTGGTTCATGAAAATAACACACATGCCATGACACCCGTGGATCCATATGTGGTTTGTGAAAAGAACACACATTCAATGACTCTAGTTGTGGTTCATGAAAAGAACACACATGCAATGACACTGGTGGATGCATGTGGTTCATGAAAATAAGACACATGCAATGACTCTAGTGGATCGATATGTGGTTTATGAAAAGAACACACATGCAACGACTCTAGTGCTAGTTTATGATAAGGACACACATACAATGACTCTAGTGGATCCAAATGTGGTTTGTGAAAAGAACACACATGTCACTGGTGGATCCATATGTGGTTTGTGAAAAGAATACACAGGCAACAACACTGGTGGATCCATATGTGGTTTCTGAAAAGAACACACATTCAATGACATTGGTGGATCCATATGTGGTTTACGAAAATAACAGACATGCAATGACTTTGGTGGATCCATGTATCATTTGCTAAAAGAACACACATGCAATGAATCTAGTGCTGGTTTAGGATAAGAGCACACATGGAATGACTCTGGTGGATCCATATGTGGTTTGTCAAAAGAAGACACATTCAATGACTCTAGTAGTAGTTCATGAAAAGAACACACATGCAATGACACTGGTGGATCCATGTCGTTCATGAAAATAACACACATGCAATGACACTGGTGGATCCATGTGTGGTTTGTGAAACGAACACACATTCAATGACTCTAGAGCTGGTTCATGAAAATAACACACATGCAATGACTCTCGTGGATCCATATGTGGTTTATGAAAATAACACACATGCAATGACTCTAGTGCTGGTTTAGGATAAGAACACACATGCAATGACTCTGGTGGATCAATATGTGGTTTGTGAAAAGAACACATATTCAATGACTCTAGTGCTGGTTTAGGATAAGAACACACATGCAATGACTCTGGTGGATCAATATGTGGTTTGTGAAAAGAACAGACATTCAATGACTCTAGTTGTGGTTCATGAAAAGAACACACATGCAATGACACTAGTGGATCCATGTGGTTCATGAAAATAACACACATGAAATGACACTCGTGGATCCATATGTGGTTTGTGAAAAGAACACACATTCAATGACTCTAGTTGTGGTTCATGAAAAGAACACACATGCAATGACTCTAGTGCTGGTTTAGGATAAGAACACACATGCAATGACTCTAGTGGATCTATGTGGTTTGTGAAAATAAAACACATGCAATAACTTTGGTGGATCCATATGTGGTTTGTGAAAAGAACACACATTCAATGACCCTAGTTGTGGTTCATGAAAAGAACACACATGCAATGACACTTGTGGATCCATGTGGTTCATGAAAACAACACACATGCAATGACACTAGTGGATCCATATGTGGTTTGTGAAAAGAACACACATTCAATGAATCTAGAGCTAGTTCATGAAAAGAACAAACATGTAATGACCCTAGTGGATCCATATGTGGTTTGTGAAAAGAACACACATGCAATGACTCTGGTGGATCCATATGTGGTTTATGAAAAGAGCACACATGCAATGACTCTAGTGTTGGCTTAGGATAAGAACACACATGCAATGATTTTGGTGGATCCATATGTGTTTTGTGAAAAGAACACACATGCAATGACTCTAGTGCTGGTTTAGGATAAGAACACACATGGAATGACTCTAGTGGATCCATATGTGGTTTGTTAAAAGAACACACATTCAATGACTCTAGTTGTGGTTCATGAAAAGAACACACATGCAATGACACTGGTGGATCCATGTGGTTCATGAAAATAAGACACATGCAATGATTCTAGTGGATCCATATGTGATTTATGAAAAGAACACACATGCAACGACTCTAGTGCTAGTTTATGATAAGGACACACATACAATGACTCTAGTGGATCCATATGTGGTGTGTGAAAAGAACACACATGTCACTGGTGGATCCATATGTGGTTTGTGAAAAGAATACACATGCAACGACACTGGTGGATCCATATGTGGTTTGTGCAAAGAACACACATTCAATGGCATTGGTGGATCCAAATGTGGTTTATGAAAATAACAGACATGCAATGACTCTGGTGGATCCATATATCATTTGTGAAAAGAACACACATGCAATGACTCTAGTGCTGGTTTAGGATAAGAGCACACATGCAATGACTCTAGTGCTGGTTTAGGATAAGAGCACACATGCAATGACTCTGGTGGACCCATATGTGGTTTGTGAAAAGAAGACACATTCAATGACTCTAGTTGTAGTTCATGAAAAGAACACACATGCAATGGCACTAGTGGATCCATGTCGTTCATGAAAATAACACACATGCAATGACACTGGTGGATCCATATGTGGTTTGTGAAACAAACACACATTCAATGACTCTCGAGCTGGTTCATGAAAATAACACACATGCAATGACTCTAGTGGATCCATATGTGGTTTGTGAAAAGAACACACATGCAATGACTCTGGTGGATCCATATGTGGTTTATGAAAATAACACACATGCAATGACTCTAGTGCTGGTTTAGGATAAGAACACACATGCAATGACTCTGGTGGATCCATATGTGGTTTGTGAAAAGAACACATATTCAATGACTCTAGTGTTGGTTTAGGATAAGAACACACATGCAATGACTCTTGTGGATCAATATCTGGTTTGTGAAAAGAACAGACATTCAATGACTCTAGTTGTGGTTCATGAAAAGAACACACATGCAATGACACTAGTGGATCCATGTGGTTCATGAAAATAATACACATGCCATAACACCCGTGGATCCATATGTGGTTTGTGAAAAGAACACACATTCAATGACTCTAGTTGTGGTTCATGAAAAGAACACACATGCAATGATTCTAGTGGATCCATGTGGTTTGTGAAAATAACACACATGCAATAACTTTGGTGGATCCATATGTGGTTTGTGAAAAGAACACACATTCAATGACTCTAGAGCTAGTTCATGAAAAGAACAAACATGTAATGACCCTAGTGGATCCATATGTGGTTTGTGAAAAGAACACACATGCAATGACTCTGGTGGAGCCATATGTGGTTTATGAAAAGAGCACACATGCAATGACTCTAGTGCTGGTTTAGGATAAGAACACACATGCAATTACTTTGGTGGATCCATATGTGGTTTGTGAAAACAACACACATGCAATGACTCTAGTGCTGGTTTAGGATAAGAACACACATGGAATGCCTCTGGTGGATCCATATGTGGTTTGTGAAAAGAACACACATTCAATGACTCTAGTTGTGGTTCATGAAAAGAACACACATGCAATGACACTGGTGGATGCATGTGGTTCATGAAAATAAGACACATGACATGACACCCGTGGATCCATATGTGGTTTGTGAAAAGAACACACATTCAACGACTCTAGTGCTAGTTTATGATAAGGACACACATACAATGACTCTAGTGGATCCATATGTGGTTTGTGAAAAGAACACACATGTCACTAGTGGATCCATATGTGGTTTGTGAAAAGAATACACAGGCAACAACACTGGTGGATCCATATGTGGTTTGTGAAAAGAACACACATTCAATGACATTGGTGGATCCATATGTGGTTTATGAAAATAACAGACATGCAATGACTCTGGTGGATCCATGTATCATTTGCGAAAAGAACACACATGCAATGAATCTAGTGCTGGTTTAGGATAAGAGCACACATGGAATGACTCTGGTGGATCCATATGTGGTTTGTAAAAAGAAGACACATTCAATGACTCTAGTAGTAGTTCATGAAAAGAACACACATGCAATGACACTGGTGGATCCATGTGTGGTTTGTGAAACGAACACACATTCAATGACTCTAGAGCTGGTTCATGAAAATAACACACATGCAAGGACAATAGAGGATCCATATGTGGTTTATGAAAATAACACACATGCAATGACTCTAGTGCTGGTTTAGGATAAGAACACACATGCAATGACTCTGGTGGATCAATATGTGGTTTGTGAAAAGAACACATATTCAATGACTCTACTGCTGGTTTAGGATAAGAACACACATGCAATGACTTTGGTGGATCAATATGTGGTTTGTGAAAAGAACAGACATTCAATGACTCTATTTGTGGTTCATGAAAAGAACACACATGCAATGACACTAGTGGATCCATGTGGTTCATGAAAATAACACACATGACATGACACCCGTGGATCCATATGTGGTTTGTGAAAAGAACACACATTCAATGACTCTAGTTGTGGTTCATGAAAAGAACACACATGCAATGACTCTAGTGCTGGTTTAGGATAAGAACACACATGCAATGACTCTAGTGGATCTATGTGGTTTGTGAAAATAACACACATGCAATAACTTTGGTGGATCCATATGTGGTTTGTGAAAAGAACACACATTCAATGACCCTAGTTGTGGTTCATGAAAAGAACACACATGCAATGACACTTGTGGATCCATGTGGTTCATGAAAACAACACACATGCAATGACACTAGTGGATCCATATGTGGTTTGTGAAAAGAATACACATGCAACGACACTGGTGGATCCATATGTGGTTTGTGCAAAGAACACACATTCAATGACATTGGTGGATCCAAATGTGGTTTATGAAAATAACAGACATGCAATGACTCTGGTGGATCCATATATCATTTGTGAAAAGAACACACATGCAATGACTCTAGTGCTGGTTTAGGATAAGAGCACACATGCAATGACTCTAGTGCTGGTTTAGGATAAGAGCACACATGCAATGACTCTGGTGGACCCATATGTGGTTTGTGAAAAGAAGACACATTCAATGACTCTAGTTGTAGTTCATGAAAAGAACACACATGCAATGACACTAGTGGATCCATGTCGTTCATGAAAATAACACACATGCAATGACACTGGTGGATCCATATGTGGTTTGTGAAACAAACACACATTCAATGACTCTCGAGCTGGTTCATGAAAATAACACACATGCAATGACTCTAGTGGATCCATATGTGGTTTGTGAAAAGAACACACATGCAATGACTCTGGTGGATCCATATGTGGTTTATGAAAATAACACACATGCAATGACTCTAGTGCTGGTTTAGGATAAGAACACACATGCAATGACTCTGGTGGATCCATATGTGGTTTGTGAAAAGAACACATATTCAATGACTCTAGTGCTGGTTTAGGATAAGAACACACATGCAATGACTCTTGTGGATCAATATCTGGTTTGTGAAAAGAACAGACATTCAATGACTCTAGTTGTGGTTCATGAAAATAACACACATGCAATGACACTGGTGGATCCATGTGTGGTTTGTGAAACGAACACACATTCAATGACTCTAGAGCTGGTTCATGAAAATAACACACATGCAATGACTCTCGTGGATCCATATGTGGTTTATGAAAATAACACACATGCAATGACTCTAGTGCTGGTTTAGGATAAGAACACACATGCAATGACTCTGGTGGATCAATATGTGGTTTGTGAAAAGAACACATATTCAATGACTCTACTGCTGGTTTAGGATAAGAACACACATGCAATGACTTTGGTGGATCAATATGTGGTTTGTGAAAAGAACAGACATTCAATGACTCTATTTGTGGTTCATGAAAAGAACACACATGCAATGACACTAGTGGATCCATGTGGTTCATGAAAATAACACACATGACATGACACCCGTGGATCCATATGTGGTTTGTGAAAAGAACACACATTCAATGACTCTAGTTGTGGTTCATGAAAAGAACACACATGCAATGACTCTAGTGCTGGTTTAGGATAAGAACACACATGCAATGACTCTAGTGGATCTATGTGGTTTGTGAAAATAACACACATGCAATAACTTTGGTGGATCCATATGTGGTTTGTGAAAAGAACACACATTCAATGACCCTAGTTGTGGTTCATGAAAAGAACACACATGCAATGACACTTGTGGATCCATGTGGTTCATGAAAACAACACACATGCAATGACACTAGTGGATCCATATGTGGTTTGTGAAAAGAACACACATTCAATGAATCTAGAGCTAGTTCATGAAAAGAACAAACATGTAATGACCCTAGTGGATCCATATGTGGTTTGTGAAAAGAACACACATGCAATGACTCTGGTGGATCCATATGTGGTTTATGAAAAGAGCACACATGCAATGACTCTAGTGCTAGCTTAGGATAAGAACACACATGCAATGACTCTAGTGCTGGTTTAGGATAAGAACACACATGGAATGGCTCTGGTGGATCCATATGTGGTTTGTTAAAAGAACACACATTCAATGACTCTAGTTGTGGTTCATGAAAAGAACACACATGCATTGACACTGGTGGATCCATGTGGTTCATGAAAATAAGACACATGCAATGATTCTAGTGGATCCATATGTGATTTATGAAAAGAACACACATGCAACGACTCTAGTGCTAGTTTATGATAAGGACACACATACAATGACTCTAGTGGATCCATATGTGGTCTGTGAAAAGAACACACATGTCACTGGTGGATCCATATGTGGTTTGTGAAAAGAATACACATGCAACGACACTGGTGGATCCATATGTGGTTTGTGCAAAGAACACACATTCAATGACATTGGTGGATCCAAATGTGGTTTATGAAAATAACAGACATGCAATGACTCTGGTGGATCCATATATCATTTGTGAAAAGAACACACATGCAATGACTCTAGTGCTGGTTTAGGATAAGAGCACACATGCAATGACTCTAGTGCTTGTTTAGGATAAGAGCACATGCAATGACTCTGGTGGACCCATGTGGTTTGTGAAAAGACACATTCAATGACTCTAGTTGTAGTTCATGAAAAGAACACACATGCAATGACACTGGTGGATCCATGTCGTTCATGAAAATAACACACATGCAATGACACTGGTGGATCCATATGTGGTTTGTGAAACAAACACACATTCAATGACACTCGAGCCGGTTCATGAAAATAACACACATGCAATGACTCTAGTGGATCCATATGTGGTTTGTGAAAAGAACACACATGCAATGACTCTGGTGGATCCATATGTGGTTTATGAAAATAACACACATGCAATGACTCTAGTGCTGGTTTAGGATAAGAACACACATGCAATGACTCTGGTGGATCCATATGTGGTTTGTGAAAAGAAGACATATTCAATGACTCTAGTGCTGGTTTAGGATAAGAACACACATGCAATGACTCTTGTGGATCAATATGTGGTTTGTGAAAAGAACAAACATTCAATGTCTCTAGTTGTGGTTCATGAAAAGAACACACATGCAATGACACTAGTGGATCCATGTGGTTCATGAAAATAACACACATGCCATGACACCCGTGGATCCATATGTGGTTTGTGAAAAGAACACACATTCAATGACTCTAGTTGTGGTTCATGAAAAGAACACACATGCAATGATTCTAGTGGATCCATGTGGTTTGTGAAAATAACACACATGCAATAACTTTGGTGGATCCATATGTGGTTTGTGAAAAGAACACACATTCAATGACCCTAGTTGTGGTTCATGAAAAGAACACACATGCAATGACACTTGTGGATCCATGTGGTTCATGAAAACAACACACATGCAATGATACTAGTGGATCCATATGTGGTTTGTGAAAAGAACACACATTCAATGACTCTAGAGCTAGTTCATGAAAAGAACAAACATGTAATGACCCTAGTGGATCCATATCTGGTTTGTGAAAAGAACACACATGCAATGACTCTGGTGGATCCATATGTGGTTTATGAAAAGAGCACACATGCAATGACTCTAGTGCTAGTTTAGGATAAGAACACACATGCAATGACTTTGGTGGATCCATATGTGGTTCGTGAAAAGAACACACATGCAATGACTCTAGTGCTGGTTTAGGATAAGAACACATATGGAATGACTCTGGCGGATCCATATGTGGTTTGTGAAAAGAACACACATTCAATGACTCTAGTTGTGGTTCATGAAAAGAACACACATGCAATGACATTGGTGGATCCATGTGGTTGATGAAAATAAGACACATGCAATGACTCTAGTGGATCCATATGTGGTTGATGAAAAGAACACACATGCAATGACTCTAGTGCTAGTTTATGATAAGGACACACATACAATGACTCTAGTGGATCCATATGTGGTTTGTGAAAAGAACACACATGTCACTGGTGGATCCATATGTGGTTTGTGAAAAGAATATACATGCATCGACACTGGTGGATCCATATGTGGTTTGTGCAAAGAACACACATTCAATGACATTGGTGGATCCAAATGTGGTTTATGAAAATAACAGACATGCAATGACTCTGGTGGATCCATATATCATTTGTGAAAAGAACACACATGCAATGACTCTAGTGCTGGTTTAGGATAAGAGCACACATGCAATGACTCTGGTGGATTCATATGTGGTTTGTGAAAAGAAGACACATTCAATGACTCTTGTTGTAGTTCATGAAAAGAACACACATGCAATGACACTGGTGGATCCATATGTGGTTTGTGAAATGAACACACATTCAATGACTCTAGAGCTGGTTCATGAAAATAACACACATGCAATGACTCTAGTGGATCCATATGTGGTTTGTGAAAAGAACACACATGCAATGACTCTGGAGGATCCATATGTGGTTTATGAAAATAACACACATGTAATGACTCTTGTGTTGGTTTAGGATAAGAAAACACATGCAATGACTCTGGTGGATCCATATGTGGTTTGTGAAGATAAGACACATTCAATGACTCTATTGTGGTTCATGAAAAGAAACCACATGCAATGACACTGGTGGATCAACGTGGTTCATGGAAATAACACACATGCCATGACACTAGTGGATCCATATGTGGTTTGTGCAAAGAACACACATTCAATGACTCTAGTGGATCCATATGTGGTTTGTGAAAAGAACACACACGCAATGACTCTAGTGCTGGTATAGGATAAGAACACACATGCAATGACTCTAGTGTATCCATATATCGTTCATGAAAAGAAGACACATGCAATGGCTCTAGTGGATCCATATGTGGTTTGTGAAAAGAACACACATGCAATGACACTGGTGGATCCATAGGTGGTTTGTGAAAAGAACACACATTCAATGACGTTGGTAGATCCATATGTGGTTTGTGAAAATAACAGACATGTAATGACTCTAGAGCTGGTTCATGAAAAGAACAAAAATGTAATGACTAGTGGATCCATATGTGGTTTGTGAAAAGAACACACATGCAATAACTCTGGTGGATCCATATGTGGTTTATGAAAAGAGCACACATGCAATGACTCTAGTGCTGGTTTAAGATAAGAACACACATGCAATGACTTTGGTGGATCCATATGTGGTTTGTGAAAAGAACACACATGCAATGAATCTAGTGCTGGTTTAGGATAAGAAATCACATGCAATAACTCTGGTGGATCCATATGTGGTTTGTGAAAAGAACACACATTCAATGACTCTAATTGTGGTTCATGAAAAGAAAACACATGCAATGACTCTCGTGGATCCATATGTGGTTCATGAAAATAAGACACATGCAATGACTCTGGTGGATCCATATGTGGTTTATGAAAAGAAAACACATGCAATGACTCTAGTGTTGGTTTATGATAAGCACACACATACAATGACTCTAGTTGATCCATATGTGGTTTGTGAAATCAACACACATGCAATGACACCGGTGGACCCATATGTGGTTTGCGAAAAGAACACACATTTAATGACAGTGGTGGATCCATGTGGTTTGTGAAAAGAACATACATGCAATGACACTGGTGGATCCATGTGGTTCATGAAAATAACAAACATGCAATGACTCTGGTGGATCCATCTGTGGTTTATGAAAAGAACACACATGCAATGACTCTAGTGCTGGTTTAAGATAAGATACCACATGCAATGACTCTAGTGGGTCCATATGTGGTTCATGAAAAGAACACACATGCAATGACTCTAGTGGATCCATATGTGGTTTGTGAAAAGAATACACATGCAACAACACTGGTGGATCCATATGTGGTTTGTGAAAAGGACACACATTCAATGACATTGGTGGATCCATATGTGGTTTATGAAAATAACAGACATGCAATGACTCTGGTGGATCCATATGTGGTTTGTGAAAAGAACAGACATTCAATGACTCTAGCTGTGGTTCATGAAAAGAACATAAATGCAATGAAAGTGATTGATCCATCTGGTTTATGAAAAAACACAAATGCAATGACATTGGTGGATCCATATGTGGTTTATGAAAAAACACACATTGAATGAATCTAGAGCTAGTTCATGAAAATATAACACATGCAATGACTATAGTGGATACATATGTGGTTTGTGAAAAGACCACACATGCAATGACTCTAGTGGATCCATATGTTGTTTATGAAAATAACACACATGCAATGACTCTAGTGTTGGTTTAGGATAAGAACACACATGCAATGACTCTGGTGGATCCATATGTGCTTTTTCAAAAGAACACACAAGAAATGACTCCAGTGCTGGTTTAGGATAAGAACACATATGCAATGACTCTAGTGGATCCGTATGTGGTTTGTGAAAAGAACACACATGCAATGACTCTGGTGGATCCATATGTGGTTTGTGAAAACAACACACATTAAATGATTCTAGTTGTGGTTCATGAAAAGAACACACATGCAATGGCACTTGTGCATCCATGTGGTTCATGAAAATAACACACATGCAATGACACTGGTGGATCCATATGTGGTTTGTGAAAAGAACACACAATGAATGACTCTAGAGCTGGTTCATGAAAAGAACACACATGCAATGACTCTAGTGGATCCATATGTGGATTGTGAAAAGAACACACATGCAATGACTCTGGTGGATCCATATGTTGTTCATGAACAGAACGCACATGCAATGACTCAAGTGCTTGTTTAGAATAAGAACACACATGCAATGGCTCTGGTCGATCCATATGTGGTTTGTGAAAAGAACACACATGCAATGACTCTATTGCATGTTTAGGATAAGAACACACATGCAATGACAGCGGTGGATCCATGTGGTTCATGAAAATAACACACATGTAATCACACTAGTGGATCCATATATGGTTTGTGAAAACAACACACATTCAATGACTCTAGTTGTGGTTCATGAAAATAAAACACATGCAATGACTCTCGTGGATCCATATGTGGTTCATGAAAATAAGACACATGCAATGACTCCGGTGGATCCATATGTGGTTTATGAAAAGAACACACATGCAATGACTCTAGTGTTGGTTTATGATAAGGACACACATACAATGACTCTAGTGGATCCATATGTGGTTTGTGAAAACGACACACATGTAATGACACTGGTGGACCCATATGTAGTTTGCGAAAAGAACACACATTTAATGACAGTGGTGGATCCATGTGGTTTGTGAAAAGAACATACATGCAATGACACTGGTGGATCCATGTGGTTCATGAAAATAACAAACATGCAATGACTCTGGTGGATCCATCTGTGGTTTATGAAAAGAACACACATGCAATGACTCTAGTGCTGGTTTAGGATAAGATACCACATGCAATGACTCTGGTGGGTCCATATGTGGTCCATGAAAAGAACACACATGCAATGACTCTAGTGGATCCATATGTGGTTTGTGAAAAGAACACACATGCAATGACTCTGGAGGATCCATATGTGGTTTATGAAAATAACACACATGCAATGACTGTAGTGTTGGTTTAGGATAAGAACACACATGCAATGACTCTGGTGGGTCCATATGTGCTTTTTCAAAAGAACACACAAGAAATGACTCCAGTGCTGGTTTAGGATAAGAACACATATGCAATGACTCTAGTGGATCCGTATGTGGTTTGTGAAAAGAACACACATGCAATGACTCTGGTGGATCCATATGTGGTTTGTGAAAACAACACACATTAAATGATTCTAGTTGTGGTTCATGAAAAGAACACACATGCAATGGCACTTGTGCATCCATGTGGTTCATGAAAATAACACACATGCAATGACACTGGTGGATCCATATGTGGTTTGTGAAAAGAACACACAATGAATGACTCTAGAGCTGGTTCATGAAAAGAACACACATGCAATGACTCTAGTGGATCCATATGTGGTTTGTGAAAAGAACACACAATGAATGACTCTAGAGCTGGTTCATGAAAAGAACACACATGCAATGACTCTAGTGGATCCATATGTGGTTTGCGAAAAGAACACACATTTAATGACAGTGGTGGATCCATGTGGTTTGTGAAAAGAACATATGTCACATCCCAAGATTTTCCAAATCTTGTAATGAGAAAAATAAATTAAACAAAATAAATTTTTTTGTGAAAATCAGGGTGAAAAGAAACTTTTGTTTCTAAAAGGAAAACTTTAGCCAAAGTTTGTTAAAGATGGGATTCTAAAGTTTGAATTCAACAAAAATCCAAATCAAGGGAAATGCATTCCTCAATGAATGTATCTGGAAATTTGAACATTTGGAAAGTAATCCAAAACCCTAAACCCTAATGGAAGGAAATTATTTTCCAAAGTTACCCCAAATCTATGGATTTGATCCATACCAAAGTTGATCAACAAATATTCTCAAAGGATCAAGAAAATACCTTAGAGATTGGTTTCACTTAGTTTGGAACCATAGACAAAATCTTGTGAATAATATAAGATAAGGAAATTGAATTTCCAAAGCCAATAAAGCCCTTACCAAAAGCCATACCAATTGGAGATCAAAAAAAAAAATCCTAAAGGGATTTATAAAGATAAACATTTATCAAAGGAAAATAAATTTTTTTGGAAATACTAATTTAGATCTTTTAATAAAAGACTTTGGTTTCAAATGAAAATATAAGCCAAATTAATTTTGGCCAAACTTTTGAAATAAAATATTTTGTTTTGATAAAGTGAGTAAAGGTTTATTAAATAAAATAAAGGATTTAAATATCCAATTTTATTTAAGTAAAAGCTTTTCCCATTTTAAATGAACACCAAGTATTTTATTACTACTTTGAAATCTTTTATTAAAAGGTTTTGCTTTGATTAAAATGAGTAAAGGATTATTTAAATAAAATAATAAAGGATTTAAATATCCAATTTTATTTAAGTAAAGGCCTTCCCATTTTAATTAAAACACCAAAACTTATTTATTTATTTAAATAAGTTTCCAAGTATTCTTTTATTCTTCAAATTAAACCTTCTGGTTTGGTTTTGAAAATGATTGGATTTCAAATGGAAATTTTATTAAATAAATCAAAACCCTATTTTATTAAATAAAGATCCATTTTATTTAATTATTAAATGGATCCTAAAATAAATAAAAATATTAATTTATCTTGGATTTGGATTATGTTATTTAACAGAACCAAATTCAAATGAAAAGTTTGTTGTTTGTTTGAATTGATTTGAACCTTGTTTGATTGCTTGAATATTTGTTTGAAATTCAAAACAGAAAAAGAATTAGAAAAAGAAAAAGATTTAGACAGAAAAAAAAAATAGAGGCCAAATGACCCGATACCCCAGATCTTTTCCCAAGAAACCTTTTCTCACCCAGATTCCTACCGCATAGTCAATGAAAACCAGGACCCACTCCTCCCTCACTTTCGACGAGATGACCCCACCTCTCTCTCACGCCCGAACTGCTTTTCTTATGGACTGAACCCACGCAGCCAATGACAAGTGGACCACCCTTCTTTTCTTTTTCCCACTGACGAGGACCCCACCACCACCTCCTTCTTCTTCCCAGCAGCGACGACCACGCCTCTCCCCACTGCCGTTTACGTTGATCTCGCGCTTAATTCACCTTAACACCGAGCCTTTACCTCGCCTTGATCACGCAGATGGAAACGCCAGGCATCCTCTATAAATCCCCTCGGCGCCTCGCTGACACGCTTTAGATCGCCCCAATTTCGAGCTCAAGCTCCACTCCCGACGATGTTCCGGTGACAATTCCGACGAAACCAGACCTCCCCTTACCTCGCCGACCTAGCACCCTTACTCCACGCATCCATACGCATCTATCCATACCACCCATTCATCCGCGGGCGCCCCAGAGCAACGCCTGCATCAAGCTCTGAGCAACACCGCCGTTCTCAACTCCGGCGAACTCCACGGGTAACTTTCCAGCCGCCCCTCTACTTTTCGATGATGCGCCTAAAACCAGTGACTTTTTCCGCAACTAACGCCATCGTTCTCATGACCTAGATCGCACCGTAGCGTCGCCTCCATTGTCGACAGTGAGCGCCGCCGTCTGCTTCTTCTCCGACGAGTTTCCCCGGTAAGCCTCGACCGCCCCGACCCCTCTCGTTCACGCACACGACTCCGTCTCGATCTTGCGCATCTAACCGTATAGCCATTTCGCTGAGGTGATCCACAACACTCTTCGACCGTGGGCGAGCCAACCGCCGCCGTTCCCAACTCCGGCGAGCAATCGCGCTGAACCAGAGCGCGTCGTCGAGCCATCGGACGCCGAGCTTCACCGCAACCTCCCGAGCTCGGTGAGCATGCCTCTTTCTCTCTCGCCTGTATCGCGGCACCTTCATCGACCAACGACTCACGCCGTTAGCCACCGCAGCGCCGCCAGTTGTTGGTTTGATTGTTAGCAGCCGTTCGATCTATATCCAGCGCTCACGATTAGTTCACTTAGTCGCGAAGAGGTATGACCTCTAGACCACTCGATCTAAATAGATCCAACGCCCACCGATCTGGCGAACCGGTATCGACCAAGAAGATCACGCCGCTGGGCGGTGTTTGTTTAAAACAGAATTAGAAAGCGAAACTTTAGCCATTTTCAAACCCATGTATCTTTTGATCCACACGTCCAAATTTTACAAACTTTATGTCGTTGGAATCAGCAAGACAAGATCTAGCCAACCCTGCCCTTAGTTTAGCAAATAGTATTTGTTAGCTTGTTTGATTTTGCAGATTCTTTTGTGTACTTGCTAACATTAGGAAAATCATTTAAAAATGATTTTTAGGTGAAAACCTTTGCAAATTAGTTTGTTGTGACCTTACTGACCCTAGGAACCAACCCATAGTTTGGAAAATGATTTTGGAAAAGAATAGGATGGATTAATTAGTTTAGTCCATTTCTAGCTAACTAAAACTATTTGTTTTGTTTATGAAAATGCTTTCATAAAGAAAACTTTGGAGAAAATGTTTTGAACCAAACCTACTGACCCAAAACACCAATTTTTGCAATAGCAACTCATTTGGTGAAACCTATAGGTTAATACCCTAGTAGAAATGTTTCTACACCCCATAGAATGACACTTTGTTTTGCAAATGGTTTTATAGTGAAACCTTTTTGCAAATGACTTAGACACTTCACAAAATGACCATTAGATGTACCCAAATGTCTATGACCCATTAGGAACCCCTTTTTCAAACAAATCAAAGCTTGGCATGCTTGCATGCATTACTTGAACTTTGCCACTTTGGTAAATGACCAATTTGGATCTTACAAAGTTTAGGAATCTAATAGAAACCCTTTTGCAAATGACTTTGCCATATTGGTAAATGACCAATTTGGAACCTACAAAGTTTAGAAGCCTAGTGAAGACTATCCCTACAATAGAACCAACCTTTGCATGCTTATGCATGACTTAGATCCCATTACTTTGTGTGTGAAAAATTGTTTGTTTGACTTTGTTATTTTATGTGTGTAGTTTTGCTTGATTGGTAGATTAAGTTTGTGCCTTGCTTGATTGAATTGTAGTGAATTGAAGAGTGTGATTGTTGCAAGGACAAGGAGTAAGCCTATACCCTCTACCAAAAAGGCAAGTGATACTTCATACTATCCATCCCATTATTTTCAATATGCATTAGTGTTTTTGCTAAGTAAAACTTGCATGGTTTTTATTTTGCTAAGTATAGACCTTGCTATAGGAAAACTAGTAGAATGAATCCTTAGAAGGATTTAACTAAGTTAAGAATCCTATTACTATCAAGCTTAGCCTAGCTAATAGAAAACCTGGGTGGGATATATATTCATGCTATGAAAATTTCTCAGTCTATGGACTTGTGTTTTATTTAACAAAACAACTAAGTAATGAATCACCTGGGTGGAATGGAAGGAATGGTTTATGTTGAGTGGTTCACAAGGCCATGGGCTTGGCTTGTGTATCTCACTTGTGGATGGCCACCCAGGAAACAAAGAGATTTGAGATGTCAAATGTTGAGAAGTTTCAAGTGTAACCACTTGGCAATATGGGCTCTGCCATGATCTTAGGATGCTGGAACTTAGTCACTTGGACAGGTGGTAGTGTATGTTAGGTTGGAGCGCCCATTTGACTAAGGAAAGGCTACTGAAGGATCATGTCTTGGGAAACCAAGGCTTGTGGGGAAAGTGCACCACCTCTGCAGAGTGTAAAACCTAAGTACTTAGCCATGTCCCTGGTAAAGGACAATTTGAGCATCAAGACATGGAAGCAATCAAGAATCTCATCACTCCAATTTCCAAATAAAATTTGTGGGTGAACAAGGGTTGTGTGAAATTCTTCAATCTTTGATGGAGAGATGGCTTGGTACAAGGATCTCAAAATCTTAGATTGGGAAATTGTTTTTGCCAAGAAAATCTTCAATCTTTGATTGGAAGATGCCTTGAGAGGATCTTCAGTCTTGTTGATAGATGCCTTGGTGGTTTTTGTCAAAATAAAACTTAGTATTTTCAAAATGATAGGGAAAAATCTATTTTGAGCAATGCAAGCCTCAACTCCACTTAGCCAAAATGCATATAGATGATAGACTCCACTATACTACCAAAGTATCACTTGCCAATACAATTCAAATGTATTGACCCTTGTGGCTGTAACTTGTAATGTTGCAGGTTTGATTGATTTTAGTGAAGATTGATTGATTAGGATTACAAAGTCTACAACCAACATCTGCCTGTGGCACTTTGAAGATGAAGGACCCATGACTATAGTTATTCAGCTGCAATGTAATGTAATAGCCAAATGAGCTATGTTTGATGTAATAAAATTATGTTATTCCTGGTTATAAAATTGTATTATGACCCTTGTTTCTTGATATTACATCTGAACTGTGGATGCTAGCTATTGATCCAGGGACTAGCATTGTAAACACAGGGGACTCAATCTTATTAAAGGTTGGGGACGCTACAGAATGGTATCAGAGCATTGTGTTGCCTGTAGGATTTGTAACCCTAGGAATGGACAAAAACCCTTAGACAATAGGAGTTGTCTTATTCCAAAACTTATTTACAAAACAATCTTGTAAACTATTTCCTCAACAATTTTGGTTTCAACTCTACTTCTCTTCTACTTCAAAACTTGATGGAAAAGCCTACCCCATGACCAAAGACTACACCATGTGCAAAGGACTTCTTCAACTTCATCAAATCTAATGACTTCAACTTCTTCAACATCTTCAACATGTACACCAAGGACTTCAACTTGGATATCACTAAAGACTACAAGTCTTGAGTAACATTTCACTTGAAGACTAGGGAAACACAACTTAGAAGAAGCCATCACCACCTTTGAAGATTTGTGAACAAAAGACAAGAATTCTCCAAGGATACAAAGATCTCATTCAAGAAGAATCAACCAAGAAGAATGGAAAGATCACAAGTGAACCATATAGATGGACCACCATATTTTAGTTAAGTCAAACCCACCAACTTATGTGGTGTAACAAAAATATTTTGTTGCCTAAGTATGTGCCTGAAACTGTTGTTTGAGTGGAGTGTTTGTTTGTGATTGCTTGCACATTGCTTGTGTGAAATGTGAAGTGTGTGAATAGAATTGACTTCTTAGAAAATCTCTTGCCTATTCTAATCCCCCTTCAACCCCAAACAGATGACTTCTCCAAGAGACTCCAGCATCAAGGATGATGACAACAACAACAACCCAGAGGACAACATGAGAGAACTCCTAGCAACCCAACACCAGTTGAACCAACTAACAACTCAGTTCATAGCCAACCATAGTGATAAAGACCGTACCTTGCAAAAGTTTTTGGAAGAACAATCCCAACTGATGCTTAAGGTGACTAATCAAATGATCAGCATGGAAGAAAACTATCCCAAAAGAGTGTATGACAACAAGGATGACAAGAATGTTATTCTAGATGGAGCCCCAGCTTGCATTATTTGTGGAGACAAGGATCACACTTCCAAGGAGCATGAAGATCAATGCCCCAATTGTGAAGAGGAACATCCAGTTGGCCAATGCCCCACATCTCAAGTTACTTGTTACCTTTGTGAAGGAAACGACCATGTACCTACTCAATGCCCCATCTATGCCATTGTTGAACAAAGGAAACAAGAAGGATCCAAGTATGCCAAGAATGTTGATGACAAAGGAAAAGGACCACTTATACCTCCAAACAAGACAACCCAATTCAAAGGATCAAAGAAGCCCAAGAAACCAAAGCAAGACATGAGCCTTGTGCAATGTTGTAAATGTAAGGAAATGGGACACTACCCCAGTGGATGCCCAGAGAACCCAAGGAATAAAGAGATCGGCCAAGTAGTGTGCAACAACTGCAAAGAGCTAGGCCACTATGTAGCCACTTGTCCACAAGAGCAACGTAAAGAACTCCAAGATATCCACTGTTTCAATTGCAAGGAACCAGGACACTATGTAAGCAACTGCCCAGAAAAGATGAAGAACAAGATAAACAAGTCTATGGAGAAACCCAACCTTAGCCCATGAGTCAAGCATGGAAACAAAGGACACTAAGCAGAAGTTTTCCAAGAAGAAGTTTTCCAAGATTCCAAGCAAGCCAAAATGTAGTTTAGTTTGAAATTTTGAAGGGTGGTAGTACCCTAGTTGTTTTGAGCCGACTTGTAACCCTAGCCTCCCCAAATCTCGGGACGAGATTTATTTTAAGGGTGGTAGCCTGTCACATCCCAAGATTTTCCAAATCTTGTAATGAGAAAAATAAATTAAACAAAATAATTTTTTTTGTGAAAATCAGGGTGAAAAGAAACTTTTGTTTCTAAAAGGAAAACTTTAGCCAAAGTTTGTTAAAGATGGGATTCTAAAGTTTGAATTCAACAAAATCCAAATCAAGGAAATGCATTCCTCAATGAATGTATCTGAAATTTGAACATTTGGAAAGTAATCCAAAACCCTAAACCCTAATGGAAGGAAATTATTTTCCAAAGTTACCCCAAATCTATGGATTTGATCCATACCAAAGTTGATCAACAAATATTCTCAAAGGATCAAGAAAAGACCTTAGAGATTGGTTTCACTTAGTTTGGAACCATAGACAAAATCTTGTGAATAATATAAGATAAGGAAATTGAATTTCCAAAGCCAATAAAGCCCTTACCAAAAGCCATACCAATTGGAGATCAAAAAAAAAATCCTAAAGGGATTTATAAAGATAAACATTTATCAAAGGAAAATAAATTGTTTTGGAAATACTAATTTAGATCTTTTAATAAAAGACTTTGGTTTCAAATGAAAAGATAAGCCAAATTAATTTTGGCCAAACTTTTGAAATAAAATATTTTGTTTTGATAAAGTGAGTAAAGGTTTATTAAATAAAATAAAGGATTTAAATATCCAATTTTATTTAAGTAAAAGCTTTTCCCATTTTAAATGAACACCAAGTATTTTATTACTACTTTGAAATCTTTTATTAAAAGGTTTTGCTTTGATTAAAATGAGTAAAGGATTATTTAAATAAAATAATAAAGGATTTAAATATCCAATTTTATTTAAGTAAAGGCCTTCCCATTTTAATTAAAACACCAAAACTTATTTATTTATTTAAATAAGTTTCCAAGTATTCTTTTATTCTTCAAATTAAACCTTCTGGTTTGGTTTTGAAAATGATTGGATTTCAAATGGAAATTTTATTAAATAAATCAAAACCCTATTTTATTAAATAAAGATCCATTTTATTTAATTATTAAATGGATCCTAAAATAAATAAAAATATTAATTTATCTTGGATTTGGATTATGTTATTTAACAGAACCAAATTCAAATGAAAAGTTTGTTGTTTGTTTGAATTGATTTGAACCTTGTTTGATTGCTTGAATATTTGTTTGAAATTCAAAACAGAAAAAGAATTAGAAAAAGAAAAAGATTTAGACAGAAAAAAAATAGAGGCCCAATAAAGACCAGCCAGTCTTTTTCCCAAGAAACCTTTTCTCACCCAGATTCCTACCAGATAGTCAATGAAAACCAGGACCCACTCCTACTCCCTCACTACGGCGAGATGACCCCACCTCTCTCTCCCACGCCCCAACTGCTTTTCATGGACGAACCCACGCAGCCAATGACAAGTGGACCCCTTCTTTTCTTTTCCTTGACGGAGGACCCCACCACCACCTTCTTCTTCTAGCTGACGACCACGCCTCTCCCCCACCGCTGCCGTTGATCTCTCGCGCTTAATTCACCTTAACACCGAGCCTTTACCTCGCCTTGATCACGCAGATGGAAACGCCAGGGCATCCTCTATAAATCCCCTCTGACGCCTCGCGCTGACACGCTTTAGACTGCCCCAATTTCGAGCTCAAGCTCCACTGCTCCGACGATGTTCCGGTGACAATTCCGACGAAACCAGACCTCCCCTTACCTCGCCGACCTAGCACCCTTACTCCACGCATCCAGACGCATCTATCCATACCACCCATTCATCCGCGGGCGCCCGCAGCAACGCCGCATCAAGCTCGAGCAACACCGCGTCCGCTCCAACTCCGGCGAACTCCACCGGTAGCTTCCAGCCGCCCCTCTACTTTTCGATGATGCGCCTAAAACCAGTGACTTTTTCCGCAACTAACGCCATCGTTCTCGTGACCTAGCTCGCACCATAGCGTCGCCTCCATTGTCGACAGTGAGCGCCGCCGTCTGCTTCTTCTCCGACGAGTTTCCCCGGTAAGCCTCGACCGCCCCGACCCCTCTCGTTCACGCACACGACTCCATCTCGATCTTGCGCATCTAACCGTATAGCCATTTCGCTTTGAGGTGATCCACAGCACTCTCTTCGACCGTGGACAGAGCCAACCGCCGCCGTTCCCAACTCCGGCGAGCAATCGCTGAACCAGAGCGCCCGTCGCCGAGCCATCGACGCGTCGAGCTTCACCGCAACCTCTGAGCTCGGTGAGCATGCCCTCTTTCTCTCGCTTCCTGTATCGCCGGCACCTTCATCGACCGACGACTCCGCCGCCGTTAGCCACCGCAGCGCCGCCAGTTGTTGGTTTGATTGTTAGCAGCCGTTCGATCTATATCCAGCGCTCACGATTAGTTCACTTAGTCGCGAAGAGGTATGACCTCTGGACCACTCGATCTAAATAGATCCAACGTTCCACAGAGCCGATCCGGCCGAACCGTATCGACCAAGAAGATCACGCCGCGTGGCGGTGTTTGTTTAAAACAGAATTAGAAAACAGAAACTTTAGCCATTTTCAAACCCATGTATCTTTTGATCCACACATCCAAATTTTACAAACTTTATGTCGTTGGAATCAGCAAGACAAGCTCTAGCCAACCCTGCCCTTAGTTTAGCAAATAGTATTCGTTAGCTTGTTTGATTTTGCAGATTCTTTTGTGTACTTGCTAACATTAGGAAAATCGTTTAAAAATGATTTTTAGGTGAAAACCTTTGCAAATTAGTTTGTTGTGACCTTACTGACCCTAGGAACCAACCCATAGTTTGGAAAATGATTTTGGAAAAGAATAGGATGGATTAATTAGTTTAGTCCATTTCTAGCTAACTAAAACTATTTGTTTTGTTTATGAAAATGCTTTCATAAAGAAAACTTTGGAGAAAATGTTTTGAACCAAACCTACTGACCCAAAACACCAAGTTTTGCAATAGCAACTCATTTGGTGAAACCTATAGGTTAATACCCTAGTAGAAATGTTTCTACACCCCATAGAATGACACTTTGTTTTGCAAATGGTTTTATAGTGAAACCTTTTTGGAAATGACTTAGCCACTTCACAAAATGACCATTAGATGTACCCAAATGTCTATGACCCATTAGGAACCCCTTTTTCAAACAAATCAAAGCTTGGCATGCTTGCATGCATTACTTGAACTTTGCCACTTTGGTAAATGACCAATTTGGATCTTACAAAGTTTAGGAATCTAATAGAAACCCTTTTGCAAATGACTTTGCCATATTGGTAAATGACCAATTTGGAACCTACAAAGTTTAGAAGCCTAGTGAAGACCATCCCTACAATAGAACCAACCTTTGCATGCTTATGCATGACTTAGATCCCATTACTTTGTGTGTGAAAACTTGTTTGTTTGACTTTGTTATTTTATGTGTGTAGTTTTGCTTGATTGGTAGATTAAGTTTGTGCCTTGCTTGATTGAATTGTAGTGAATTGAAGAGTGTGAGTGTTGCAAGGACAAGGAGTAAGCCTATACCCTCTACCAAAAAGGCAAGTGATACTTCATACTATCCATCCCATTATTTTCAATATGCATTAGTGTTTTTGCTAAGTAAAACTTGCATGGTTTTTATTTTGCTAAGTATAGACCTTCTATAGGAAAACTAGTAGAATGAATCCTTAGAAGGATTTACCTAAGTTAAGAATCCTATTACTATCAAGCTTAGCCTAGCTAATAGAAAACCTGGGTGGGATATATATTCATGCTATGAAAATTTCTCAGTCTATGGACTTGTGTTTTATTTAACAAAACAACTAAGTAATGAATCACCTGGGTGGAATGGAAGGAATGGTTTATGTTGAGTGGTTCACAAGGCCATGGGCTTGGCTTGTGTATCTCACTTGTGGATGGCCACCCAGGAAACAAAGAGATTTGAGATGTCAAATGTTGAGAAGTTTCAAGTGCAACCACTTGGCAATATGGGCTCTGCCATGATCTTAGGATGCTGGAACTTAGTCACTTGGACAGTGGGTGGTAGTGTATGTTAGGTTGGAGCGCGTCCATTTGACTAAGGAAAGGCTACTGAAGGATCATGTCTTGGGAAACCAAGGCTTGTGGGGAAAGTGCACCACCTCTGCAGAGTGTAAAACCTAAGTACTTAGCCATGTCCCTGGTAAAGGACAATTTGAGCATCAAGACATGGAAGCAATCAAGAATCTCATCACTCCAATTTCCAAATAAAATTTGTGGGTGAACAAGGGTTGTGTGAAATTCTTCAATCTTTGATGGAGAGATGGCTTGGTACAAGGATCTCAAAATCTTAGATTGGGAAATTGTTTTTGCCAAGAAAATCTTCAATCTTTGATTGGAAGATGCCTTGAGAGGATCTTCAGTCTTGTTGATAGATGCCTTGGTGGTTTTTGTCAAAATAAAACTTAGTATTTTCAAAATGATAGGGAAAAATCTATTTTGAGAAATGCAAGCCTCAACTCCACTTAACCAAAATGCATATAGATGATAGACTCCACTATACTACCAAAGTATCACTTGCCAATACAATTCAAATGTATTGACCCTTGTGGCTGTAACTTGTAATGTTGCAGGTTTGATTGATTTTAGTGAAGATTGATTGATTAGGATTACAAAGTCTACAACCAACATCTGCCTGTGGCACTTTGAAGATGAAGGACCCATGACTATAGTTATTCCGCTGCAATGTAATGTAATAGCCAAATGAGCTATGTTTGATGTAATAAAATTATGTTATTCCTGGTTATAAAATTGTATTATGACCCTTGTTTCTTGATATTACATCTGAACTATGGATGCTAGCTATTGATCCAGGGACTAGCATTGTAAACACAGGGGACTCAATCTTATTAAAGGTTGGGGACGCTATGCAATGACACTGGTGGATCCATGTGGTTCATGAAAATAACAAACATGCAATGACTCTGGTGGATTCATCTGTGGTTTATGAAAAGAACACACATGCAATGAGTCTAGTGCTGGTTTAGGATAAGATACCACATGCAATGACTCTGGTGGGTCCATATGTGGTCCATGAAAAGAACACACATGCAATGACTCTAGTGGATCCATAGGTGGTTTGTGAAAAGAACACACATGCAATGACTCTGGTGGATCCATATGTGGTTTATGAAAAGAAAACACATGCAATGACTCTAGTGTTGGTTTATGATAAGGACACACATACAATGACTCTAGTTGATCCATATGTGGTTTGTGAAATCAACACACATGCAATGACACTGGTGGACCCATATGTGGTTTGCGAAAAGAACACACATTTAATGACAGTGGTGGATCCATGTGGTTTGTGAAAAGAACATACATGCAATGACACTGGTGGATCCATGTGGTTCATGAAAATAACAAACATGCAATGACTCTGGTGGATCCATCTGTGGTTTATGAAAAGAACACACATGCAATGACTCTAGTGCTGGTTTAGGATAAGATACCACATGCAATGACTCAAGTGGGTTCATATGTGGTTCATGAAAAGAACACACATGCAATGACTCTAGTGGATCCATATGTGGTTTGTGAAAAGAATACACATGCAACAACACTGGTGGATCCATATGTGGTTTGTGAAAAGAACACACATTCAATGACATTGGTGGATCCATATGTGGTTTATGAAAATAACAGACATGCAATGACTCTGGTGGATCCATATGTGGTTTGTGAAAAGAACAGACATTCAATGACTCTAGCTGTGGTTCATGAAAAGAACATAAATGCAATGAAAGTGATTGATCCATCCGGTTTATGAAAAAAAACACATGCAATGACACTGGTGGATCCATATGTGGTTTGTAAAAAAACACATATTGAATGAATCTAGAGCTAGTTCATGAAAATATAACACATGCAATGATTATAGTGGATCCATATGTGGTTTGTGAAAAGACCACACATGCAATGACTCTAGTGGATCCATATGTTGTTTATGAAAATAACACACATGCAATGACTCTAGTGTTGGTTTAGGATAAGAACACACATGCAATGACTCTGGTGGATCCATATGTGCTTTTTCAAAAGAACACACAAGAAATGACTCCAGTGCTGGTTTAGGATAAGAACACATATGCAATGACTCTAGTGGATCCGTATGTGGTTTGTGAAAAGAACACACATGCAATGACTCTGGTGGATCCATATGTGGTTTGTGAAAACAACACACATTAAATGATTCTAGTTGTGGTTCATGAAAAGAACACACATGCAATGGCACTTGTGCATCCATGTGGTTCATGAAAATAACACACATGCAATGACACTGGTGGATCCATATGTGGTTTGTGAAAAGAACACACAATGAATGACTCTAGAGCTGGTTCATGAAAAGAACACACATGCAATGACTCTAGTGGATCCATATGTGGTTTGTGAAAAGAACACACATGCAATGACTCTGGTGGATCCATATGTTGTTCATGAAAGAACGCACATGCAATGACTCAAGTGCTTGTTTAGAATAAGAACACACATGCAATGGCTCTGGTCGATCCATATGTGGTTTGTGAGAAGAACACACATGCAATGACTCTATTGCATGTTTAGGATAAGAACACACATGCAATGACAGCGGTGGATCCATGTGGTTCATGAAAATAACACACATGTAATGACACTAGTGGATCCATATATGGTTTGTGAAAAGAACACACATTCAATGACTCTAGTTGTGGTTCATGAAAATAAAACACATGCAATGACTCTCGTGGATCCATATGTGGTTCATGAAAATAAGACACATGCAATGACTCTGGTGGATCCATATGTGGTTTATGAAAAGAACACACATGCAATGACTCTAGTGTTGGTTTATGATAAGGACACACATACAATGACTCTAGTGGATCCATATGTGGTTTGTGAAAACGACACACATGTAATGACACTAGTGGACCCATATGTAGTTTGCGAAAAGAACACACATTTAATGACAGTGGTGGATCCATGTGGTTTGTGAAAAGAACATACATGCAATGACACTGGTGGATCCATGTGGTTCATGAAAATAACAAACATGCAATGACTCTGGTGGATCCATCTGTGGTTTATGAAAAGAACACACATGCAATGATTCTAGTGCTGGTTTAGGATAAGATACCACATGCAATGACTCTGGTGGGTCCATATGTGGTCCATGAAAAGAACACACATGCAATGACTCTAGTGGATCCATATGTGGTTTGTGAAAAGAACACACATGCAATGACTCTGGAGGATCCATATGTGGTTTATGAAAATAACACACATGCAATGACTGTAGTGTTGGTTTAGGATAAGAACACACATGCAATGACTCTGGTGGGTCCATATGTGCTTTTTCAAAAGAACACACAAGAAATGACTCCAGTGCTGGTTTAGTATAAGAACACATATGCAATGACTCTAGTGGATCCGTATGTGGTTTGTGAAAAGAACACACATGCAATGACTCTGGTGGATCCATATGTGGTTTGTGAAAACAACACACATTAAATGATTCTAGTTGTGGTTCATGAAAAGAACACACATGCAATGGCACTTGTGCATCCATGTGGTTCATGAAAATAACACACATGCAATGACACTGGTGGATCCATATGTGGTTTGTGAAAAGAACACACAATGAATGACTCTAGAGCTGGTTCATGAAAAGAACACACATGCAATGACTCTAGTGGATCCATATGTGGTTTGTGAAAAGAACACACATGCAATGACTCTGGTGGATCCATATGTTGTTCATGAACAGAACGCACATGCAATGACTCTAGTGCTTGTTTAGAATAAGAACACACATGCAATGGCTCTGGTCGATCCATATGTGGTTTGTGAAAAGAACACACATGCAATGGCAGCGGTGGATCCATGTGGTTCATGAAAATAACACACATGTAATGACACTAGTGGATCCATATATGGTTTGTGAAAAGAACACACATTCAATGACTCTAGTTGTGGTTCATGAAAATAAAACACATGCAATGACTCTCGTGGATCCATATGTGGTTCATGAAAATAAGACACATGCAATGACTCTGGTGGATCCATATGTGGTTTATGAAAAGAACACACATGCAATGACTCTAGTGTTGGTTTATGATAAGGACACACATATAATGACTCTAGTGGATCCATATGTGGTTCATGAAAAGAACACACATGTAATGACTCTAGTGGACCCATATGTAGTTTGTGAAAAGAACACACATTTAATGACACTGGTGGATCCATGTGGTTTGTGAAAAGAACATACATGCAATGACACTGGTGGATCCATATGTGGTTCATGAAAAGAACACACATTCAATGACATTGGGGGATCCATTTGTGGTTTGTGAAAATAACTCTCATGCAATGACTCTGGTGGATCCATTTGTGGTTTATGAAAAGAACACACATGCAATGACTCTGGTTGTGGTTCATGAAAAGAACATACATGCAATGACACTAGTGGGTCCATATGGTTCATGAAAATAACACAAGTTCATGAATAGAACACGCATGCAATGACTCTAGTGGATCCATATGTGGTTTGTGAAAAGAACACACATGTAATGACTCTGGTGGATCCATATGTGGTTTATGAAAATAACACACATGTAATGACTCTAGTGTTGGTTTAGGATAAGAACACACATGCAATTACTCTGGTCGTTCCATATGTGGTTTGTCAAAAGAACACACATGCAATGAATCTAGTGCTGGTTTAGGATAAGAACACACATGCAATGACTCTAGTGGATCCGTATGTGGTTTGTGAAAAGAACACACATGCAATGACTCTGGTGGATCCATATGTGGTTTGTGAAGATAAGACACATTCAATGACTCTATTGTGGTTCATGAAAAGAACACACATGCAATGACACTGGTGGATCAACGTGGTTCATGAAAATAACACACATGCCATGACACTAGTGGATCCATATGTGGTTTGTGCAAAGAACACACATTCAATGACTCTAGTGGTTCCATATGTTGTTTGTGAAAAGAACACACATGCAATGACTCTAGTGCTGGTATAGGATAAGAACACACATGCAATGGCTCTAGTGGATCCATATGTGGTTCATGAAAAGAAGACACATGCAATGGCTCTAGTGGATCCATATGTGGTTTGTGAAAAGAACACACATGCAATGACACTGGTGGATCCATAGGTGATTTGTGAAAAGAACACACATTCAATGACGTTGGTGGATCCATATGTGGTTTGTGAAAATAATAGACATGTAATGACTCTAGAGCTGGTTCATGAAAAGAACAAATATTTAATCACTCTAGTGGATCCATATGTGGTTTGTGAAAAGAACACACATGCAATGACTCTGGTGGATCCATATGTGGTTTATGAAAAGAGCACACATGCAATGACTCTAGTGCTGGTTTAGGATAAGAACACACATGCAATGTCTTTGGTGGATCTATATGTGGTTTGCAAAAAGAACACACATGCAATGAATCTAGTGTTGGTTTAGGATAAGAACACACATGCAATAACTCTGGTGGATCCATATGTGGTTTGTGAAAAGAACACACATTCAATGACTCTAGTTGTGGTTCATGAAAAGAACACACATGCAATGACACTGGTGGATCCATGCGGTTCATGAAAATAACACACATGCAATGACACTGGTGGATCCATATGTTGTTCGTGAACAGAACGCACATGCAATAACTCTAGTGCTTCTTTAGAATAAGAACACACATGCAATGGCTCTGGTCGATCCATATGTGGTTTGTGAAAAGAACACACATGCAATGACTCTATTGCATGTTTACGATAAGAACACACATGCAATGACTCTGGTGGATCCATATGTGGTTTGTGAAAAGAACACACATTCAATGACTCTAGTTGTGGTTCATGAAAAGAACACACATGCCATGACTCTAACGGATCTATATGTGGTTCATGAAAATAACACACATGCATTGACTCTGGTGGATCCATATGTGGTTTATGAAAAGAACACACATGCAATGACTCTAGTGCTGGTTTAGGACAAGAACACACATGCAATGACTCTAGTGGATCCATATGTGGTTCATGAGAAGAACACACATGCAATGACTCTAGTGGATCCATATGTGGTTTGTGAAAAGAACACACATGCAATGACACTGGTGGATCCATATGTGGTTTGTGAAAAGAACACACATGCAATGACACTGGTGGATCCATATGTGGTTCGTGAAAAGAACACACATTCAATGACAGTGGTGGATCCATATGTGGTTTGTTAAAATAACATACATGCAATGACTCTGGTGGATCCATATGTGGTTTGTGAAAAGAACACACATTTAATGTATCTAGTTGTGATTCATGAAAAGAACATACATGCAATGACACTGGTGGAACCATCTGGTTCATGAAAATAACACACATGCAATTACACTGGTGGATCCAAATGTGGTTTGTGAAAAGAACACACATTCAATGACTCTAGAGCAAGTTCATGAAAAGAACACATATGCAATGACTCTAGTGGATCCATATGTGGTTTGTGAAAAGAACACACATACAATGACTCTGGTGGATCCATATGTGGTTTATGAAAATAACACACATGCAATGACTCTAGTGTTGGTTTAGGATAAGAACACACATGCAATGACTCTGGTCGTTCCATATGTGGTTTGTCAAAAGAACACACATGCAATGAATCTAGTGCTGGTTTAGGATAAGAACACAGATGCAATGACTCTAGTGGATCCGTATGTGGTTTGTGAAAAGAACACACATGCAATGACTCTGGTGGATCCATATGTGGTTTGTGAAAAGAACACACATGCAATGACTTTGGTGTATCCATATGTGGTTTGTGAAAAGAACACACAATGAATGACTCTAGAGCTGGTTCTTGAAAAGAACACACATGCAATGACTCTAGTGGATCCATATGTGGTTTGTGAAAAGAGCACACATGCAATGACTTTGGTGGATCCATATGTTGTTCATGAACAGAACGCACATGCAATGACTCTAGTGCTTGTTTAGAATAAGAACACACATGCAATGGCTCTGGTCGATCCATATGTGGTTTGTGAAAAGAACACACATGCAATGACTCTATTGCATGTTTAGGATAAGAACACACATGCAATAACTCTGGTGGATCCATATGTGGTTTGTGAAAAGAACACACATTCAATGACTCTAGTTGTGGTTCATGAAAAGAATGCACATGCAATGACTCTAACGGATCCATATGTGGTTCATGAAAATAACACACAAGCAATGACTGGTGGATCCATATGTGGTTTATGAAAAGAACACAACATGCAATGACTCTAGTGCTGGTTTAGGATAAGAACACACATGCAATGACTCTAGTGGATCCATATGTGGTTCATGAAAAGAACACACATGCAATGACTCTAGTGGATCCATATGTGGTTTGTGAAAAGAACACACATGCAATGACACTGGTGGATCCATATGTGGTTTGTGAAAAGAACACACATGCAATGACACTGGTGGATCCATATGTGGTTCATGAAAAGATCACACATTCAATGACATTGGGGGATCCATTTGTGGTTTGTGAAAATAACAGACATGTAATGACTCTGGTGGATCCATATGTGGTTTGTGAAAAGAACACACATTTAATGACTCTAGTTGTGGTTCATGAAAAGAACATACATGCAATAACACTAGTGG
Source organism: Avena insularis (assembly GCA_023614405.1). Taxonomy (NCBI): domain Eukaryota; kingdom Viridiplantae; phylum Streptophyta; class Magnoliopsida; order Poales; family Poaceae; genus Avena; species Avena insularis. The sequence continues at coordinate 831,744 of JAJUPC010000129.1, read as the reverse complement.
AACCATCTGGTTCATGAAAATAACACACATGCAATTACACTAGTGGATCCAAATGTGGTTTGTGAAAAGAACACACATTCAATGACTCTACAGCAAGTTCATGAATAGAACACGCATGCAATGACTCTAGTGGATCCATATGTGGTTTGTGAAAAGAACACACATGTAATGACTCTGGTGGATCCATATGTGGTTTATGAAAATAACACACATGTAATGACTCTAGTGTTGGTTTAGGATAAGAACACACATGCAATTACTCTGGTCGTTCCATATGTGGTTTGTCAAAAGAACACACATGCAATGAATCTAGTGCTGGTTTAGGATAAGAACACACATGCAATGACTCTAGTGGATCCGTATGTGGTTTGTGAAAAGAACACACATGCAATGACTCTGATGGATCCATATGTGGTTTGTGAAGATAAGACACATTCAATGACTCTATTGTGGTTCATGAAAAGAACACACATGCAATGACACTGGTGGATCAATGTGGTTCATGAAAATAACACACATGCCATGACACTAGTGGATCCATATGTGGTTTGTGCAAAGAACACACATTCAATGACTCTAGTGGATCCATATGTTGTTTGTGAAAAGAACACACATGCAATGACTCTAGTGCTGGTATAGGATAAGAACACACATGCAATGACTCTAGTGGATCCATATGTGGTTCATGAAAAGAAGACACATGCAATGGCTCTAGTGGATCCATATGTGGTTTGTGAAAAGAACACACATGCAATGACACTGGTGGATCCATATGTGGTTCGTGAAAAGAACACACATTCAATGACAGTGGTGGATCCATATGTGGTTTGTGAAAATAACACACATGCCATGACACTCGTGGATCCATATGTGGTTTGTGAAAAGAACACACATTTAATGTATCTAGTTGTGATTCATGAAAAGAACATACATGCAATGACACTGGTGGAACCATCTGGTTCATGAAAATAACACACATGCAATTACACTGGTGGATCCAAATGTGGTTTGTGAAAAGAACACACATTCAATGACTCTAGAGCAAGTTCATGAAAATAACACACATGCAATGACTCTAGTGGATCCATATGTGGTTTGTGGAAAGAACACACATACAATGACTCTGGTGGATCCATATGTGGTTTATGAAAATATAACACATGTAATGACTCTAGTGTTGGTTTAGGATAAGAACACACATGCAATGACTCTGGTCGTTCCATATGTGGTTTGTCAAAAGAACACACATGCAATGAATCTAGTGCTGGTTTAGGATAAGAACACAGATGCAATGACTCTAGTGGATCCGTATGTGGTTTGTGAAAAGAACACACATGCAATGACTCTGGTGGATCCATATGTGGTTTGTGAAAAGAACACACATGCAATGACTTTGGTGTATCCATATGTGGTTTGTGAAAAGAACACACATGCAATGACTCTAGTGGATCCATATGTGGTTTGTGAAAAGAACACACATGCAATGACTTTGGTGGATCCATATGTTGTTCATGAACAGAACGCACATGCAATGACAATAGTGCTTGTTTAGAATAAGAACACACATGCAATGGCTCTGGTCGATCCATATGTGGTTTGTGAAAAGAACACACATGCAATGACTCTATTGCATGTTTAGGATAAGAACACACATGCAATAACTCTGGTGGATCCATATGTGGTTTGTGAAAAGAACACACATTCAATGACTCTAGTTGTGGTTCATGAAAATAACGCACATGCAATGACTGGTGGATCCATATGTGGTTCATGAAAAGAACACACATGCAATGACTCTAGTGGATCCATATGTGGTTTGTGAAAAGAACACACATGCAATGACACTGGTGGATCCATATGTGGTTTGTGAAAAGAACACACATGCAATGACACTGGTGGATCCATATGTGGTTCATGAAAAGAACACACATTCAATGACATTGGGGGATCCATTTGTGGTTTGTGAAAATAACAGACATGCAATGACTCTGGTGGATCCATATGTGGTTTTGAAAAGAACACACATTTAATGACTCTAGGTGGTTCATGAAAAGAACATACATGCAATAACACTAGTGGAACCATCTGGTTCATGAAAATAACACACATGCAATTACACTAGTGGATCCAAATGTGGTTTGTGAAAAGAACACACATTCAATGACTCTACAGCAAGTTCATGAATAGAACACGCATGCAATGACTCTAGTGGATCCATATGTGGTTTGTGAAAAGAACACACATGTAATGACTCTAGTGGATCCGTATGTGGTTTGTGAAAAGAACACACATGCAATGACTCTGGTGGATCCATATGTGGTTTGTGAAGATAAGACACATTCAATGACTCTATTATGGTTCATGAAAAGAACACACATGCAATGACACTGGTGGATCAACGTGGTTCATGAAAATAACACACATGCCATGACACTAGTGGATCCATATGTGGTTTGTGCAAAGAACACACATTCAATGACTCTAGTGGATCCATATGTTGTTTGTTAAAAGAACACACATGCAATGACTCTAGTGCTGGTATAGGATAAGAACACACATGCAATGACTCTAGTGGATCCATATGTGGTTCATGAAAAGAAGACACATGCAATGGCTCTAGTGGATCCATATGTGGTTTGTGAAAAGAACACACATGCAATGACACTGGTGGATCCATAGGTGGTTTGTGAAAAGAACACACATTCAATGACGTTGGTGGATCCATATGTGGTTTGTGAAAATAACAGACATGTAATGACTCTAGAGCTGGTTCATGAAAAGAACAAACATGTAATGACTCTAGAGCTGGTTCATGAAAAGAACAAACATGTAATGACTCTAGTGGATCCATATGTGGTTTGTGAAAAGAACACACATGCAATGACTCTGGTGGATCCATATGTGGTTTATGAAAAGAGCACACATGCAATGACTCTAGTGCTGGTTTAGGATAAGAACACACATGCAATGACTTTGGTGGATCTATATGGGGTTTGCGAAAAGAACACACATGCAATGAATCTAGTGTTGGTTTAGGATAAGAACACACATGCAATAACTCTGGTGGATCCATATGTGGTTTGTGAAAAGAACACACATTCAATGACTCTAGTTGTGGTTCATGAAAAGAACACACATGCAATGACACTGGTGGATCCATGTGGTTCATGAAAATAACACACATGCAATGACACTGGTGGATCCATATGTGGTTTGTGAAAAGAACACACATTCAATGACTCTAGAGCTGGTTCATGAAAAGAACACACATGCAATGAGTCTAGTGGATCCATATGTGGTTTGTGAAAAGAACACACATGCAATGACTCTGGTGGATCCATATGTTGTTTGTGAAAAGAACACACATGCAATGACTTTGGTGTATCCATATGTGGTTTGTGAAAAGAACACACATGCAATGACTCTAGTGGATCCATATGTGGTTTGTGAAAAGAACACACATGCAATGACTTTGGTGGATCCATATGTTGTTCATGAACAGAACGCACATGCAATGACAATAGTGCTTGTTTAGAATAAGAACACACATGCAATGGCTCTGGTCGATCCATATGTGGTTTGTGAAAAGAACACACATGCAATGACTCTATTGCATGTTTAGGATAAGAACACACATGCAATAACTCTGGTGGATCCATATGTGGTTTGTGAAAAGAACACACATTCAATGACTCTAGTTGTGGTTCATGAAAATAACGCACATGCAATGACTGGTGGATCCATATGTGGTTCATGAAAAGAACACACATGCAATGACTCTAGTGGATCCATATGTGGTTTGTGAAAAGAACACACATGCAATGACACTGGTGGATCCATATGTGGTTTGTGAAAAGAACACACATGCAATGACACTGGTGGATCCATATGTGGTTCATGAAAAGAACACACATTCAATGACATTTGGGGGGTCCATTTGTGGTTTGTGAAAATAACAGACATGCAATGACTCTGGTGGATCCATATGTGGTTTTTGAAAAGAACACATATTTAATGACTCTAGGTGTGGTTCATGAAAAGAACATACATGCAATAACACTAGTGGAACCATCTGGTTCATGAAAATAACACACATGCAATTACACTAGTGGATCCAAATGTGGTTTGTGAAAAGAACACACATTCAATGACTCTACAGCAAGTTCATGAATAGAACACGCATGCAATGACTCTAGTGGATCCATATGTGGTTTGTGAAAAGAACACACATGTAATGACTCTAGTGGATCCGTATGTGGTTTGTGAAAAGAACACACATGCAATGACTCTGGTGGATCCATATGTGGTTTGTGAAGATAAGACACATTCAATGACTCTATTATGGTTCATGAAAAGAACACACATGCAATGACACTGGTGGATCAACGTGGTTCATGAAAATAACACACATGCCATGACACTAGTGGATCCATATGTGGTTTGTGCAAAGAACACACATTCAATGACTCTAGTGGATCCATATGTTGTTTGTTAAAAGAACACACATGCAATGACTCTAGTGCTGGTATAGGATAAGAACACACATGCAATGACTCTAGTGGATCCATATGTGGTTCATGAAAAGAAGACACATGCAATGGCTCTAGTGGATCCATATGTGGTTTGTGAAAAGAACACACATGCAATGACACTGGTGGATCCATAGGTGGTTTGTGAAAAGAACACACATTCAATGACGTTGGTGGATCCATATGTGGTTTGTGAAAATAACAGACATGTAATGACTCTAGAGCTGGTTCATGAAAAGAACAAACATGTAATGACTCTAGAGCTGGTTCATGAAAAGAACAAACATGTAATGACTCTAGTGGATCCATATGTGGTTTGTGAAAAGAACACACATGCAATGACTCTGGTGGATCCATATGTGGTTTATGAAAAGAGCACACATGCAATGACTCTAGTGCTGGTTTAGGATAAGAACACACATGCAATGACTTTGGTGGATCTATATGGGGTTTGCGAAAAGAACACACATGCAATGAATCTAGTGTTGGTTTAGGATAAGAACACACATGCAATAACTCTGGTGGATCCATATGTGGTTTGTGAAAAGAACACACATTCAATGGCTCTAGTTGTGGTTCATGAAAAGAACACACATGCAATGACACTGGTGGATCCATGTGGTTCATGAAAATAACGCACATGCAATGACACTGGTGGATCCATATGTGGTTTGTGAAAAGAACACACATTCAATGACTCTAGAGCTGGTTCATGAAAAGAACACACATGCAATGAGTCTAGTGGATCCATATGTGGTTTGTGAAAAGAACACACATGCAATGACTCTGGTGGATCCATATGTTGTTCATGAACAGAAAGCACATGCAATGACTCTAGTGCTTGTTTAGAATAAGAACACACATGCAATGGCTCTGGTCGATCCATATGTGGTTTGTGAAAAGAACACACATGCAATGACTCTGGTGGATCCATATGTGGTTTGTGAAAAGAACACACATTCAATGACTCTAGTTGTGGTTCATGAAAAGAACACACATGCAATGACTCTAACGGATCCATATGTGGTTCATGAAAATAACACACATGCAATGACTCTGGTGGATCCATATGTGGTTTATGAAAAGAACACACATGCAATGACTCTAGTGCTGGTTTAGGATAAGAACACACATGCAATGACTCTAGTGGATCCATATGTGGTTCATGAGAAGAACACACATGCAATGACTCTAGTGGATCCATATGTCGTTTGTGAAAAGAACACACATGCAATGACACTGGTGGATCCATATGTGGTTTGTGAAAAGAACACACATGCAATGACACTAGTGGATCCATATGTGGTTCGTAAAAAGAACACACATTCAATGACAGTGGTGGATCCATATGTGGTTTGTGAAAATAACACACATGCCATGACACTCGTGGATCCATATGTGGTTTGTGAAAAGAACACACATTTAATGTATCTAGTTGTGATTCATGAAAAGAACATACATGCAATGACACTGGTGGAACCATCTGGTTCATGAAAATAACAAACATGCAATTACACTGGTGGATCCAAATGTGGTTTGTGAAAAGAACACACATTCAATGACTCTAGAGCAAGTTCATGAAAATAACACACATGCAATGACTCTAGTGGATCCATATGTGGTTTGTGAAAAGAACACACATACAATGACTCTGGTGGATCCATATGTGGTTTATGAAAATAACACACATCCAATGACTCTAGTGTTGGTTTAGGATAAGAACACACATGCAATGACTCTGGTCGTTCCATATGTGGTTTGTCAAAAGAACACACATGCAATGAATCTAGTGCTGGTTTAGGATAAGAACACAGATGCAATGACTCTAGTGTGTCCGTATGTGGCTTGTGAAAAGAACACACATGCAATGAAGCTAGTATTGGTTTAGGATAAGAACACACATGCAATAACTCTGGTGGATCCATATGTGGTTTTGAAAAGAACACATATTCAATGACTCTAGTTGTGGTTCATGAAAAGAACACACATGCAATGACACTGGTGGATCCATGTGGTTCATGAAAATAAGACACATGCAATGACTCTGGTGGATCCATATGTGGTTTATGAAAAGAAGACACATGCAATGACTCTAGTGCTGGTTTATGATAAGGACACACATACAATGACTCTAATGGATCCATATGTGGTTTGTGAAAACAACACACATGCAATGACATTGGTGGATCCATATGTGGTTTGTGAAAAGAACACACATGCAATGACTTTTGTGGATCCATATGTGGTTTGTGAAAAGAACACATAGTCAATGACTCTAGTTGTGGTTCATGATAAGAACACACATGCAATGACACCGGTGGATCCATTTGGTTCATGAAAATAACAAACATGTAATGACACTAGTGGATCCATATGTGGTTTTCGAAAAGAACACACATTCAATGACTCTAGTTGTGGTTCATGAAAAGAAAACACATGCAATGACTCTCGTGGATCCATATGTGGTTCATGAAAATAAGACACATGCAATGACTCTGGTGGATCCATATGTGGTTTATGAAAAGAACACACATGCAATGACTCTAGTGCTGGTTTAGGATAAGGACACACATGCAATGACTCTAGTAGATCCATATTTGGTTTGTGAAAAGAACACACATGCAATGACACTACTGGATCCATATGTGATTTGTGAAAAGAAGACACATTCAATGACAGTGGTGGACCCATGTGGTTTGTGAAAATAATAGACATGCAATGACACTGGTGGATCCATGTGGTTCATGAAAATAACACACATGCAATGACTTTGGTGGATCCATCTTTCGTTCGTGAAAATAACAAACATGCAATGATCTAGTGCTGGTTTAGGATAAGAATACTCATGCAATGACTCTAGTGGATCCATATGTGGTTTGTGAAAAGAACACACATGCAATGACACTGGCGGATCCATATGTGGTTTGTGAAAAGAACACGCATTCAATAACATTGGTGGATCCATATGTGGTTTGTGAAAAGAACAGACATGCAATGACTCTAGTGGATCCATACGAGGTTTGTGAAAAGAACACACATTCAATGACTCTAGTTGTGGTTCATGAAAAGAACACACATGCAATGACACTAGTGGATCGATCTGGTTCATGAAAATAAGACACATGCAATGACACTGGTGGATCCATATGTGATTTGTGAAAAGAACACACATTCAATGACTCTAGGGCTGGTTCATGAAAAGAACACATATGCAATGACTCTAGTGGATCATTTGTGGTTGGTGAAAAAAACACACATTCAATGACTTTGGTGGATCCATATGTGGTTTATGAAAATAACACACATGCAATGACTCTAGTGTTGGTTTAGGATAAGAACACACATGCAATGACTCTGGTGGATCCATATGTGGTTTGTCAAAAGAACACACATGCAATGACTCTAGTGCTGGTTTAGGATAAGAACACACATGCAATGACTCTAGTGGATCCGTATGTGGTTTGTGAAAAGAACACACATGCAATGACTCTAGTGGTGTAAGATCCCTCCTTATTAAAGGAAAAGATCCCTGTGATTGCAATGCTAGTCCCTGGATCAATGCTAGCATCCACAGTTTAAGATGAAGTACACAGATACAAAGGTCGTTTATTACAGTCATTCCAGAGATAAAACATAGTCTTTTACAACTCATGGCATAAGGCCTAATACAAGAGTTTATGGAATATGTAAATAAACATAAGTCTTCATCTTCATGTGCCACAGGCAAGCATGTTGAGTGTAGACTCATGACTCCTATTCATCATCAGAGTAACCTGCAACATCATAAGTTACAGCCACAGAGGGTCAATACTTTGGAATAGTATTGGCAAGTGATACCTTAGTATATATTTAAGTGGACTATTATACTATATGCATTTGGCTGGTGGAGCTTAGGCTTGCATTGCTCAAAATAGATTTTTCCTTAACTTTTTGAAAATACTAAATTTTTGTTTGGCAAAGACTATCCCAAGGTATCTACCAATCAAAGACTGAAGATCCACTCAGGGCATCTACCAATCAAAGACTCAAGATCCTTTAACCCTTGTTCACCCACAAGTTTTATTCAGAAATTGGAGTGATGAGATTCTTGAAGTTTCCATGTCTTGATGCTCAAATTGTCCTTTACTGGGACATGGCTAAGTACTTAGGTTTTACACTGCAGAGGTGGTGCACTTTCCCACAAGCCTTGGTTTCCCAAGACATGATCCTTCAAGAGCCTTTCCTTAGTCAAATGGACGCGCCTCCAACCTATCAACCCATCTACCACCCACTGTCCAAGAGACTAAGTTCCAAAGATCCTAAGATCATGGCAGAGCCCATATTACCAAGTGGTTGCACTTGAAGCTTCTCAACATTTGACAACTCAAATCTCTTTGTTCCTGGGTGGCCATCCACAAGTGAGATACACAAGGTTCACCAGTACCCCTGGCCTTGTGTAACCACTCAACATAACCCATTCTTTCCATTCCACCCAGGTGATTCATTAACTTAGTTGTTTTGTTAAATAAAAACAAGTCCTTAGACTTAGAATATTTTTCCATAGTGTGAATATATAAACCACCCTTGTTTTCTAGTAGCTAGGCTAAGCATGGCATGGCAACTTATCTTTAGGGAATTCTCCTAGCAATTCTAGCATTCTATTCTAAATAGGATTTCCCATCATCAATTGACAAAAGTAGCATGCAAGTCCTAACAAAATATATCTAATGCAAGTATAAAATATAGGTATGGAATATTCATGAAGATATCACTTGCCTTGGTAGTGTGGAGAGTAGCACTCGTCACAATCACAATCACTAGCAAAATCTACACACAAAGTTATAGCACACAATTACACACAAATATATACAAACAAAAATATTATGAATGCATGCATGCATGAATCTACCAAGTGATGATTTTTGAAAAACTCAACCAAGCAAGTGCATGAATACAGAAACTAAACAAGTCACAAAATAGCCAAGACAACTTAAATAGCCCTAAAAATAAAATACTAAACTAAACTTATATTCAAAAAGGCCTCAAACAAGTCTCTGCAATTTAAGCACATCTAATGGTTACTATTTGCTAAACAAAAGGATAGGCAGAAAGGTCTTGTTTTTCTGAATCCAACGGTATAAAGTTTGCAAAATTCTAACGTGGGATTCAAAAGATATAGTCATTTGAATTTGGATCAAATTTCTGGTTTTAAATCTATTTTCAGATCTAACCTAGCCACGCGTCATGTTCTTATTCGCCTGCATCAAGCCAAGACCGGATCGAGCTCCACAGCCGTAGGATCTAAATGAAATCTAGCGGCTCAGATCGCGTACCGCTTCGGGGTTAAGTGGATCTATATTAGCGCTACGATACAGATCTAACATTGCTATTTCTCCGCCAAGAACTGGCGGAGCGGTGGCTACCGGCGGCGGAACTGCTTGGCCGATGACGCTCGACGATGCAGACGGAGAGGGAGAAGGAGGAGTAGCTCACCGGCTGGAGGTCACGGCGAAGCTTCGTCAGACGGCGGTTGGTCAAGGGCGCCGGGCACGCACGCGATTGCTCACCGGAGTTCGTGGCGGCGTCGGGTCGTCGTGGACGCCGTGGATCACCCCAAGGCAAGGCGAGACACGGTTAGATTCACGTGGTCAAGGCGAAGTAGTGAGCGTGAACGGAAAGGCGAGGGGTGGTCTGTACCTTCCGAAAAAACTCGTCGGAGTAGATGTCGCCGTCGGTGCTCGCGGTGTCAAGTGGAACCGCGACCGGGCGACAAGACGGACTAGTGAGGTCGAGGTGCGCCAAGACATGCTGAGTCAGATTGTAAGAACGAGAGGCAGGGAAGCTCTGACTCAACGGAATCGATCGTCGGAGAGGCTCTGTCAAGGGCGGGCAAAGCTGATTGAGGACATGGTGGCGGAGTGAGTGAGGTGTTTGGGGAAAAGATCGCGAGGCGTAGAGGATCTTATAGCCGGGAATCGACAGAAACGCCGAGGATAAATGCCCATTTACGCCGGCCATTACCGCTATCATCGCTGCAGCGACGTGGTCGTCGCCGGGATGTCTGGGAAGACGAGGGCGGCGTGGACCGGCCCGCTTCGTCAGCGAAGAGTGCGAGGTGGCGGTGGTCTGTCGGCCGATTTAACGCAAGGCCGCTGCAGGTGAGAAGGAAAAGGAGATCCCGTGGGCTCGGCTGGGCTTGATTTGTCTTGGGGCCAGATTCGGCCGCTCGCCCTTTCTTTTCTTTAGGCCTTTTCTTTTTCTAATTCCATTTTCTGAATAGAATTTGATATGAATTCAAATCCTTTTGAATTCAAACTGCTTTGGGGATTTTTGCAGGTTTCTGTGGGTTCATAAACAATCAAATATCCTAGTGGTTACCTTGCAAAGGCTTTGACAAGCTTGGGTTTCAAAATAAACAGAGATTTGCTCTAGTTGCAAATATTTGAAATAGGGGTTTGAAACTATTTCTAAATTTGGAATCTTGGGTTTAAATGCTACTCATAATCTTTCCAATCATGGAGGCAAGCAAACAAGGTCATGGACAAACAAATCCCAAAGGGTGGTGGCCAATTGAGACAATTTGCCCACATGAAATCATAGCTCAAACTTCTGCCTCTAAATGATTTTGAGAAAAACCCTATATGAATGAATGATGCAAGGATGAAATGAATGAGTTTTTGAAACATGATTTTTGGGATGTTACAAGTGGATCCATATTTGGTTTGGGAAAAGAACACACATGCAATGACAATATCGGATCCATATGTGATTTGTGAAAAGAACACACATTCAATGACAGTGGTGGATCCATGTGATTTGTGAAAAGAATAGACATGCAATGACACTGGTGGATCCATGTGGTTCATGAAAATAACAGACATGCAATGACTTTGGTGGATCCATCTTTGGTTTGTGAAAAGAACAGACATGCAATGATCTAGTGCTGGTTTAGGATAAGAATACACATCCAATGACTCTAGTGGATCCATATGTGGTTTGTGAAAAGAACACACATGCAATGACACTGGTGGATCCATATGTGGTTTGTGAAAAGAACACACATTCAATGACATTGGTGGATCCATACGTGGTTTGTGAAAAGAACACACATTAAATGACTCTAGTTGTGGTTCATGAAAAGAACACACATCTAATGACACTGGTGGATCCATCTGGTTCATGAAAATAACACACATGCAATGACACTGGTGGATCCATATGTGATTTGTGAAAAGTGAAGGGGTTCCGCGTATGAAAACAATAAAATTTTACCCTACGCCCCTGAACCCCTGAAGCTACCAGGACCTATCTATTGGTAATATAGTAACGGGAGGGGCTTTTTGCAAACTTACCCTTGAGGACCGGAAAGCGTTGTCAATGATCAGGAGAGCGTGGTTGATGTAGAGGAGCCGAATCCGACCTCAAGGTCGTGATGAAGTCCTTGCGCTCCTTGGATCCAGCGACTTGAGTGCCTGAAGTGCGACACCTCGTGGGGAGTTACACACGTCCGGTGCCTGACGATGACTCCCGCTTCCCCGATCCAGCAGCAGTTGTGGAAGTAGAGCTCCCGGATCCGAATCCCGCAGCACGACGGTGCTCCGCGGTGAAGATATCTCTCGCTCGCGCAGTCCAGACTTGGGACCACGGTCACGAGAGAGAGGGGTAGAGAAAATATCAATTAGAGGTCCTCCCAAAAGTGAGAAGACCTTTATTGATTATTGGTGTATTTATCTTGGCCAAATACCCCACTATATATAGGGGGAGGGTAGGTACTACCTCCCTCAAAGTCTCGGGGTGGGACTAAAGGAGAGGAGGGGGAGGAGGTGGCCGCCGGCCACCTAGTGGGCCCCGCACGGGGGTCTAGGCCCAGCCGGCCTCCCCCTTGGCCCCTCTCCCTCTCTCCTTTCCCCTAATGGGCCCTCTCCCTCCGGAAATTGGCCCATTAAGCCTTTTTGACCTTTAATTGATTTTCTCTTTATTAAATAATTATGAATAAATGATTAAATCAATATTTAACATTCATTCACATATTATTCAACCTCCGTGGCCATGGAACACCTTCCACCTCCACTCCGGACATCCTCTGGACTTACCGAAACCCTTCCGGTTTTCTCTCTACTATTCTTCGGTGATTCTACTGATCCTATAAACACTCTCTAAGCATCATCAAGCCCTTAAGAGTGATACCCCATGGTTCGGGAACAGTCCAGACATGGTCAGGACAGTCCCGCACCAATGATCGACAGAGGGACCTGGATGGCCATGTGACCCCTGTGCGTTCCACGAAGATCTTTTGTCGTTTGAACCAGGACAGTCGTGTCTTATTCCCTTTGTCTCTCGATACTTGCATCGCCCGAGATCTGATCAATGACATCACCATGTCGTGTTCAATCTCGTTACTGAACAATGCTACTTGACTCGTTCCGACAAGTGATATCCCCGTGATCAAATCACACGCTGCGCAACTATTGGATATAACTTCTCCGAGTGGGCCCTTGAGTATATTCCCGTCACATGGACGGACAAATCCCGCTCTTGACATATATTGCCTCTACGATTTCCTCCGAATACCTGAACAGACCTTTATAACCACCGTATTACCATATGGCGTTTGATGCTATCTATGCACTCTCAGGAGACAGTGATTGATATAGCCTCACGGTCTAAGGAATAGTCTACGAGGATCCATTTCTAATCATCATAACTTGGACTTCATGACATGATCTGGTCACAATGTTTAGCTTGGATATTGGTTCATCATCTCATTCTCAGAATGAGATGACTCCATTTCCAACTGGCACAAATGCCACATGATCAGGAAACATGATCATCTGTTTGACCAATGAACCAGTGACTAGAGTTTCACTGGGAACCCCTAGTTTTTTGTATATCACACGCATATTGATGTTTCCACTCAATACAGTTATAGCATGATATAAAACTGAATCATAAACTATATGAAATATGATAATAGTCCTTACTACTATTTGTCTCTAGGGCATATTTCCAATAGTCTCCCACATGCACTAGAGTACAAATACACTAGCTGCATTTGTTCTCAATCGTTGACACCATATATCCGGTACCCTGAACATGCTTGCTCATGGAAGAGATTGAATCTTGGGTATGTACTTTACAGTCCCAAATCCTTTGCAACTTACTAATGTCACCTTGATTGACATTAATACTTTATCATCACATGATAGCATCTGTGTGAATGCATCGTCGCTATATAGCGTGAGCGAGGCCTGATTCCAGGAGCCTACAGTGACTTTAGATCAACCTCGAGGGCTTTCTCATGGGTACTGTGCCCTGGGACACATCATTCTACGTTAAAAGCGAACTAGCCCTGCCATAACTTTATACAACACTTTAGATGGTACCATTATCTGTTATTATAAATGTATTCATCGAAACACGAGTGCACTCTGTGCAACTTTCGATGTTTTGTTCACCTCGTTTCCTACTTGACTTTAATTGGTATGTACAGGAGTTTCCAACATATTCCCTTATAACATAACCCTTTATGCTTTAAGATATGTCATCCTTTATGGATTTGGAAAACATGTCTACAGTTCTCTATTAGACACCACGGATAAAACTTAGCTCAACATTCTGTGATTCAAACTTAATCACTTTCAAACGCTCCTTAATTGGATCACATATTATGGTAAGTTATCATCATGGTTTTCTAAGAAAGAACCTATGTCTCAACATAGTGGATGACGATCATCCTTTTCCTTTCATTTAACCATTAATATTCAACTTAATACTATTCCTAATTTGAGTTATTAAGGATTAGTTCCTTAATTAACTTCTATTCTGAAACCCTTTCCAGAATCCCTTAAGGAATACTACATAATATCATAATACACCTATTATCAACTTCTACATCTTATAAATCTTTATTTATAAGTGTTTGCGCTTTCATTCTTAACATACTTAAGAGTTACTCCTATAAGCTCCCGCTCAAAATATGTTCCTACATATTTGAATTTGAGACTTATATCGCTCCCACTTAAAAATATGTCAATCACATATTGTTTCAGGAAGACTTTCATAGCTCCCACTCAATTTTATGCAAATTGCATATCCTCCCACTATTTTGAACAATTTCAAAATCCTTTGATCAAATATCAAACTTGGAGATTTACTATGAGATACTAGTACTGTTACTAGTTTTAAATCCAGTAGAAATTTAGCACATTTGAATCAAATTCATTTGAATTCATCCAATACTTGAAAAATTGTGCATTCACCCCTTTTTCCTATTATGACTTTGCAGTCATTTGGGGAAATTTAAGTAACCCCTTTTACTTGTGAGATTTAGCAACGAATTGCTTTCTAATCTCAAGGGAATTTTGCTTTTAGGACTTCTCATAATTCTAGTTTACCCTTATTTCCTTAGTAGTTCGTAGGTATGTCATATTCCAAAAACCATGACAAATGATTCACAAATGTTGCCATCCAAGATATGGATTACATTTTGAATCCTACTTCATATAGTGAAAATGCTAGTGGGGAAAACACAATGATCAAAATCATTGATTCTTTCCTTCTGTGAAGAGAATCGTTCAGGAACATTGTCCGTTGCGCTTCTCAACACTCTGATGCAGGGTTTTGAATCCTCATCGTGTTTTTTCACTATATTCCATTTTCTCCATAATTGAGAAACATCACTAAAAGTGAGCTTTCTCAAGAATGCACCAAAATCCAAGCAATACGAATCTTGCTTTCCTTTTGGTTTCAGCTATGGGTTTTGTGTTCAAAGTTTCCAATGGATACTCTTCAAGGACTTATTCGCTATTTTTTTGGTTATATCTAATAGCCCCAAAACTTTCATGAATTCAAATGGTTTACTGCCTTCTAATTGAGTGCTAACTATTTCTAATCTAATGGTCTCTACATCTACACTACAACGTTTTATTTGGTGCCTTCTATTCAACCCCCTTGATATCTAATATCACATTCTGATGCTTTGCATTTTGACGTTTCAAAATGCTTTGCATTCCACAATTTCTTTTATGCCATTCTTATAAAGTTGAATTTCATTACTATTGATCAAATCATAGTAATTGGATTCTCTTTTATATTTATACCCTTTGTTGATGAAACACTTTGATCAAATCAAATAGTTTCATATTCATGTTTCCTTTTGTAAACTACTTTACACATTTAAACAATTATTTAATGATAATTACCATTTTCGTTAAAACACAATACATCGAATATGTATGTACTTTTAAAAATTCTTTAAACACTTTGTATTCAGGTAATACACGGTGTTCAAGTTATTTTGACGAACTTAGGCATGATTTATATGTTATAAGAAATTGAATGAATTTCACATATTATCACATAACTTTGAATTTAAACAATGGTTTTCATTCATTAATGAACATATCATTAAGTTGGGCATTTTTGAACAAGGCATTTTTAATGTTTTATAAATGTTCATGCATTATCAATTAGTTTTAAACAACAAGAATAATTCACAAGTAATCAAACAAGATATGAACATGAATAGAAATAATTCATAAAAGTGGAACAACTATTTGTTACAAACTCATATGAATAACCGTCTCACGAAGTGTGAGACACACTAAAGAAGTTCACAATCTCTTGATTACAATAATCATCCTAAACACGAACTAAATGATAAATGTCGAGGGAGAGTGTCATCGGCCATCATCATCATGCTCGCCATCAACACGCAACGTCACCTCCTCTCTAGCAAGCACCTCTCATGCAGAAGGACCTGTTTTCACCAAACATAACAAGTATCAGACATACTTAACACTGCAATGTGTTTGCAAGATTATAACATTTATAAAACTGTATATCAAATATATACCTTTGTCGTTGACGACCTGAGCGACATCTGGTTCAACCAACACATTCCTGAGATGTGTCATGAACCGGTGGAACTCCATTGTTTCCCCGTCGCCGCTCATTATGCAAGTCCTGACTTGTGCTTGGTAGCTTGCTAGCAGTGACCGCAGCATAGTGGCGTTTGCAAAAGAGCCCGTAATCCAGACGTCCAGGAAGTATGCTGGCCTCATGTACACATCATACATGTGCTCCAAGTGGTCGTCCAGTGATGAGTTCGCCTCTATCTTAATGGAGAGGAAGTCTCCCATCAGCTCATGCTCCCAAATGCGTGTCTGCTCCACGAAATGTGTCCTAAGCTGTAGCATCACCGAACGAGGGTTGACATCACCCACGAAAGGCCACAGCTTGTCCACCATTCCGAAACGCATCACAACTGAAATATAGGAGGCCATCTCACGATGGAGATAGCGGTCTTTCCGCTCCTCTGGGGTCTCAAGGTCCGTGGGCTGATCCAAATCCATCCCGTCGAGTATGTAGTCTCGACCACGTCGTTCTCGCTAAGGAGAACATGGAGACTTGCAACTCAAATGGAGAAGTTCGATCCATCTAATCTGAGCTTTTCTCCTTCTAACCATTCAATTGTCAACACGAAAGGTCTCATCTACATTTATAATTGCAAAAGGAATTTAGACTAAGTTTATAATTAAATGAGTCAATAATAACTCCACTCAAAAACACCTATCCCCAGTGAGGGTTCCTAGTGATAACACGACCCCTACCAGCCACATCTCCCCCGATCGTCACGGCCATCAATGTGGGTTCAAGGGTGGACGCTAAACGTCGGTCACATCATTCATGCGAATCGTGCTCGATCTTTCGACCATCCGTGTTCTGAGACCACGCTTCTCTGGCGTGCTAGGCTTGCCAACTCAACCTTAGTGTATTCGTTGTGCAACATGGCTTACACCCACTGTATGCGAACGTAGATATGTCTGACACCCAGGCCTGTAACCCTGGATCGCCTCATACCAAAGAACTTTCTTGGTGGTGCACACTAAGGGGGAACACAATCGTTGGTAATTTTAACAGGGATCATCTTATTAGGCTACCGTCGAGTATCTAATACTAGCACACAATAAGACATACAAACAATAACATTGAATATAAATGCTATGTGATATGGTCCTTCACATCGTGATATCCATCCGTCGTCACCGGGTTCCGGCGCCAGGGTTCCGGCGCCATAGACACCAGGGTACCGGTGTCATTTCGGCGTGGTAGTGCGTCACGTCCGTGACTATCTACTACTACGTAACAAAAGGGAATCACTTTACCTTTGCCACAACCATATCTCAAAGCAACGCCCCCCTGCAAAACAAAGTTAGACGCCTCTACTTTATCTTTGCATGTTTTATGTGGCTGAATGGGCTTTCGAACAAGAACAGTTCTTACCTACAAACTTTTAGCACAACGCTAATCAAGTAGTTGTCTCTACTAAACCCCTTTCGGGGCCCTCCATTGCAAATGGTATACCAACTAATGCGAGAGAGACAGACACCCCCCTAAGCCACTTTATACGGTACAAGCCGTATGTCAAGCGTGGACTAGTCTCGCGAATGAACACGTAAAGTTGATTGGGGGCCGCTTCATCAAGCATTACTGCGGTATACACAAGTACACGTGGGAGGGTAACAACTAAAAGATCAACGCCCACACGCTACATCTCGTATGTTCTACCTGTACTAGCATTACTACACATAGATCTAGCTCTGATACCCTTTGGGGTTCGCGTGAAAACAATAAAATTTTACCCTACGCCCCTGAACCCCTGAAGCTTACAGGACCTATCTATTGGTAATACAGTAATGGGAGGGGATTTTCGCGAACTTACCCTTGAAGACCGAAAAGCGTTGTGAACGCTCAGGAGAGCGTGGTTGATGTAGACGAGCCGAAGCCGACCTCAAGGTCATGATGAAGTCCTTGCGCTCCTTGGCTCCAACAACTTGAGTGCCTCAAGTGCGACACCTCGCGGGGAGTTACACACGTCCGGTGCCTGACAATGACTCCCGCTTCCCCGATCCAGCAGCAGTTGTGGAAGTAGAGCTCCCGGATCCGAATCTCAGCGCAGCAGGCGCTCCAGGTGAAGATGTCTCTCGCTCGCGCAGTCCAGACTTGGGACCACGGTCACGAGAGAGAGAGGGGGAGAGGGAAAATATCAATTAGAGGTTCTCCGAAAAGCGAGAAGACCTTTATTGATTATTGGTGTATTTATCTTGGCTAAATACCCCACTATATATAGGAGGAGGGGAGGTACTACCTCCCTCAAAGTCCCGGCGTGGGACTAAAGGGAGGAGGGGGGTGGAGGTGCCCGCCGGCCACCTAGTGGGCCCCGCATGGGGGGGGGGCTACACCCAGCCGGCCTCCCCCTTGGCCCCTCTACCTCTCTCCTTTCCCCTAATGGGCCCTCTCCCTCCAGAAATTGGCCCATTAAGCCTTTTTGATCTTTAATTGATTTTCTCTTTATTAAATAATTATGAATAAATGATTAAATCAATATTTAACATTCATTCACATATTATTCAACCTCCGTGGCCATGGAACACCTTCCACCTCCACTCCGGACATCCTCCAGACTTACCGAAACCCTTCCGGTTTTCTCTCTACTATTCTTCGGCGATTCTACCGATCCTATAAACACTCTCTAAGCATCATCAAGCCCTTAAGAGTGATACCCCATAGTTCGGGAACACTCCAGACATGGTCGGGACACTCCTGCACCAATGATCGACAGAGGGACCTGGATGGCCATGTGACCCCTGTGCGTTCCATGAAGATCTTTCGTCGTTTGAACCGGGACAGTCGTGTCTTATTCCCTTTGTATCTTGATACTTGCATCACCCGAGATATGATCAATGACATCACCATGTCGTGTTCAATCTCATTACTAAACAATGCTACTTGACTCGTTCCGACAAGTGATATCCCCGTGATCAAATCACACACTGTGCAGCTATTGGATATAACTTCTCCGAGTGGGCCCTTGAGTATCTTCCCGTCACATGGACAGACAAATCCCGCTCTTGACATATATTGCCTCTACGGTTTCCTCCGAATACCTGTACACACCTTTATAACTACTGTATTACCAGATGGCGTTTGATACTATCTAAGCACTCTCGGGAGACAATGATTTATATAGCCTCATGGTCTAAGGAATAGTCTACGAGGATCCATTTCTAATCATCATAACTTGAACTTCGTGACATGATCTGGTCATGATGTTTAGCTTGGGTATTGGTTCATCATACTCCATTTCCAACTGGCATAAATGCCACATGATCAGGAAACATGATCATCTGTTTGACCAATGAACTAGTGACTAGAGTTTCACTGGGAAACACTGGTTGTTTGTATATCACACGCGTATTGATATTTCCACTCAATACAATTATAGCATGACATAAAACTTAATCATAAACTATATGAAATATGATAATAGTCCTTACTACTATTTGTCTCTAGGGCATATTTCCAACAAAAAAAAACACATTCAATGACTCTAGAACTGGTTCATGAAAAGAACACACATGCAATGACTTTAGTGGATCCATATGTGGTTCCATATGTGGTTTGTGAAAAGAACAGACATGCAACAACTCTGGTGGATCCATATGTGGTTTTGAAAAGAACACTGACGAGGGTTTAACTCATCAATGCCCATTGTTATGGACTTGGGTTTTGGAGAAGGAGGGACCGCTGGAGACATCTATCGGCTAGCAAACAAGCACGCAGGGGACAAAGATTTACCCAGGTTCAGGCCTTGTAGAGGTCCCTACTCCTGCTTGTCTGCTCGTGGAATTATCGAAGGAATCGAAGATTACAGTGGTGCGCAGATGCAATCTGACGAGGGTTGTGGAAACTAGGGTTGTGTGTGTTCTCCTCACCGCCCCCTCCTAGCCCTTGTATAGGTAGGCTAGGTCTCGGGTAGCAGGTCGAGTCGGTTACAAGTTAGGGTTTTCCCCTTCAAACTTTCTATCTTTAGATTCTTCTTGTTCTTCAAGCAATCAAGAGTGCGTAGGTTACTCGAGTCCTTCATTTGGGCCTTGGCGACACCGTGGGCCTTTACGTATTTAGACCGTATATACCAAACTCGAGTACCTGTAGGGTATACCCATGTCAGTAGCCCCCGAGTGTCCAGTGGAATCGCAAATTCGACTAGGGACTTTTGAAGTCTTTCTGTTGGGGGGATACCCCCGGGTAGGGTCACTCCGGGGTATAAGGGCCGAGTTAGCCGAGGTTCGACAGAGTCAAAGCGGATGCTGGCCGGGTCACCTCAAGGCAGGCCAAATCATGGAGTAACCTGGACCAGGGGGTCGCCTAACATTGTCTCAGCTAACTTGTATGCGTGTCTAACTTGTATGCAGGAACAGGTATAGCCAGATCTACTATGATCTGGGTCCCGCTTAGCTTCTGGGAAAGGAAGAAATCTATTTGGTCGAAAAGAAGGTCCGGTACGCACTCATGAGCGAAGCAAGCAAGGGAAGGACCACCGGGTCATGGCCGACAAGGGTGACGACGCCCATGTTGGCTGATGCAGGCGCCGCAGAGGCTCACATAGCTAAAGCATGTATGACGCGGGGGAAAAGCACCCCGGGCGGGTTACTACTTTGAGAGGAGGCATATTCTTAGGGATATGCCTCCACGTATGCCCTAGGCAGGGACCGAGCCTCCTCTATAAAAGGGGGGTAGGGTTTCAGTAGAAGGAGGTTGGGTTTTCTTTGATACTAGCAGATCTAAGGTTCTAGGGAAAAAACGGTTGGCAAGAGTAAGAGAGCTCCTTCTTCCTCCTCTCGCCAATACAGCTATAGGAGCACTTGTAATCTTCAAAGGAAATCAATACAAACTTCTGTGTGGAGAATCACTCCACTATCCCTCCCTGGATTCCCCTAGCGTGTATTAGTCCCCACCTTTAGCCTATCCATGGCATCTGCCGTGACACCACCACGACAGTTGGCGCCCACCGTGGGGCTAGCGGCGCTAGCAGGGGTGAAGATCCAGACGGGAAACCACATCGGCACCAGCGAACGCATCGTCTCCGGGCTCGTTCTCTGCTTTCGAGCAATGGACTTCGTCAGCGACAATGCTGGCTGCTTCGGCACGCGCCCACTTCCGTGCAACGGCCTCTTCGTCAAGTTGGGTGCACACAAGGTCTACGTTGCTGTGGACGTATCATGCGTTCACCCGCAGCGCATCATCGAGGCAGAGGAACCACCCCTTAGCGTGGTTCCCGCGGCGCGTATCGCTCGCTCCCCGGACCATGCGGAGGTGATGATGACTGCGCCAGGTGCAGGCGCGAGCAAGGACCCAGCACCGGACCCGGAGGTAACACCTAAGGCACCGAGGAAAGGTAGAGGGCCTCCACTAGAGAGGCCTGAGAATGTATTGAGAGAAGCTATGGATAACTTGGCTAACCCGGTAGCAGCAGTGGTAGATCCGGCTCAGGCACAGACCGAGCTAGAGGAAACTAGGCAAAAGATACTAGAGGGTGCAAAGAAAATAGCCACGGCTTAGCAGTCGCTGAACATGACGCTGCGTGAGTATGCAAAGGCAAACAAAGTTGAGACCGTAAAAGTAAAAGGGAGAAATCTTATGAGCGAGATGAACAGGGAAGGTGATGATGGAGCCGAGGGGTCGGAAAACTATTTGTCTGTGGGGTTGTCAAGGTATACTACCCCGACGAAGAACCTCAGAGCAGCAGTTGCGGCTGCATCCGAGTTAGAGGGTCTGACGGGTGAGGCCCGTCAAAGACAGCAAGATAGGGTTAACGAGCTGGTTCGGATCGCGAACAGACAGAACGAAGAGCTACTCAGAGCTAACCCGGAGAGATCTAGAGCTTCCAAAATTGTTCATTCGGCGATGGGTAACCCAGAGAAATCCGCTGGGGCCGCATCGTCACCTCATGGTGGTCCAAGGAGAGAAGAGGTAGTAACCTCGGCCAAACGGAACAAACAGATCGTCCCGTACGACCCGACGCGTGCGGGAAAAGAAAAAGAAACGCGGAAAAATGACGATCGACGAAGTGTGAGCCGAGGTGAAGCTAGCCGAGGTAACCACGACCAAGGCTATGTCGGTCAAGGGAACGCTGCCAACGGCAATGCCGGACAGCGAAACTCCGCAGGAGCAGGACAACCGCAGCAGCGGAATATACCAAGGCAAGAGCAAAGCGCCGGCCGAGGTATGCAACAGAAAGGTGCACCCCAAGTGCAAAACCGATACAATGACCGGACTATCATGTGATAGGGTCAAGATTGGGAAGCAGGGATTTAATGCCGGATGACGCCAGGTTGAAACCGGATCGCCTGTATAGGTCGGAATAGATCGAATGTCAAGGTCCCCTTGGTCCAGCGTGCTTTGGACCCCGGATCATGAAGGAGCCACCGGTACCCAACTTCTAGCTGCCCAGGGGCACGAAGACGTATGACGGCAGTACCAAGCCAGAGGATTGGCTGATAAACTATGCTATGGCTGTGAAAATTACCACTGGCAACTTGAGATGGGTTGTACGATACTTACCCCAGATGTTGGAAGGTCCGACCAGAGTATGGCTGAATAATTTACCACCCGGAAGCATCAACTGCTGGATAGATTTTGAAGAAATGTTTATCAGCAACTTCTCAAGTACATATCAGAGGCCGAATAGGCCACAAACCCTAGCAATGTGCAAGCAAAGACCTAATGAGACGGACCGTGAATTCTTGACCCGGTGGTGTACCGTGAGAAACTCGTGTGAGGGTGTCATAGAGTCACAGGCCATAGCATGGTTTGCACAAGGGTGCAAATACGACAGCGAGTTGTGGATGAAGTTGCAAAGGAAAATGCCAGTTACGTTGGCAGAGATGATCCAGATTGCTGATTCGTATGCCTTGGGTGATCCGACTCAACCTAGGCTCGCATCAAACGAGTCAAACGAGGAATACTGTCAGAGGGACGGAGCCAGGTCATCCCGGAGGAACGATTACAGAGGAAAAAGAAGATATGATAGACCGGATCATCGCTACGGTTCGCAACAAGTTGCAGCTGTGAATGAAGATCAACCCGGAGCAGGGAGCAACCAATGCCAGAGAACGGGAGGGCAATGGACTCCAAGAAATGATGGAAAGAAAACATGGACTCCGGAGCAAAAGAAACAGTGGCAAGAAAAGAAAGACCGTCCGAGGTATACCTATGAGTCGATGTTGGACCAGCCGTGTAAGTTTCACACGCCAAATCCGAATAGCCCGGCGGGTCACCCAACGAGGCAATGTGAGTGGATGCGTAAGATAGAACAAGGTGGTTTGGGGAATGCTCAGGCACCCCGGAATGATCAACCTCGGCAGGAGTTACCTCGGCAGCAATTGCTCTCTGGGGCGAACACGCAACAACTAATGTGGCCTCCCCCTCCGCCGAGGTATGACAACACTGAGAGAAGGGATGCAGTGCATCAGGTGGAAAATCAGCAACAGCCGGATCCGAGGTACCCCAGAAACGAGGGAAGGAATGAGTACAGAGAACATCACCAGAGCTATTGTGTGTTCACAACTAAGGAAACAGATAGGAAAAGCTTGCAGCGCCGACATATGGAGTTCAATGCGGTAATGCCAGCAGTGACGAGGTACATGCCTTGGTTGGACCAGGAAATCACCTGGAACATCAAAGATCATCCTAAGCTTATGCCGAGTCCAGGCTCGTATGCGCTAGTGCTAGATCCGACATTCATGGGACCAAACATCAATGTGAGGTTCTCCAAGGTACTGATTGACAATGGCAGTAGCATTAACATCATGTATGCGGATACGATGTGCAAGTTGGGCATCTCAGAGAACATGCTCCAGGCTACGAGAACGACTTTCCATGGCATTGTACCAGGCATTTCTTGTGAGCCCATAGGCAAAGTTCGGGTCGACGTGCTATTCGGCACAAGGGATAACTGCCGCACTGAAAATCTGGAGTTTGAGGTGGTGAACTTGGAAAGTGTGTATCACGCGTTACTCGGAAGACCAGCATTGAACAAGTTCATGGCAAGCTGCCACATCAGTTATCTGAAGATGAAGTTGCTCGGTCCAAATGGAGTGATTACCATTGCTGGAGATTTCCGACGTTCCATTGAGTGTGCTTTAGCCGGATCTAACCTAGCCGAGTCACTCGTGATTGCGCAAGAGAAAAGAAAAATCCAAGAGGTGGCGGCATTAGCTCAGTCTGCGCAGCAGTATATGCCGGCGTTGAGTAAACCGCATGGCAGCATTTCATTCCAAGCCGCAAAGGACACCAAGAAGGTTCCAGTTGATGACATGTTCCCAGGGCGCACCGTAACAATTTGTGCCGGGTTAACTGACAAATAGGAAAGCGAGCTCGTCAACTTCCTCCGTGAGAATCGGGATATTTTTGCTTGGTCTACACAAGACTTGCAAGGTGTTCCGAGGGAGTTGGCCGAGCACTCTTTGAACGTAAGGCCCGGAGCAAGGCCGGTGAAGCAACCTCTCCGCCGCTTCGCCGAGGATAGGAGAAAAGTCATTGGAGACGAGATAGCTCGATTGCTAGCAGCAGAATTTCTCATGGAAGTACTATATCCGGATTGTCTCTCTAATCCGGTGTTGGTAGAAAAGAAGAAGGATGATCCGAACATAGCAGTGGTTTGGCGTATGTGTATCAATTACACGAACCTGAACAAGGCGTGTCCAAAAGATCCATTTCCATTGCCAAGGATAGATCAGATCATAGACTCAACCGCGGGATGTGAACTGTTGTCGTTCATTGATGCATATTCTGGTTTCCAGCAAATACCTCTGAACCCGGATGATCAAATAAAGACTGCGTTTATTACCCTGTACGGGGCTTATTGCTATCGCACTATGCCATTTGGTTTGCGTAATGCAGGTGCAACGTACCAAAGATGTATGCAAAAATGTTTGCACGACCAAATAGGTCAAAACGTACAAGTATACGTGGATGATGTGGTTATCAAGATCAAGGAAAGCAAAACGCTCCTTGACGACATCAGGTAGACATTCACGAACTTGAGAAGGTTCCGGATGAAGCTTAACCCGGAAAAATGTACCTTCGGTGTCCCGGTTGGAAAATTACTCGGATTTCTCGTCTCCAGCCGAGGTATCGAGGTTAATCCAACTAAGATTCGGGCCATTGAGCGAATGGAGCCGCCGAAGTGTCTTAACGATGTCCAGAAGTTCACTGGGTGCCTAGCATCGTTGAGTCGGTTTGTATGTCGATTGGGAGAAAAGGCACTGCCTCTCTACCAACTCATGAAAAAGTCGGATAAGTTCGTTTGGACACCACAGGCCGATGAAGCCTTTGCCCACTTAAAAAAGATGTTGGCCACTACACCAGTGTTAGCCTCTCCACTATCAAAGGATCCAATGTTGCTCTACATAGCCGCAACCAACCGAGTTGTAAGTGCAGTGATTGTAGTAGAGCGCAATGAAGAGGGTAAGTTGGTGCAGAGGCCAGTATATTACTTGAGCGAGGTATTGTCTGCCTCAAAACAGAACTACCCACACTTTCAAAAGGTGGCATATGGCGTCTATATGGCAGCAAAGAAGTTAAAGCATTACTTTGAGGAGCACCCCATCAAAGTGATATGTGAAGCTCCCATATCCGAGATAATGGGTAACAAGGATGCGAGTGGCAGAATTGCAAAATGGGCAATTGAGTTAGCCCTTATGCTGTCTGACGAGAAGAAGCAATCAAGTCTCAGGCTATGGCGGACTTTTTTGTAGATTGGGACGAGGTGCAATACGAACCACCGCCACCAGATCCAAATTACTAGAGAATGCACTTTGACGGGTCGAAAACCAAAACCGGATTAGGCGTCGGGGTTGTGCTTACCTCGCCAAAGAAGGACCAGCTAAAATACGTATTGCAGATCCATTTCGCGGCATCGAACAATGTCGCTGAGTACGAGGCTCTTGTGCATGGGCTCAAAATGGCAAAGGAGATTGGCATACGTGGATAATATGCTTTGGCGACTCGGATCTGGTGGTGCAGCAAGTGTCCGGAGTGTTGGACGCCCTGGATCCAAACATGGCACTATACAAATTTCACGTGCAGAAAATATCTGGTTACTTCGAGGGGTGTGAATTTCACCATGTACCCCGAGTGGAAAACGAGGCTGCCGACATGCTGTCAAAGCTCGGATCGACCCGACAGGAAATTCCACCAGGTGTAGCATTGGAACACCTCAGAAAACCATCTATCAGGCCGTCCCGGAAAATACGGAATCCGGAGCTGAGCCCATGGACATTGACACGGGAGGTAATATGCGAGACCCGGGGACTGCATCAGCCAACCCGGGGATTGCTTCAGAAAACCCGGGGATTACCTCGCTTGACCCGGGGACTGCACAGCATGATCCGGCTGAAGTTACGCCGGTAGATCAGATGGAAATTGATGAGGACGTATGCCCTCCACGAGCGATACCAGCTTGGGCACTGCCTATATTCCAATTCCTGAAAGACGGAACGTTACCCACTGAGGAGGTGTTAGCCAGGCAAACTCAGAGGAGATAAAAAGCATACACGATTATCAATTCCGAGCTGTACAAACAGAGTGTAACCAACGTCCTCCAGCGATGCGTTGACTCGGAAGAAGGACTTGACATCCTCCGAGATATACACCAAGGAGAATGCGGGCATCATGCCTCATCCAGAGCCTTGGTGGCAAAGGCGTTCCAGCATGGATTCTACTGGCCAAGTGCCTTAGAACAAGCAGAAGATCTGGTGAGAAAATGCAATGGTTGTCAAAGGTACGCCACCAAGACACATATGCCTATGTCGGAACTCAAGACCATACCAATTACGTGGCCATTTGCTGTATGGTGCTTGGATATGGTTGGCCCGTTCAAACCAGCAAGAGGAAACATGACACACATTTTGGTCATGGTGGATAAGTTTACAAAATGGATTGAAGTGAAGCCTATAAGAAAATGTGATGGAGCTACGGCCGTGACATTTCTCATGAGACATCATCCTGAGATACGGTTATCCACACAGTATTATAACTGATAATGGAACAAATTTTGCGGAAGGAGCATTTGCGCGCTTTTGCGGAGACAAGAAGATCCGACTCGATGTAGCCTCGGTAGCCCACCCCGCATCGAACGGACAAGTGCAAAGATCCAACGGGTTAGTATTATCCGGGATAAAACCCCGGCTCATTGAGCCGCTGCAAAGATCAGCGGGGTGCTGGATAGAAGAACTACCAGCGGTACTGTGGAGTTTAAGAACAACTCTGAATCGATCAACAGGCTATACGCCATTTTTCTAGTATCTGGGCGAAGCTGTATTACCAGCCGACATAGAGCATGATTCGCCTAGGGTCACCCAATACACAGAAGCCGAAGTGCAGGAAGCCCGGCAAAATGATGTTGATCTGCTGGAAGAATCAAGAGAACTGGCACTGTCCAGATCTGCCATATATCAGAAAAATCTCTGACGCTATCATAGCGGGAAAGTGTGCCCCCGAGTCTTTCGGGAAGGCGATCTGGTGCTCCGGTTGGTACAACGTACTACTAGCATGCATAAATTACCCCCCCATGGGAAGGGCCATTCATTGTGAGCAAAGCAGTGCACAATGATTCTTACTATCTTATAGATGCAAAGCCACAGGAAAAGAACAACACGGACAGGTCCGGAGAAGAATCTAAGCGACCATGGAATGTAGCACTACTTCATCCCTTCTACACTTAGCTAAGAAGTGTATGTGTTCGAGTCGTCTCATATGTCGGTATGTATGTCGGCAATGAGCTTATCAATGAAATAGCAGCACCTCGAGCAGTAACTCGGGGACTGCCTTAATAATGTTTGTTGTTACTTCTTATGCGGTAGCTGGAATAAGTTGTTCTACTTAAACCGGATTAGTAATGTGTGAGCACCAAAAACCCAACTCTTCGACTTGCTGCTGTCCAACAAGAATTGGCTTCATGGCAAGCAAGAGAACAAGTTTGGAATTGCGTAGCACATGAAAAACGACTAAGGAAACGAATTTATTCGAGCTAACATTTGTTTTTCGGACTAACCCTGTATTTATTTTCAAGTTATTATGCTGAATTATTTTGAGCTAAGCCTAAAAGTTTCTAAGTATTGTTAAAACAATTTTTGAAGCTCGGATTCGTAAGTCGTAAAACCGAATCAAGGTAGACACGGACCGAGCCAGAGGATTGGACGAACAAGAAAATGAAACTCAGGGACTACGCCCAAGTTAATCCGGCATAGAAACGTAGTAGCAAAATATCACATATACAGCATACAGTTGCACCCGGCATACCGGGGATCTGATAAATTTTCAAGTTTTTTGAACTAAGGAGCAGCAGGAGGAGGAAGTTCGGCGTCGTCGTCGCTGTCTTCAATATCTGAGGAATCACCTTCTCCGTCCTCATCCGACCCATCTTCAACGTTCTCAACGTGCTCGTCCCCAGCGGATTCCAGGAAGATCGGTCCTTCAACCTAGTCATGGATAGGAGAATATTCGACGAGGCTGTAGGCGCAAGCCTGGCGCCGAGCTACCCACTCCGGGTCATCAGTCCATCTGGATCCGGTGCGCCGACGTGTAAGGAGGCTGAGGTCGATCTTCTCATACCACGTGAGTACGTGGTGTAGGATAGTATCGGCTGCGGCACGCCCAGCGGATTCTCTCCAGAGATCGAGCTGGGTCTCAGTCTCCATTAGCTTCTCGACAAGAATCGGGGTGGTCTCCGGGCTACCCTCTCCGGTCCAGAACGTGTTGAAAATGCGAACTGCAACGTCGAGGATGTCCTTGCCGTAATTCTTGATGATTTCCACGCGAGATGACAAGCTGACCAACAGGTCCTCCATGTCGTAAGGAACCTCCTCACCAGTAGGAGCGGCAGGAGTACCCCTCGCTTGGCGAAAATCTGCAACTGTTGCGCTTGCAATAGTGATGCTCTCAGGGAATTTGCCTGGAAGCCAGACAAGGGAAGAAGGTAAAGAAAAGACATATGAAGCAACCCAAAAAAGTAGGTCAGAAGGAACTTACATGAGATATGGCTGAGGATCCGGGTTAACTCCTTGATGCAGTCATCGCGTCTCTTGCGAAGTTGCTCAAGCTCAGCGTTTGCCGACCCAAGCCGGATGTCGAATTCTTTGAGTAGGTCCTGATCCTTGGAGATCTGGAGAGTAAGGCGCTCACGCTCTTCTGTGAAGTTCTGGCCAACCTTTTGGAGCTCGGTTTGGTGCTGGGCCTTCATCTTCTCCATCTCAGCCTTGAGCCTGGCAATCTCGTTGTCCTTAGTCCGGAGGAGAGCAAGCTCGTCATATTTCTTCTTCAGCTCGGCTTGATGCTGCCCTGCTTGTTCGAGAAAATGCAGCATCATATCAGGCACGGGCACACTATCCTCAAGCGATGCTGAAACAGTATGTTGACCCGGCAGAGCCGAGGAGTGAATGTTTGCCGAGCCAAGGAGAAGAGGAAATGGAAAACACTACGAGGTCGGACAAAAGAGGACATACCCCTGATTTCCTCCAAGTTCTTCCGCATGATCTTGTTCTCAGCCTCCACCCCAGCTGTAGAGACAGAATGAGGAGATTAGTTCGGCAGAAGAAGGTGAAGAAAAACGGAGAAGTACCAAGGGAGAAACTTACCCCTTTTTTCATGTTCTGCAATAAGTGCAACGTGCTTTGCGCGTAGCATCTTGTGGGTATCCAGCAGATGTTGGAATTCAGCACTCCGGCGATTGGTAGTTACCTTAAAAAAGTACAGAAGCGTAAAATTAGCTTGGTGCATATTCGAAATGTACAAAATCCGTGCCAAGTGGAACTTAACCCAGCTCTAGGTGTGTGCATATTCGAAGTGTACAAGATCCGGGCCAAGTGGAACTTAACCCGGCTCTAGGTGTGTGCATATTCAAAGTGTACAATATCCGGGCCAAGTGGAACTTAACCCGGCTCTAGGTGTGTGCATATTCGAAGTGTACAAGATCCGGGCTAAGTGGAACTTAACCCTGCTCTAGGTGTGTGCATATTCGAAGAGTACAAGATCCGGGCCAAGTGGAACTTAACCCGGCTCTAGGTGTGTGCATATTCGAAGTGTACAAGATCCGGGCCAAGTGGAACTTAACCCGACTCTAGGTTTGTGCATATTCGAAGTGTACAAGATCCGGGCCAAGTGGAACTTAACCCGGCTCTAGGTGTGTTCATATTCGAAGTGTACAAGATCCGGGCCAAGTGGAACTTAACCTGGCTCTAGGTGTGTGCATATTCGAAATGTACAAGATCCGGGCTAGTCGAACTTAACCCGACTCTAGGTGTGTGCATATTTGAAATGTACAAGATTCGGGCCAAGTGGAACTTAACCCGGCTCTAGGTGTGTGCATATTTGAAGTGTACAAGATCCGGGCCAAGTGGAACTTAACCCGGCTCTAGGTGTGTGCATATTCGAAGTTCACATGGAGCTACGCTAGTTTTCTAATGAGCATTCGGCCGAGTAACAAGCTACTCCACCGGAGGCTCGGGGACTAATGGTTATTATTTACAGCATGTAAAGGAGAAACAACATACCTCCATCATTCTCCCCGCGAGTTTAATTGCCTTAGCGGCGGTATTCATTTGGGCGGAAAATTCTGCGGGGCCGAACTTTTCCGGGAGATCGTCGTTGTAGACGAACTCCGCCTTATTCCAGTTCATGACAAACTCAATAAGGCTCGGAGGCTACCGCTCACCGGTGGGCATATGGGGTGCCACCAAGACCTTCGCATGCGCTTCTTTCCTCTCAACCAAGGCAAGGGCTGGGCTGGTATGCAGAACCATCTGCTGTGCATCAGTTGGCTCGGCAGGAACATCCTTCGCTGCTGGAGCTTTCTTGGGAAGCATCGACGATAGGGTTCGCTGCCCAGCCTCGACGGATGCTGACTTGGTAGTATCCGGAGCCTTTTTGCCCTTAGCTTGCTGGGAAGAAGTAACTGCAGTGGATTTCCCATTAGAAGCTGCTGGAGTAGTTCCTCGCCGAGGTTGAGATGACTCGGACGAGGCGGAAGAACTTGGCACTGGAGCTCTTGTAGCTGGACTTGGAGCTGTTGTTGGTTTTCTTGGTGCCAGAACAAATGCTGGAGCTGGTTCGGTCACTGGTACTAGAACTGCTGCTGGTGCTGGTGTTGAGATAGACTCGGTGGCTCCTGGTTGCGGCGATGCCGAGGTGGTGGACGCTGTCGCCTCGGCTGGACTGACCCCTCCCGCTCCAAGGTCGCGTTCCTCTCGACGAGGTAGTGCGGAACCCGGAGCAGCCGCAGAACCCTCTGGAATAGGGCTCAGCGGACGTGACTCGTCGTCACGAGGAGGAGAAGGGCCAGATCGAAGTGGTGAAGAGATGCTTGATCCGCTCTGAGGGACCTCCACCGAAGCCCTGAAGAAGAGAATAATGTCAGAAGAGAAATTACCACGATGCAAGGAGAAGTGAGTTACGCAACGAAAAATGAATTACGCATCCGAGGTTTCGGCCTCCTTGGGTTTCCGGGCCCTTCGTGTCGGGGCTTTGCCTGCCGACTTGGAGGCAGTCTTGTCTCCGGCCTTCTTTCGCCTTTTTGTGGGCTGAGAAGGTTCAGAAGAAGAACTTGGTGCGGCTCCACGTTTCTTCTTTGACGCCACCGGAACCGGCTCGCCCATAGCAAGTGGAGGATCCTCGTGGATATGCCCATCGGGGTTAGCTGATGCCGGAAAGGCAAAAGAAAGAGGGACAGCCTCAACAGGTTCAATCACATCGACATCCGAGTCATCCTCATCATCGGGCCAGTCTCTAAGAGAAGAGAATTTACCGCTGGGTCGTTTTGTAGCGTCAGTCATAGGGAGAAACATCTCCTAGTCCGGCTCCTCCTCGTCCGGGATTTCTCGGTCTGGCGCCCACTTAAGGGTCGATCCGTACCATCCTCGAGAGTTTGCTGAAGGAACAGTTCAGAGAAAGCATGAAGAACAAAGTCAAAAATACAACAAAAACCGACACATACTTGATACGAAATAAGTTTGCCCCGCGAAGCTTACCGCGGGAGGGAGCCTGTCTGGACAGAAGTCCTCAATTCCCCATCTCCATTCGGCGGAGAAATCCTTGTGGGTGGTGAAAAGAGCCTTAACCCGGCGAAAAATCTCCGTGTTGCTCAACTCGAAGGAAGAGGTCCGGTTGGGGTCGCGGGCGAAACTCATGTGGCACACCTTGTGGGTGCGCTCGAGGGAGAGATTCGGTTGCGCACGAACGTGATCATAGCATCCTCGTTGCGCAATCCGAGTTTCTTCAGCTCCACGAACCTCTTGTTAACTTGGTTGGCCAGAGCTGTGGGCTTCTTGGAGACCTCCTCCCAGAATTCCGGGTCAGGTGGACCCGGAGCGTAGGGCAGCAACCGAATCAAATCTTCAGTGCCCACATTCCGGGCATAGAAGAAGGTCCGGGCCCATCCTTTGCAGGAGTCAAGCCCGGTAACCCAGGGGAAAACGGAAAGTCTCCGGGGTGAGATGGAGGCAGCTCCGAATTGGGTGAGCTTCTTAGCCTCCGACTTTACTTGGATGTTGGGGATGACGTTGCGACGAAGGCCGAAAAACCGGATCCACAGCTCCTTCGTGGGCCACAGTCCGGTGTAGCCTTCGATCGTAGAAGCAAAGGCAGAGAGAGGTGATAGCGTTGGCTGGGAGATGGTGCAGCTGCAAGTGGTAGGTGCTAAGCCAATCCCGGAAGAAATCACTCACCGATAGACCAAATCCCCGTTGGAAGTGGGGCAGGAACACGACGAACTCACCCGGATTGGGTGAGGGGGCCAGTTCGGTGGAGGAGAGACGAGCGGCGACGCCGGCGAATCGTCTGGTCGGTAGAGCGGTCAAGGTCATCTTGACAGACCCATGATCCGGCCCACGCGCCGCGGTCCGCCGCGGCGGCATCCTCCTCCATTTCCTGCTCGGCGACGACGAGCTCCTCCTCTGTCATCTGGTGTTCACTACCCTCGCTGGCGCTAGCGGCGGCGGGGATCTGAGGCCTGGATTGGCGAGGACCCATGGCGAGGAAGTCACGCAGCGGTGGCTGCGACGGAGAGGCACGGGGAAAAGCACGGCGGCGGCGCTGCTGCTAGAAGCACTGGCGGCGGCGCCATCGCTAGGAAGACGAAGGAGAAGAACAATGAGTAGAGGGGCGCAGAAGTGGGAAAATGCTAAGGGGTGTGCCCCTCCGCTACTTAACCACCCCCTGAGAGGGTGAGTGGGATCGCGCTGCGCCAACGAGCCACATGGTGTGGCTGTGTATCGCACGCCTCAGCCAATCGTAGAGGAGCCACACAGAGGGCCACAGAGCAGAAGCAATCCCGTGACATGATGCACTGATGCGGTAAACGAGGAGGCAGGTGTGACGTGACCCTCGCACAGTGATATACGACAATTACTGTGGCGGTTACTGCGCAGGCCCTTAAAATAAGACAACGTGATGATTAGCCTCCACGTGGGTTGGCGTATGAGAGAAGGAAGCAAGGCCTGGATCAAACCATGGTAACCCGGACCGCAAGTAAAAACTTAGAATGTGCAGAGGGAAAGTAAAACCATGAGATCCGAGTCACAGTGGTAACACGGCCGGCAAGTGAAAACTTGGAACGTGCTAAGGGAACGTCAATCCATATAATTCGAGATAAAGAGCTAACCCGGAATTAAACGTCCAAGGCTCGAACATAAATGAACCTGATGTGGCCTTAGCGGCCAAGGCAGCTAAGACCGCACTAGCTTCGGGGACTAATGTTGGGGGGATACCGCCAGGTAGGGTCACTCCGGGGTATAAGGGCCGAGTTAGCCGAGATTCAGCAGGGTCAAAGCGGATGCTGGCCGAGTCACCTCAAGGTAGGCTGGATCACGGAGTAACCCGGACCAGGGGGTCGCCTAACATTGTCTCAGCCGACTTAAAGAGTAAGTCGGAATTGCGTGTCTAACTTGTATGGAGGAACAGGTATAGCCGGATCTACTATGATCCGGGTCCCGCTTAGCTTCTGGGAGAAGGAAGGAATCTCTCTGGTCAAAAAGAAGGTCTGGTACGCACTGCATGAGTGAAGCAAGCAAGGGCAGGACCACCAGGTCATGGCCGACAAGGGTGACGACGCCCATGTCGGCTGACGCAGGCACCGCAGAGGCTCACATAGCTAAAGCATGTATGACGCGGGGGAAAAGCACCCCGGTCGGGTTACCACTTTGAGAGGAGGCATATTCTTAGGAATATGCCTCCACGTATACCCTAGGCAGGGACCGAGCCTCCTCTATAAAAGGGGGCTAGGGTTTCAGTAGAAGGGGGTTGGGTTTTCTTTGATACTAGCAGAGCTAAGGTTCTAGGGAAAAACGGTGGGCAAGAATAAGAGAGCTCCTTCTTCCTCCTCTCGCTAATACAGCTCTAGGAGCACTTGTAATCTTCAAAGGAAATCAATACAAACTTCTGTGTGGAGAATCACTCCACTATCCCTCCCTGGATTCCCCTAGCGTGTATTAGTCCCCACCTTTAGCCTATCCATGGCATCTGCCGTGACACCACCACGACACTTTCGAGTGCATGAATGAGTATATTTCGACTGCTTTATTTATGTCATAGGGATTGTTTGATGTACATGCCTGATATAACCTAAGTATCGGTATCAGTTAACCACCTTAGGGTGAAACAATGCAATATACTCGAACTCGAGTCCCCGGACTCGAATCCGGAAAAGTGCTGGTGTAATTCGACTCAAGCCGCGGAAGTCTTACATGAGTCGAATTCCAGTTATATGGGTGTGAGCACTCGACGCGTCCATCAAGGCATGTTGATCATACCTGTAGGCACGGATACATTTCTGGTACTGCGCAGCTAATGCATTGCCAGGCCTTATTATGGTCTTACCTTCACGCTGTAAGCGCGGCATACGAATTTTATCATCGCGGAGACGATTCGGGTGACC
This sequence comes from Avena insularis, assembly GCA_023614405.1. Lineage (NCBI taxonomy): Eukaryota > Viridiplantae > Streptophyta > Magnoliopsida > Poales > Poaceae > Avena > Avena insularis. The sequence goes on along the minus strand of JAJUPC010000129.1, from coordinate 796,464 downwards.
CAGGAGACGCAGTCTCTTTGTAGGGAAAAATTATGAGGCGGTGTCGCCATGAGCTTCAAGTGTGGATGTTATCGACACATAGTTTTTTGTATAAATAATCATAGGGTGCGCGACCAGCGCTCCCTATGGGAGTAGCCCCCGAGTGCCTGGTTGAGTCCAAGACTCAGGAAGGGACTAAAGAACTTTTGCGACTGCTATCGTCTTTGCTTGCTTGTTTCAGTCGAATTTGTTTCCGGCGCTCCCTATGGGAGTAACCCATGTGCAAAGTTAAAATGTATTTCGAGTGACTGGGTTTTCCTTAGATTGTCCATGTTCCTGAAGAAAAAAAATCGTAGGGTGCGCAACCAGCGCTCCTTATGGGAGTAGCTCCCGAGTTCTTGGTGGAGTCGAAGACTCGAGCAAGGACTAAAATAGTCGAAGTCTTCTGCTGCGTAGCTTTTGATAACGTCAGTGCTGACGATTTCATGACCTTGGTTGCCCGCGTGAGCGAGTTTGACGGGACGTGACGAGCAGTGGGTCCGACTCTATGACTTTGATTTGACTAGGCGTGCGTAATCTTTTATTTTAACTGCATTTCCTCGATTTCCGCGCGTAATGGGAGTAGTGGAGGGATGGTTCGCACTTCCACTCCCCCATGTGTCCAGCACGATGTTTGCCACGCATCTAGTATGGTTTTTCTGAACCATTGGATTGCATCTTCCAGGGGTTAAGTAGCAGCGTTGTGACGATAATTTTCTCATCTACTCTCATTCATCCTTTGCCTCCATCGCCATTGCTGTTGTTTCTATGCTTTTCTCTGCGCTTGTTTCTTCCACGACGCTAGACCAGCTCCACTCGTTTCCGAGCTACTTCCTTCGCTCACATTGCCGCCGCGCAATGGGGAAGAAGAAGGGAGGCGCTGTGGCTGATTCCGCGGCCATCGCTGCTGCGGCGAAGAAGAAAGGCAGCTCCACTGCTGCGGGCACCAGCACCGCCGCCGACGGGAAGAAGAAGGCCGCAAGTACCCGCGTCACGAATGGTGCGTGGCGCCCCTCCATCATCAAGTCATCTGAGCTCCGTCTTCTTCGCCAAGACGTAGTACTGTCCGCCATAGTCGCTGACGCGCGCATCCCCGGCGGTGAGACATTTCCTGCTCCTCCCGCTGGTTTTCGAGTGATGTTTTTAGCATTCATCATTCGTGGTCTCTCCTTGCCTCTTCACCCCTTTTTTAGGGGCCTCCTTTGTTTCTACGGGCTTCAGCTCCATCAGCTGTCCCCGAACTCTATCCTCCATATCTCTTGCTTCATCACTCTCTGCGAGTGCTGGCTCGGAATCGAGCCGCACTTCGACCTCTTCAAGCGCCTCTTCAAATTGAAGCGTCAATCTGCATCTGGCTCTTTAGTCTATGATGTAGGTGGTTGCGGAATCCACGTCGACCCATCCGTCACCTACTTTGACATCAAGCTCATGGCGTCCGTCCAAGGGTGGAGGGACAAATGGTTCTACATCCGCGATGAGAAGGCTAACGGTGAGCACTTCAGACTCGCACCCTTCGATCCCGTGACGCCGTGCAAGTGGATGCGCTCCTGGAAGAATGTAGTCATGCCGGGCAAGTCCACGGAGACAGATGTGCTGTACCAGCGCGTCTGCGACCTCGAGTGTCACATAGGAAAAGAGGAGGGAGGCTGTGCCCTCATTCGCACTTGGCCGCGCCGTCACGTCCAGCCCCTGCAGGTCAGAGTCCACCCCATGTTTCAGTGGGCTGGCGCTGATGATGCCACTCGCGTGTCTGTAGATGGCATGTCCGCGAGTGAGGTGGACAAGAGGGTTCGACTGGTCACCAAGTACACTGTCAAGGATGTGCTCCCCAGTGAGCCAGTTGTTCCTCCATTTGATGCTACGAACCCTCCTCCTGAGGTATAGTTGTGCTATGCAGTAGCTAAATTTGTCGATTGCTTCTCTATTGTTTACTTGCTTTTTGCTGAATGTGTTGTCTGTGTGCAGGATTGGGCGGTGTCACCTTGTATGCCCCCTCTTCCTGAGGGGATTATCCCTCATCACGCTTTGGAAGAACACGAGTCGGAGTCGACCGTCCCCTCTGATGTGGAGGAGGAAGCCCCCGAGTCCGGTAGTCTGGATACTCGCAAGCGTTCACGCAGCGAGGATTCCGATGCGTCGTCTCATTCGACTTCGGAAGGCACAGGTGTTGGTGCGGAGTCGCCGATATGTGCTATTCCTGTGAGCGCCTGGCACCATCTTCTCGCAAGAAGATGCGATTGCCCAAGGAGTCCTCGTCGGAGTCGGGGGAGGCCACTTTTGACTTTGACAAGTTTGACTGGTAAGTTTTCTAGTTTACTTGTTCTTCTCTGTTTTGTCCTTGTTGGCTTGTCTCTGGGTTTGCCCTTTTTTTTCTTGATGTGAATTTTTTCTTGCAGTCAAGCGGCGTCGTCATATTCTGGCGACGTGCAATTTTTTAAGGAATCAGGAGTCGCGACCTCAAGGGCCAAGAAAGAGGTCGAGCACGCTCCTTCCCCTCCATTGGTGGCCCACTCTGGGCACAACTCTTCCAGTTCTCCTCATGCAGGGGAGCATCGAATGGTTGCCCGGGTGACGGTACAGCAGACATCTTCGGAGTCATTGGAGGACCATGTAATTTTAGTTTTTCTCCTTTTTAGTGTTGCAATCGATGTTATCTATTGCCTCTGCTGATTCCTTGTTGTGCGATAGCTCCTTGTGAAGGAAGCCGCGCACTTGGCGGAGCAAGTGCTTGCGATGGGCCGCCAGCATGCAATGCTGGAGACGCGTCATCGCGTGGTTGAAAGTGAGTGTCCTGCACTTCTTCTTCTTCCTCGTCTCCTTTTGATATGGTCGATTGATAGTCAATCCCTTTCCGTTTGTAGTTGAACGTAACGCCCTCCTGCGCAATGCTGCCACCATGGAGAAAACCCTCGCCGCGGCTGTGAAGGGTTGCGATGAGGCAATCGCGGCACGTGACGAGGCGCAAAGGCGCGAAGAGGAGCTGCGTGCCTCCTTCGCAGCCAGGGAGAAGTTGTTCGAGGGATAGCTTTTCTCAATCGCCAAGGGCCTCTCACGTACTTTGCTTTGTATATCGTTGTCCTTCTCTGCTGGACGTTTTGCCGTTGGCACTGATGTTTTGTCCATGTGTGGATTTATACGCAGATGCTGGCGACTTCAGTTTCGACCCGCAGGCCCTTCGTCGTGATGACGCTCTGGCGGGTGCAATGTCGGCAGTCGAGGACCGTAGCGCCACCGTCCAGGATATGCTCTCCAAGGCCAAGGGCGCCCTCAGTCGCCTCCGGGAGGAGCTGATGCCCAAGGCGGAGTTAATCGAGAATATAGACGAGCTGGTGGAGTCACTCACTAGGGGTGTGCCTTCTATCTACAAGAACTCACTCCGCGCGGCTGGCGCGTCCATGTCGCTTGCCATGGTGCAGGCCCACGGAGTCGAGGTTGATCCTGCCGCGGTGTCGAAGGCGATGCCTATTAGCGCGGACGGCCAGCAGGTAGTCTTTCCTCCTTTCGCGACTGCCTATGGCAAGTATGGGCCTTAGTTGATAAATACGGTTGCAAAGTATTCTGAGGAGCTGCACCGCTCCAAGAAGGCGGCGAAAGCGGCGGCGTCAGGGGCTAGCAGAAAGTCACTGGCATCTGACACTGCCACGGACTCGATGAAGCCCCCGAAGCTGTCGAAGTCGAAGAAGCCAGTTGCTCCTTAGTTAGCTTTTGTAGTAGTTAATTAGTTTATGTCCTTTTGTTTAAGAACATGCCTGTTGGTGAGTGTATTTGCTGATACTTTTGCTAGTCTTGAATGCATTTGAATCCTTTGTCTTTATGTTGATTTGGTCGTCTTATTTGCTTCTATGTTGACTTGTGGTAGGGTACATCAAGTGATCCTTTGAGGGAAACTCAGGACTCGCCGACTCTTGATGATACCGTGGTACCGCCACGCTCCAGGGTAGATGAGCTGTCGCTGCTTTCGCGACTGCGTGACCACGTGAAGCAGCTGGAGCGTGAGTTGCCTGTGCTCCGCGGTAACGCGGATGTATGGAAGTCGAAGGCGGAGAAAGCCGCCGCCCGAGAGCAGTATCTGCTTGGCGAGGTGACGCAGCTGGGCGACCAATTCATGTTAGTTTGCTTGCTCTCATCTTTTCCTTGTAGTCACTCGCAATGGTACGTTGTACTTATGCTGCTGTTGCTGCTTCGTGTAGTTGTCAGCACGCGTCATCCGCAGGAGGAGAAGGATAGAATTGCCATTCGCATGCATGATCTTACCCAGGAGCAACTTCAAGAGAGTGGATATACGGGTAGATCATGATCGTCTTGCTATTTGGCGACCTGCGAGGATCGTGCGTCATGCTGCACTTTCTGAAGAAGTCGCAGTCATGCTTGAAGAACATTTATCGGGCGATGTTTCCGCTAGATGATACTCCATCAAGCTTGCTGGCCCTCCTTGCAAAGTTTCAAGACCTGACCGCGGTTCGCGAGTGCGTAAGGCAACAGTTGGTGGCTGGTGCCAAGGCTGCTCTATCAATGGTGTGACTGCACAGGCCTGGCGTAGATGTTGCGGCAATTGCATCTGGGCTGCCTGCACCACCAGCAGGTTCTGCCTAGAATATGGTGCCACACTACCAGGCGATGGATCGCCCAGCAGAAGAGATCGTCGACTTCTTTGAGGAACAAACCAACGTTCTCCTGCTGCAGTAGTAGCCTAGTTTGTATCCTGCACATAAGTGTACTTGTGTTGTAAAGTTCGTATAAATGTTGTGTATAAGTTAATGTATAAAGAGCTTTGTTAGCATGAAGTGTGTTGCACTATGCGAGTCCCTTTGGTTAGCCTGGTCATGCTTTTATCTCAGTCCCTTGTCAACGTGTCAGGTGCGTTGCAGCTGGGTTGATGTTTGTGTCAAGGGTTTCGATTGATGTGCCAGCTACTCAGGATATCGCGTTTTGGTTCGTAGAACAGATGTATATAGGGTGGCGCAGTCCCCGGGTAGATAAAATTGGAAAAGTAAAGGAAAACACAGAGTTTTGGGGCACTTAGCTTTATTTGTTCGAAGAATAGTGCGAGGTACAATTTGTGGCTAAGTAGCCTTGGCTGAGTAGCCTTATTTTCAATGTAAAAAGTAAAAAGCGACTAGGGGTAGAAGCATCGCAGCTGTGCGACGTTCTAGGGGTTGGAGTATGCGACTCCTGTCTCTAAGTCTTGAAGGAGATAGGCGCCACCTGGGATTACTTCTGTAATCACATACGGTCCTTCCCAGGGGGACTCGATCTTGAGATGCCCCTGCTGTTTCAGTCGCAGGACCAGGTCGCCTTCGACGAAGGATCTGGGGTGTAGCCTCCTACTGTGGTAGTTGCGCAGGTTCTGTTGGTAGATCGTTGATCTTTCCGCGGCGATTTCTCGTGCCTCGTCAAGGAGGTCGATAGAGTCTTCGAGTGCGAGGGATGACTCTTGTTCGCTGTAAGCGACCACGCGTGGTGCCTTGTATCGTACCTCGGCGGGCAGCACTGCTTCGGCTCCGTGCACCATAAAGAATGGTATGTAGCCCGTGGCACTGTTTGGAGTTGTGCGTAGGCTCCAGAGTACGGATTGCAGTTCATCTGGCTAGCAACCCGCGGCTTGTTCGAGTGGTCGGAGGAGTCGCTTCTTGATGCCGTCGCAGACGAGCCTGTTTGCTTTTTCCACCTGACCGTTGGTCTGTGGACGCACTACCGAGGCGTAGCTGATGTTGATCCCCAGGTTCTCGCAGAATTCTTGGAACTCCTTGGATGTGAAGTTCGTCCCATTGTCGGTGATGATGCTGTGCGGTACGCCAATGCGGTAGACGATGGATTCGAAGAACTTGACTGCGTTATGTCCTGATTGGTTGGTCATTGGCCTGGCCTCAATCCATTTGGTGAATTTGTCGACTGCGACCAAGAGGTAGACGTAGCCTCCTCGTGAGGACCTTGGGAGTTCGCCAACCATGTCGAGTCCCCATTGCGCGAAGGGCCAGGCCAATGGAATTGGCCGGAGTTCTGCGCCCGGTGCGTGCGGCTTGTCCGCGAATCGTTGGCAAGCGTTACATTTTTGGACGATGTCCTTAGCATCGCGCATGGCCATAGGCCAATAGAATCCGGCTCGTAGAGCTTTGGCGACGAGGGCACGACTGCAGGCGTGGTGCCCGCAGGTCCCCTCATGGATGTCGAGGAGGATAGATCTTCCATCGGCCGTGGAGACGCATCGCTGGAGTACTCCTGTGATGCTGCGTTTATACAATTCGCCGTTGATAACAGTGAATGCCTTGGATCGCTGCGCGATGTGCCGTGCATCAGTCGGATCGTCCGGGAGCCATTTGCTGAGGAGGTACGTGATGTACGGCTGCGTCCAGGATTGCTCAATCATCATGACGCTCATTGGTCCCTCGAGTCCTGTGTCCAACTCCAAGTCGTCGAGTGCCATTGACTCATTGGGCGGCGTAGCCCCCGAGTTCGTTGCTGCGCTTGTTTTCTTCACTGCGGCCTTTGGCTTGATGGAGCGTTCGCAGATGCGCTCGAGAAATACCCCGGGTGGTATGGGGGCGCAGGTAGAGCCTATGTTGGCGAGTGCGTCCGCCTCTTCGTTGCTTTCACGACCTACATGCCGCAACTCGCAACCGTCGAAGTCTCCTTCGAGTGTGTCGTAGAGGTCGCGGTATGCGATCATGTTGTCATTCAGTGCGTCGCACTAATGCATCGTTTCATTGACGACCAACTTGGAGTCGCCATATATGATGAGTCTCTTGGCGCCGCAGGGTTTTTCCATCCTCATCCCGTGCACCAGGGCCTCGTATTCAGCCTTGTTGTTGGAGGCTATGAATTGCATGTGCATGGTATACTTCAGCTTGTCCCCTTGAGATGATGTCAGTATGACACCTACGCCTGCTCCGTCCTTTCGTTTGGACCCGTCGAAGTGCATTGTACAGAGGTAGGACATGTCTGGTTTGTCCGGGAGCTGGTTCTCCATCCAGTGCACGAGGAAGTCAGGGAGAACTTGCGACTTGATTGCGTCGCGTTTTTCGTATGTGATGTCTCGTGGAGACAATTCTATTCCCCAAAGCGCGACTCATCCCGTAGCATTGGGGTTGTTGAGGATGTGTCCCAATGGGGCATCGTTGACTACCACGATTGCGTGTTCCTGGAAGTAATGGCGCAGTCACCGGGCGGTCATGAAGACACCGTACGCCAGCTTCTGGTAGTGCGGGTACCGCTGTTTTGTTGGCGTGAGGACCTCGCTGAGGTAGTATACTAGGCATTGTACGCCGTGGACCTTGTTTTCCTCAGCTCGCTCGACGACGAGCACTGTGTTGACCACCTGGTTGGTGGCGGAGATATATAGCAACAGCGGTTCCCTTTCTCTTGGGGTCACTAGCACTGGCGAAGTGGAAAGCAGGCGCTTGAGATCTTCGAATGCTTCTTGCGCTTCGTTGGTCCACTCGAATTTTTCAGCTTTGCGGAGGAACTGGTAGAAGGGCAGCGCTTTTTCACCCATCCGACTGATGAATCGGCTGAGGGCCGCAATTCGCCCAGCTAGCTGCAGGACGCCCCTTATGTTTTTCGGCTTCTCCATGTCCAGTATGGCTTTTATTTTCTTTGGGTTCGCCTCGATTCCGCTCACGAAGATGAGATACCCGAGTAGCTGTCTAGATGGTACGCCGAAGGCGCATTTGTTCGGGTTGAGCTTGATCCAGTAGCGATCGAGGTTGGCGAAGGTTTCGTGCAAATCATCGATTAGGGAGGCTTCCTCCTTGGTCTTGGTTACTATGTCGTCGACATAGACTTGAATGTTGCGACCCAGTTGTTCCTTGAGGCAAGCCTGCATGCACCGCTGGTAGTGGCTCCCGCGTTCTTTATCCCGAAGGGCATTGTGTTATAGCAGAACACGCCAAAGGGTGTTGTAAACGCTGTTTTCTCTTGATCTTCCTCCTTCATTCGAATCTGATTGTAGCCTGAGTAGGCGTCGAGGAAGCAGAGGTGCTCACATCCTGCAGTCGAGTCGATGATCTGGTCGATGCGCGGCAACGGGAAGTGATCCTTTGGGCAGTGCTTGTTCAGAGAGGTGAAGTCCACGCACATGCGCATGATATCCATGTCCTTTTTTGGTACTAGCACCGTGTTGGCGAGCCAAGTGCTTTCCTTGATCTCGCGTATGAACTTGGCGTCGAGGAGTCTGTTGATCTCCATTCCAACTGCCTGCGTAGCTAAGCGTGGCCCAGAATTGTTTGCTTGACTGGCCTTGCGTCGGGGATGACGTTGAGTGCGTGCTCGGCGAATTCCCTGGGAACTCCTGGCATGTCCGCAGGACACCAGGCAAAAATTTCCTAGTGCTCATGGAGGAATTCGACGAGCGCGAGTTCCTATGCGGGACTCAAGTTGTTGGCCATGAGAGCCGTCTTAGCGGGATCCGATGGGTGGACCTGCACTTTCTTTGTGTGCACCGATGAGTCGAAGGAGAGATCAGGTGAGCTTGGCCGGCTCAGTGGAGGCAGACTGTTGTCTGTCGACTCCTTTAGTCTCGCGAGTTCTTCCTGCATGCTGAAGGACTGGGAAATTCTATTGAATTCCCTATCGCAACTGTCAGATCCATCGAAGCTCCCATTTATCGTGATGACGCCATTGGGACCTGGCATTTTCATCTGCAGGTAGGCGTAGTGGGGTACTGCCATGAACCTAGCGAACACGACGCGCCCGAGGATGCGATGGTCGTGAGGGCGGTCGACGACCTCAAAGTCGATGCGCTCGCGCCGGAAGTTCTTCGGCGTGCCGAAGATGACGTCGAGGTTGATTTTGCCCAGGGGGTATAGGCCTTTCCCTGGGACGATGTCGTGGAACGTTTTGTCCGAGGCCTCCAGGCAGGTTAGCGGGATTCTCATTGCTCGCAAGGTACTCGCGAATATAAGGTTGATGCCGCTCCCACCGTCCATGAATACGCGGCTCATGTCGAAACCTCCGATTTGCGCCTCGAGTACGAGGGGGCAATGGCCTGGACGAGGTACCTGAGGCGGATGGTCGCGTTTGTCGAAGGTGATGCATGACTCGCTTCCACTGAGGTACTCAGTGGTAGATGGTGGCGAGTGTGTGGCCAAGTTGACTTGGCGAGTGATGGCCATCTGCACCCGGTTGGAGGGGTGTCCCTTTTGGATCATCATGGTGCCCATGGCTCGTGGGTACGGTTCACCTCCGTGGTGCTGGTCTGGTGCAGCTGCATTCGGGGGTGGCCCAGGTGGTGGTGGCGGTGCGCCATGTGCCATGGCGCCTAGAGCGGCTCCGTAGCCTCTTTCGACTGCATTGCGGTTCATCCGAACCAATCCCTCATGTAGCTTGAGGAACTCACGGCAATCCTTGAGGAGGTGGCTGGACTTCTTCTTGCCATCATGCTTGTCGATGTAGAAGTGTACCGTGCATGGCCCGGACAGTTTGTCCTCAATGGAGTTCGCGGGTGCCTCATCACGAGTGCGGCGTTGCCATACTTGCGTGGTTTTCCCGGAGTCGCGGTATCCGCCGCTATGATATCCGCTGTTGCGGTTATCGTCGTGTCTCTCGGCGTAGCCGGCCGCGACCATGTTGACGTCGTCGCGGTCATCATAGATGTGCATGCGATGTTTGCCTCGGCGATCATGTCTGCGCTCGAGTTCTGCCTCTTTGTCGGAGTGAACGCGATTCTTTACCGAGTCTTCTCCATCGGCCCACCGATTCGCGATCTCCATCAGGTGATCGATGGTCTTGGGTTTTGAGCGGCCCAGCTCCTCCCTAAGTTCTAGGCGGCGGACGTCGCCGTTGAATGCATCAATCGCGCGATCCTCCGAGATGTTTTCTGCGGAGTACTTGATGATGGACCATCTTTAGATGTAGGAGCGCGGTGATTCGCCAGATCTTTGTTGGCAGCATCTCAGCTCTTCGATTGATGCGGGCCGCTTGTATGTGCCCTTAAAGTTGCGCACGAAGCTGTAAACCAGCTCGTCCCAACTGCGAATGGATCCACGTGGGAGGTTGTTAAGCCATGCTCGGGCGGCGCCTTGCAGCTGTAGCTGCAAGCATTGCATGGCCGTTCTTCGACTTCCTCCGTGGAGCCTGACGGAGGAGATGTGGTCCTCCAGCCAGATTTTTGGGTCCTGTAGACGTCGAACTTCGGGTTCTCCAACGGGAGTTTGAACCCCTTTGGCATTCGTTTCTGCCTGATGTACCTACTGAAGCATCTGGCACCGCAGAGCTCCACGTCTTCCTCTTCTGAGTCAGTCGACCGAGCACGTCGTGCCCTTGATTTGTCGATCTTGCGCTGCATGATGTCATCACGCGCGTCGTAGTTGTGGTCGTGTCGTCGTGAGCAGCGACGTCGAGACAGGTCATGACTGTCATCACTGGATGAGGGCGAGGAGTAACGCTTTGCTAGCACTTTGCCCTTCTTTGGTTCCAACGTTGGCTCTTTGTCGAGGTGACCTCGATTAATCCTAAGCCCACGATCGTACATCGGTGCATGGTGGCTCGGGGATCTCCAGCCGGTGGCTGGTTGTTGAGGAGGTACATGGTGGCCGCTGTCACCGCAGCCTGCGGCGTCTTGGGGACCACGTTGCCCCTAGTGTCGACTGTCATAGAGCCGAAGTCGACGACCTTTGCGGCTTCTATGTGTTCTTGCTCGGTGAGATGGGCCATCCAAGAATGCCTCTTTTTAGCGAGGTGTTCGTTGCCCTTTGAGGAGGATCCTCCGTAGGAGGAAAGCCCAGCACGACGAAGGCTTGACTCGTCTGCCGCCTTTTTGCGCGCCTCGAGTTGCGCGATTGTTTATACCTGGCGCTTGAATTCTTACTTCAGGAGCCAATGGTAGCCCATTAGCAGTTCTTGCAGAGATCCGAAGGGTAGAGGAGTGCCTCATAGGGCCTCGCGGTAGCGAGCTCATTCTTGCTCGTTGAGCCTGATCACGACGCGTTCGCCGGTTTGCTCGTTTACTATGGTTGGAGGTTCGACTGCTTCTCCGTTGTTGGCGTTGGTGCGATCGCCACCGTTGCCGCCGTTGCCGCCATTAGGCGGGTCAGTTCCGTTGCCGCGATTGCCACCATTGTCACGGTTGGCAGAGGTATCGCCTGTGTTTATGACGGCGCAGATGAAGTGATTGGGGAAGCTGCTGCTTCCACAACTCTCAGATCCGGAACCGTAGGTCCCATCTTCAGTGGCCAGATCGCTCAGATCGGAGTCGCGACTGCTGTCGCTGAGCGTGTTCTCGACTGTGGTCGGGGCGTTGAGCTCACTGAGGGTGCCGATCGATGGAGGGAACCATGATGTTGGGGCAATCGACGGTGCCGTCGGTTGATCAGGCATGCGAAGCGCGCCCATCTGACTAACCTAGAAGAGGAAGCTCCCTATCACCAGGCTGATTCCGTCGCCCACGGACTCGAGGGCCGGGTGAATGGCCGGCGTGTGGACGGTGAAGTCGAACGCGCCGAAGAGCTGGCGGATCTCCGCTGTTGCAGAGTTGTAGATCGCGGTTGATGGGGCCGAAGAAGCCGCAACATCAACACTCCCAATTCCCACATACGGCGCCAATTGACGAGGGTATAACTCATCAATGCCCTTTGTTATGGACTTGGGTTTTGGAGAAGGAGCGAGCGCTGGAGACATCTATCGGCTAGCAAACAAGCACGCAGGGGACAAAGATTTACCCAGGTTCAGGCCTCGTAGAGGTCCCTACTCCTGCTTGTCTTCTCGTGGAATTATCGAAGGAATCGAAGATTACAGTGGTGCGCAGATGCAATCTGACGAGGGTTGTGGAAACTAGGGTTGCGTGTGTTCTCCTCGCCGCCCCCTCCTAGCCCTTATATAGATAGGCTAGGTCTCGGGTAGCAGGTCGAGTCGGTTACAAGTTAGGGTTTTCCCCTTCAAACTTTCTATCTTTAGCTTCTTCTTGTTCTTCAAGCAATCGAGAGTCCCTAGGTTACTCGAGTCCTTCATTTGGGCCTTGGCGACACCGTGGGACTTTACGTATTTAGACCGTATATACCAAACTCGAGTACCTGTAGGGTATACCCATGTCAAACACACATTCAATGACTCTAGTTGTGGTTCATGAAAGGACCACACATGCAATGACACTGGTGGATCCATCTGGTTCATGAAAATAACACACATGTAGTGACACTCGTGGATCCATATGTGGTTTGTGAAAAGAACACACATTCAATGACTCTAGAGCTGGTTCATGAAAAGAACACACATGCAATAACTCTAGTGGATCCATATGTGGTTTGTGAAAAGAACACACATGCAATGACTCAGGTGGATCCATATGTGGTTTATGAAAATAACACACATGCAATGACTCTAATGTTGGTTTAGGATAAGAACACACATGCAATGACTCTGGTGGATCCATATCTGGTTTGTCAAAAGAACACACATGCAATGACTCTAGTTCTGGTTTAGGATAAGAACACACATGCAAGGACTCTAGTGGATCCATATGTGGTTTGTGAAAAGAACACACATGCAATGACTCTGGTGGATCCATATGTGGTTTGTGAAAAGAACACATATTCAATGACTCTAGTTGTGGTTCCTGAAAAGAACACACATGCAATGACACTTGAGGATCCATGTGGTTCATGAAAATAACACACATGCAATGACACTGGTGGATCCATATGTGGTTTGTGAAAAGGACATACATTCAATGACTCTAGAGCTGGTTCATGAAAAGAACACACATGCAATGACTCTAGTGGATCCATATGTGGTTTGTGAGAAGAACACACATGCAATGACTCTGGTGGATCCATATGTGGTTTATGAAAAGAACGCACATACAATGACTCTATAGATGGTTTAGGATAGGATAACACATGCAATGAATCTTGTGGATCCATATGTTGTTTGTCAAAAGAACACACATGCAATGACTCTAGTGCTGGTTTCGGATAAGAACACACATGCAATGACTCTGGTGGATCCATATGTGGTTTGTGAAAAAAACACACATTCAATGACTCTAGTTGTGGTTCATGAAAAGAACACACCTGCAATGACACTGGTGGATCAACGTGGTTCATGAAAATAACACGCATGCCATGACACTAGTGGATCTATATGTTGTTTGTGAAAAGAACACACATTCAATGACTCTAGTTGTGGTTCATGAAAAGAACACACATGCAATGACTCTAGTAGATCCATATGTGGTTCACGAAAATAACACACATGCAATGACTCTGGTGGATCCATATGTGGTTTATGAAAAGAAGACACATGCAATGACTCTAGTGCTAGTTTAGGATAAGAACACACATGCAGTGACTCTAGTGGATCCATATGTGTTTCATTAAAAGAACACACATGCAATGACTCTAGTGGATCCATATGTGGTTTGTGAAAAGAACACACATGCAATGACACTGGTGGATCCATATGTGGTTTTTTAAAAGAACACACATTCAATGACATTGGTGGATCCATATGTGGTTTGTGAAAAGAATAGACATGCAATGACTCTAGTTGTGCTTCATGAAAAGAAAACACATGCAATGACACTTGTGGAGCCATGTGGTTCATGAAAATAACACACATGCAATGACACTGGTGGATCCATATGTGGTTTGTGAAAAGGACATACATTCAATGACTCTAGAGCTGGTTCATGAAAAGAACACACATGCAATGACTCTAGTGGATCCATATGTGGTTTGTGAGAAGAACACACATGCAATGACTCTGGTGGATCCATATGTGGTTTATGAAAAGAATGCACATACAATGACTCTATAGCTGGTTTAGGATAAGAACACACATGCAATGAATCGGGTGGATCCATATGTGGTTTATGGAAAGAACACACATCCAATGACTCTAGTGCTGGTTTCGGATAAGAACACACATGCAATGACTCTGGTGGATCCATATGTGGTTTGTGAAAAGAACATAAATTCAATGACTCTAGTTGTGATTCATGAAAACAAAACACATGCAATGACACTGGTGGATCAACGTGGTTCATGAAAATAACACACATGCCATGACACTGGTGGATCCATATGTTGTTTGTGAAAAGAACACACATTCAATGACTCTAGTTGTGGTTCATGAAAAGAACACACATGCAATGATTCTAGTGGATCCATATGTGGTTCATGAAAATAACACACATCCAATGAATCTAGTGGATACATATGTGGTTTGTGAAAATAACACACATGCAATGACACTGGTGGATCCATAGGTGCTTTTTGAAAAGAACACACATTCAATGACAGTGGCGGATCCATCTGGTTCATGAAAATAACACACATGCAATGACACTGGTGGATCCATATGTGGTTTGTGAAAAAAAACACATTCAATGACACTAGAGCTGGTTCATGAAAAGAACACACATGCAATGACTCTAGTGGATCCATATGTGGTTTGTGAAAAGAACACACATGCAATAACTCTGGTGGATCCATATGTGGTTTATGAAAATAACACACATGTAATGACTCTAGTGTTGGTTTAGGATAAGAACACACATGCATTGACTCTAGTGGATCCATATGTGGTTTGTCAAAAGAACACACATGCAATGACTCTAGTGCTGGTTTAGGATAAGAACACACATGCAATGACTCTAGTGGATCGGTATGTGGTTTGTGAAAATAACACACATGCAATGACTCTAGTGGATCCATATGTGGTTTGTCAAAATAACACACATTCAATGACAGTGGTGGATCCATATGTGGTTTTGTAAAAAGAACATACATGCATTGACTCTGGTGGATCCATATGTGGTTTGTGCAAAGAACACACATGCAATGACTCTAGTGATAGTTTAGGATAAGGACACACATGCAATTACTCTAGTGTATCCATATGCGGTTTGTGGAAAGTACACACATTCAATGACTCTAGGTGTAGTTCATGAAAAGAACACACATGCAATGACACTAGTGGATCCATGTGGTTCATGAAAATAACACACATGCAATGACACTGGTGGATCCAAATGTGGTTTGTGAAAATAACACACATTCAATGACTCTAGTTGTGGTTCAAGAAAAGAACACACATGCAATGAGTCTAGTGATGGTTTAGGATAAGAACGCACATGCAATGACTCTAGTGGATCCATGTGGTTTGTGAAAAGAACACACATGCAATAACTCTGGTGGATCCATATGTGGTTTGTTAAAAGAACACATTCAATGACTCTAGTTGTGGTTCATGAAAAGAACACACATGCAATGACACTTGTGGATACATTTGTCGTTTGTGAAAAGAACACACATTCAATGACTCTAGTTGTGGTTCATGAAAAGAACACACATGCAATGACTCTAGTGGATCCATATATGGTTCACGAAAATAACACACATGCAATGACTCTGGTGGATCCAAATATCGTTTATGAAAAGAACACACATGCAATGACTCTAGTGCTGGTTTAAGATAAGGACACACATGTAATGACTCTAGTGGATCCAAATATGGTTTGTGAAAAGAACACACATGCAATGCCACTGGTGGATCCAGATGTGGTTTGTAAAAAGAACACACATTCAATGACAGTGGTGGATCCATGTGGTTTGTGAAAAGAATAGATTTGCAATGACACTGTTGGATCCATGTGGTTCATGAAAATAACAGACATGCAATGACTTTGGCGGACCCATCTTTGGTTCGTGAAAAGAACAGCCAAGCAATGATCTAGTGATGTTTTAGGATAAGAATACACATGCAATGACTCTAGTGGGGTCCATATGTGGTTTGTGAAAATAACACACATGCAATGACACTAGTGGATCCATATGTGGTTTGTGAAAAGAACACACATTCAATGACATTGGTGGATCCATATGTGGTTTGTGAAAAGAACAGACATGCAATGACTCTGGTGGATCCATATGTGGTTTGTGAAAAAAAAACACATTCAATGACTCTATTTGTGGTTCATGAAATGAACACACATGCAATGACACTGATGGATCCATCTGGTTCATGAAAATAACACACATGCAATGACACTGGTGGATCTATATGTGGTTTTTAAAAAGAACACACATTCAATGACTCTAGAGCTGGTTCATGAAAAGAACACACATGCAATGACTCTAGTGGATCCATATGTGGTTTGTGAAAAGAAGACACATGCAATGACTCTGGTGGATCCATATGTGGTTTATGAAAATAACACACA
The DNA here is from genome assembly GCA_023614405.1 of Avena insularis. NCBI lineage: Eukaryota > Viridiplantae > Streptophyta > Magnoliopsida > Poales > Poaceae > Avena > Avena insularis. The sequence continues at coordinate 780,290 of JAJUPC010000129.1, read as the reverse complement.
TGCAATGCCTCTAGTGTTGGTTTAGGATAAGAACACACATGCAATGACTCTGGTGGATCCATATGTGGTTTGTCAAAAGATCACAAATGCAATGACTCTAGTGCTAGTTTAGGATAAGAACACAAATTCAATGACTCTAGTGGATCCGTATGTGGTTTGTGACAATAACACACATGCAATGACTCTAGTGGATCCATATGTGGTTTGTCAAAATAACACACATTCAATGACTCTAGTTGTGGTTAATGAAAAGAACACACATGCAATGACACTTGTGGATCCATGTGGTTGATGAAAATAACACACATGCAATGACACGGGTGGATCCATATGTGGTTTGTGAAAAGAACACACACGCAATGACTTTGGTGGATCCATAAGTGGTTTATGAAAAGAACGCATATGCAATGACTCTATAGATGGTTTAGGATAAGAACACACATGTAATGACTCTGGTGCATCCATATGTCGTTTCTGAAAAGAAAACACATGCAATGACTCTAGTGCTGGTTTAGGATAAGAACACAAAATCAATGACTCTGGTGGATGCATATGTGGTTTGTGAAAAGAACACACATTCAATGACTCTAGTTGTGGTTCATGAAAAGAACTCACATGCAATGACACTGGTGGATCAACGTGTTTCATGAAAATAACACACATGCCATGACACTGGTGGATCCATATGTGGTTTATGAAAAGAACACACATTCAATGACTGTAGTTGTGGTTCATGAAAATAACACACATGCAATGACTCTAGTGGATCCATATGGGGTTCATGAAATTAACACACATGCAATGACTCTAGTGGATCCATATGTGGTTTATGAAAAGAACACGGATGTAGTGACTCTAGTGCTAGTTTAGGATAAGGACACACATGTCATGACTCTAGTGGATCGATATTTGGTTTGTGAAAAGAGACACTACTGGATCCATATGTGATGTGTGAAAAGAACACACATTCAATGATAGTGGTGGATCCATGTGGTTTGTGAAAAGAATAGACATGCAATGACACTGGTGGATTGATGTCTACGCACTTCTATTCTTGTAGACAGTTGTTGGGCCTCCAAGTGCAGAGGTCTGTAGAACAGCAGCAAGTTTTCCCTTAAGTGGATCACCCAAGGTTTATCGAACTCAGGGAGGAAGTGGTCAAAGGTATCCCCTCTCAAGCAACCCTGCAATCAAGATACAAGAAGTCTCTTGTGTCCCCAACACACCCAATACACTTGTCAGGTGTATAGGTGCACTAGTTTGGCGAAGAGATAGTGAAATACAAGTGGTATGGATAACTATAAGTGGTAACGTTGATAGATAATAGCTTTATGGCGTGTGGTTGATGTGGGAAAAGACTAAAGTAAAACTGAAATAAAGATGGAAGCAAGCAAACATGTAACAGATCTAATAGCAAATGGTGTTTCAATGCTTAGAAACAAGGCCTAGGGATCATACTTTCACTAGTGAATACTCTCATATAAATATCTTCTCTTTATGATACTACTCTTAACTACTCTCTGGTTGGACACTCTAATCCATGGTAGGGTTATAACAACACACCTCAAAGTAAGTCTTTCCCATCTAGAAAACCCCACACTGTCACCTTGAGTACTAGATGGTTCCATCAAACACCACAAGTTCATAAAGACATTAAACTCCAAATATAACTCATAACAAGTATTTGTAATCTCTAGCCTAAGTGCCACCATGGTGTGCATGCTGCCACTTTCACACACATGGGGAGAGCAGAGATCTAATAAAGCACTTGAGTAGCAAGGTAGATCTACTTGATTACAAAGTTCATGATCACAATATGATCATGCATAGAGAGAGAAATGAACACATATCTACCGGTAGAACCCTTAGCCTCGAGAGAGAACTACTCCCTCCTCATCATGGGAATCGGCAATGGTGATGTAGATGGTGGTGGAGATCAATGGAGATGGCTCCGGGGGCACTTCCCCGTCCCGGCAGGGTGCTGGAACCCGGCTGCGGAACTTCTCGTGGATTTCTGATTGACGATTTAGGGTTTACGCATCAAGATGCTTCTTATAGGCGAAGAGGCAAGGTCGGTGGAGTGCCAGGGGGGCCACACCACTTTGTGGTGCGGCCAGGGCTAGCCCGCGCCACCATATGGTGTGGCCAGGCCCTGGCCCTCCTCCGTCTCTGCTTCTGGCTCTGTGAGTATTCCGGTAAAATAGGAACTTTGGCTTTTGTCCCGTCCAATTATGAGAATATTCATTTTCTGACTTTCCTAGAACCAAAAACAGCAGAAAATAGGCAACTGGCACTGTGGCATCTTGTTAATAGGTTAGTACAAGAAAGTCTATGAAAAGTACTCCAAAGTTGGAACAAAACACAAGAAAGTAGATAAAACCAAGCATGGAACATCAAAAATTATAGATACATTTGCAATCTATCAACATCCCCAAGCTTAACTCCTGCTCGTCCTTGAGTAGGTAAGTGATAAAAAGAAAGAATAATTTTTGAGGTGACATGCACCATCACAAACTTGATCAAAGTATTTGTAAAACATTGAAAGCTAGGATCATACTACTTCAATCATAGCATGAAAGACAAAGTTATAACAATAGGACAAAGAAACTATGATGCAACATGAAAAAGCACAAACAAAAGATTCATGAATAATAATGCTTTGCAAGACGTTTGTTTGTTTCACATAAAGAAAACATAGCATAATGGCATTCAGCTTGTCCCTCATAGAGTAGCAAACATAAATACATAGGACACCTTCAAAGTTCATAAGAGTGACTATATACAAATAGTTTAAAACAAGCAATATCAAGTTATGCATCAATCAACTAGTCTTGGGACAATGTACATAGAACTAAGAATGACCACTATGCTCTCAAAGTAAGTGCATAAAGGTAGAAGGTGGAGACTCAATATATAAGTGGAAGAAAGGCCTTCATAGAAGGAAGAAGAGATTCAAGTTTCATAAAGAGCTTCCAAAAATTATGGTACTTGTTAGCTTTCAGCTCTCATTGCCCCTATCATAAGAATCTTTAAGGTGATTAAAATGAAGGAATGGTCATTTTGGAAAATTTAACTCTCATGCCTACTTTGGCTATTCCTAGTACTCAATTATTAACAGAAACAATTCTTGATCTTTGCACCCCTTGCTAGTACACATAATGAGGTACCAAGGCCCATATTTTGATCTGCTAAACACATTCTGTTAGCTATTTTAAATGACAGTTTAAAATTGAATCTAATGCATATGCATAGATCACCCCTATTTCAAAAACCATCTATTTGAGCTCCATTTTCAAAACCCTTGCAACCAGAGACTACCTATCACTAGTGGAGATCACTCAAAAATTTTGAACTCAAAATTCAAAACTTTTTCTCTTGCGGCCATTTCATCAAACACTTGGCATGCTTAATCTCACCTCTAATCCTAGCTCACTATTCTGCACAGGGTTTTGCCCCCATTTGATCTCCATTTAACCTCGCTATCCCCTCTTGGTCTAACCAGGCCTTTAGCACCCCTGTCCCTTGTCCCTAACCCCCAGGCCATGCCAAACCTTACCCCGCTGCAGCAGACCACTCCCCCTTCTCTCGCCATGTCTAGGAGGTAGCCAACACCTCACCGCCCCTCTCTTTCCCTTGCCCGAGCCAAGTGCTGTCGTGGACCACCGAGGAGAACCCGCGCCCTGTGCCACCGTACCATGCCAGTGCCACCTCCAGAGCGCGCTTTGTCCCCGCGTGCACAAGCCGCCGCTCGATCGCAGCCCACGCCCGCCGCTCCGCCTCGACCTGGAGAACACCCCAGACATCCCCGTTCGCCACCCAAAGCCCCACAGCCACCGCTCGCCGTGGACACCGCCGCCTCTGCCTCCCAGAGCGCCACCTCACCCAGACCGCATACCACCGCCCCTACGGCCACATTTAAGTCCTAGAGCACCGCCAGGGAACCGCCCATTGATCGCCATCCCCAGCCATGCCGCTAGCTCGCCGTAGCCATGTCGCCACCGTCGACCGCCCATCCCGCTCGGTCTCACCGTTGGGCCTATAAAAGGAGCCCTCCCCAGCCATTCTTCTCCACACCATTCCACTCCTCTCACCTCTCTAAACCTTACCCACCTCTTGCCGGAGCCAGTGGGCAACAACTTCGCGGGTGGGCCGAGCCGCTGCCTCGGAGGAGAAGGGTGCGTTGATTCGACCGCCCCAAGCTCAGCAGCGACCACCTCGCCTCGCCGTCGTCTTCCACGTTTGCCTGCCTGCCCGACCCGTTGGAGCCACAGTGCGCCCCAGTAGACCCCCACCGAGCCGCTAGGGTTCGAGCTACGCCCGGCGACTGTTAAATCGTCGACGACGACTCTCAGCCGTTGATCACGCTTCTAATCGCACGGCCCACAGCGCGCATACCGTTTCGCATGTTAAGTGTCGTTGACAAGCGGGACCCCACATAATTTGAGCCCAGCCCATGGAGAGCCTTGGGCCGGCCCATTCCTTTTCCCGCGCTAGCCCATCGATTCAAATATGGATTTTTCTTTTTAGTTGAATCTAGTTTCGGTCCACTAGTTTGAAAATCAATTCAGAGAGTTTTAGATATCCAAATTGCATAAACCCAATTTTGTCTGAAAGGTATTGAAATGAGTTATCCAAGCCCGTTGGATTTAATTCAATTAGAGTTATAGATCTCTCCTAATAAAAATAAGAAGACAGAAGCTTTTGCTAGTTGAAACATTTTTATAAAATCAACCAAGTTAGCTTTTGAGTTGATTCCAACTCTCAAAAATGACATTTCATCATATGTATCCAAATATGTAATAATATTAAGGTTTAGATGCAGTGACTTTGGACTAGTACCAAAATGATGCTATATAGGCATTTCTAGTCACTTTAAATCATTAAATAATGAACTTAAACCAAATTAATATTGATCCAACCCTTAAATCTCATTCCCACATGTTAGAATATGTGGTAAGGACATGTGTTCACATGATCCCATATTTTGGTGGTGAATATTAAATTTTAGTTAATATTTCAATGAGTAGAAATTACTTTTCTAAAATAAAAAGGATGAAACTTTTGAAATTAAACTTGTGATGCTTGTCATGATAATAGATCATCAATTGTGTGTTTTTAGAATGCTACTTACCCTAGCTAAGTATTGTTTGGTGATTGTCTTCTCCCTATGTATTTATAGACGCTAGTACCGACCAAGCTTTCGAGGAGGAGGAGTTCTACCAAGAAGAAGAAGAAGAAGAAGAAAACTTCAACAACTACACCAACCAAGGCAAGCTATTAGTGGCAAGCTAACCCGTGCAAAACATACTTTAGCAAGCTATTAGTGGCAAGCTAACCCTTGCAAAACATACTTTAGCAACCTATTGTTAGCAAGCTAAAATAAAACTAGATGGTTTAGCAAAGATGCCTTAAGCATGCTTTGATCACACCCCTTTAACTATTAGTACCCCAAGTCTTATTGACAAGTTTTACCTCCCTTAGTTTACACAAAGTTCTTTACTTAATTTTGAAGGTAGCATAAAGAGTATAAAACTTGACCTACTTAGAAACCTTTAGATGTCATTCTATGGCATGAGATTGATCCCATCTTTCCACCTTAGTGAACACTCTTAACTTAGTACCTTAGTATAGATCAAAAACTCGAGTCACTTTAGATGGGAACACTTGGTGAAAATGAATTATGAAAACCTTGGAATGATGAGTCATTCTATTGAGATGTTTTGACATGTGTTGAGAAACACAACTGGTTTATGATGATGAAAATGACGAGGCATGAGCCTTAACCCTTTTATAAAACTGATGGTTGGATTCGGATGCGATACCATTTCAAATGTACCGTACAACCACATTACCTGAATTGGGTAAGGCTTAGCTAGAAATTTATATGCATTAGTATTAGTTCCCTCACGGCTGAGGTTTGAGCTGAGGCTACCTCTCAATGTTGACCACCTATGCAGTGCCCAAGATGACTGATGGTCATGGTTGGGAGGCCATGCTCATAGGAGAGGTGCTTGTACTAGGGTGTGTAAAGGGCAGGTTATGTTTGATTATCTGCGTACTAAGTATGATGATTCAGGGTTATCCCTGACAAATGTATCGAATCTTGTGGTAAAAGTGTACCACCTTTGCAGAGTGTCAAACTATTCGAATAGCCGCGTCCGCGGTTATGGACAGTTGGAATGGCCATACTGTTTCGTTGTCAGATGTTTTCTAAATAACTTGAAATGAATGATGAACTTTGACTTGACCACAACAGGGTTGTGTTGATGAAAATAGCTTCCCAACTTAAGTGATTCTTGAACTTTATTTTATCTTTCTTTGCTTCTGAACTCAACTTAGGTTTCAAACTTAACTTGATAGTGAACTTAGATTTAGTACTTTAATTTAGAATTATACTCCTTGCTAGTAGTAGTTTGCGAGTACTTAAAGAGTACTCATGGGTTTTGTTCCTGGCTATTATCATGGCCAGACTATGAAGGACATTATCAAGATGATGGTCAGCAAGACGGCAATGATAACTAGGACTATCTGCCTTCGTCAGCATTGCCTGTGCCCCTAAAGATGGACCCCACCGCTATGCTATCGCTTATTTCCGCTGCTTGTTGTATTAAAGACTGGATCATGAGATCCTTATTTGTGTAAAACCTTATGTATGGTTTGTAATGGATGATGTATTGTGATATCCAATCCGTTATGTCTCGCAAAAATGGTAATCCTGGGATTGCGAGGTATGTCATAACGGGCATCTAGGATTAAAAATACGGGTGTTGACAAGTTGGTATCAGAGCCATCCTGACCATAGGAGACCCTAGTTAGAATGGACGTCCAAACCAAAAACTTAGCTTCAAAACCAAAGTGAGTATTTATGAAAAACTATTTCCTCTCTTACCCTTGTGAACTCATTTCTTTCTAAAAAAAATACATGTTCCTCAAAATTCTTACATTACCACTTAAAATTTGACACACTTGATCACTTCACTAACTTCCTCATCCTTAATTCTTGTAGATGGAGACTCAATTCAGCAAGTTTTACCAGTTGGGAAATGGAGGTCAGCTGATCTTCGAGAGGGATCTTGATTCACTGTCGGAGTTACTGGGACGCCCACATCCGGAGTTTCTTGGAGCTCAACTTCCAGGACCTCCAGGAGGAGACCTACAGTGGCTAGTCACCGCGGATCTTCGGGGAAGCATCGAAGCACCAACTTTCGGGAGAATTCAGTTCTCCGTGAGAGAGAACAACTGGCTAGATGGATGAGCCAGGGCAATGCATGAAGCTCTCGCACGTCTATGTGCCCTCAGTGTCAACAAGATTCAAGGAACCCGTTTTGCCCACTATGCAAGACGTGACTTCATGGGAATGCCAATGGAGATGCCAAGTCACCCAGAATTGAGGCGTCAAGTGGAGAACCTTGACTTCTTGCTGCATGACCGACAACAGGAACTGGACAATGCCAGAGAGTTAGCCAACCAGAACCGTGCCATCGTCGACCAGAAGGCCCAGACTTTCGCACTGCTTGTCCAAGATCGTCAGTCTCTTCGTTGCCAGCGTGCAAAGAAGGATCGCACCATCGCCCGTCTTCGCAAGAAGGTGGCCAACCTCAAGAAGACCGTCAAGGAGCAGGAAGCTCAGCTTGCCGCCAAGGAAGAAGATGATGAGGGTGAAGACATCCAGGGAGATATGGAGTCTTACCTCAGCAACGATGATGACTTTCTGGAAGAGGATGCTGTGGACTTCTACACTGATGATGAAGACTCCGACTTCATCGACGATGAGTAGAGGCACTAGAGCACTGTCGTAGCATGAGATGTATCATCTCATTGTATCATAGCTTAGTATCGTGTGCTTGCTTGCATAAATGAAAATGAAGTTAGTTGAAAAACCTGAGTCTAACTCAAAGTTTTAGCTTTGAAAACCCAAAACCATGAACCTTAGAATTTCCCTCTTACCCCTATATCTATCTCAATCTTCAGATGACTCGTGGAAACCAAGGAGGGAGCAGCTCGTCGTAGGACCCAATGCTGCAGATCTTGCAGAATCTTATCGTGGACCATGAAGCAAGCAGGGCCGAGCGTCAAGCCAACTTAGCAACATTGCAGCAGATCGCCCAAATGGATCTCAACAACCAAGGACATGGAAATCAGGATCACCATGGATCTAAACTCAAAAACTTCTAGAACACCAATCCCCCAATCTTCAACCAATCTGAAAACCCATTAGATGTCAAGGACTGTTACGGACCATGGAAAACAACCTCGAAGTTGCAGGAGTTGATGAGAATGAGAAAGTTCTCTTCGCCACCCACTATCTCAAGGAGATGCAAGAGCTTGGTGGAATAGCATCCGCAATATGAACCATGGCCAGGTGATGACCCGGGAAGCATTCAAGGTCAAGTTCAGTCGCACCCACGTGCCGCAAGGTCTTGTCAACCGGATGAGAGATGAATTCCGCGAACTGAAGCAAGGAAGAATGACTGTGGTGGAGTACCGTGATAAATTCTTGTCACTTTCCAGATATGCACCGGATGAGATCAACATGGAGGCCAAGAAGAAGGAGAGATTCTTAAACGGACTGCATGATGAGATGGAAGGGAAGATTAACCAGGCAAACGACAACCGCAAGCGCCGTATGATGCAGCAATTTGGATCCAGTAGTCACCAGAAGTACCGTCCTAACCCTTCACCAGGATATGCACCAAGGAACAACCGACCCCCAAATTCTCGCCCAATCTACCCCAACCATAACGGAGGAAATGTGAAGTCCGGAGGAAACAATCACATCTCCGGCAACGCCAACAACTTCAACCGTGCCCCTCCCAAGAGCAACAACAACAACAACACTGCACCCAGAACTAGCAGCAATGCTGTACCTGTCGCAGTCAAGGACAAGTCCCAGATCACTTGTTTCGAGTGTGGAGTGAAGGGTTACTACTCCAATGAGTATCCCAAGAAGACTGCCGCCAATGCCCTTGTGAATGCCCCAGCTCAGCAGCAGCGTCGTGTTCAACCAGGAAGGAGATTTTCCCCAGGGAACCCGCACAACCACAACGGTCGTCTCTTCCACATGAACACAGAAGAAGCCCAGGAAGCGCCAGATGTAGTGCTGGGTATGTTTTCTGTCAACTCAGTTTTAGCAAGGGTATTGTTTGATTCTGGAGCATCGCATTCATTTGTCACCGAAGAATTTGTATGCACTAGTAAGATTCGCCCAACCAACCTGAAGCATGTCATTATAGTTCAAATCCCTGGTTCGACAACAAAAGCTAGAAAAATTTACAAAGTTGTACCTATCAGAATACATGGGATAGAATTTTATGCCAACCTAATTGTACTTGGAACCAAAGGATTGGAAGTAGTACTGGTATGGACTGGATGTCAAGGCATAAAGGACTGATAGACTGTGCTAAGAAAGCCATCACCATGACCAGTAGTTCTGGAGTAACAGTAGAGCATATCTCTGAAACCTTACCCCGTCAATTCAAGTGCAACAAGAGTGTAGCCCTGCCTACCATTGACCAAGTCAGAGTAGTCTGTGAATACCCCGACGTATTCCCAGATGAATTGCCAGGTATGCCCCCGGATAGGGATATTGAGTTCATTATCGAACTAATCCCCAGAACCGGACCTATAGCCCAGAGACCCTATACCATGAACCCCTCAGAGTTAGTAGAACTGAAGAAGCAGTTGGATGCCATGTTAGCAACAGGTTTGATTCAGCCAAGCGCATCGCCATGGAGATCACCAGTGTTATTCGTCGACAAGAAAGATGGAGGCAACCGTCTGTGTACAGACTACAGAAAGTTGAATGACGTCACCATCAAGAACAAGTACCCCTTGCCAAAGATAGAGGATCTATTTGATTAGTTGACCGGAGCTCAGGTCTTCTCAAAGATTGATCTTAGGACTGGTTATCACCAACTTAAGATTCGTGCAACGGATATTCCGAAGACTTCATTTACTACTCGCTATGGTTTATACGAGTATATGGTTATGTCTTTTGGATTAACCAATGCCCCTACTTATTTCATGAATCTCATGAATAAGATCTTTATGAATTTCCTAGATAAGTTTGTAGTTGTGTTTATCGACGACATCCTTATCTACTCCAAGTTAGAAGAAGAGCATGAGCAACATCTGAGAATCATCCTAGAAACCCTGAGAGAGTTAATCAGATCTTAGAGGATATGCTTAGAGCTTGTGTGTTGGAATACGGATAAAAATGGGAAGACTTCCTGCCTTTCGCAGAATTCTCATATAACAACAGTTATCAAGCTAGTTTGCAGATGGCACCATTTGAATTCCTATACGAAAGAAAGTTTCGTACCCCGTTGAATTGGTCACAAGTAGGAGAGAGTCAGATCTTTGGACCCGACATTCTCCGAGAAGTAGAAGAGAAAGTTCACAAAGTCTGTGAGCACCTCAAGACCGCCCAATCCAGACAGAAGAGTTATGCTGACAAGAGAAGTAGAGACCTGACTTTCAATGTCGGAGATTTCGTATATCTCAAGGTTTCACCATTGAAGGGAACTCAACGCTTTAGTCTGAAGGGAAAGTTAACCCCAGATATATCAAACCTTTCAAGATTCTGAACCGCCGAGGAGAAGTATCGTATCAACTGGAACTGCCTGAAGAGATGTCAGCCATCCACAATGTGTTCCATATCTCGTTACTTCGCAAATGCCTAGAAGTGCCTGAGAAGACTGAAGTTTTCAAGAACATCGATCACAGATCTGTGGAAATCAACAAGGACCTGACCTATCGGGAAGTACCCATCCGTATCTTAGAAGAAGCCTACAGAACCACCAGGACCAGGAGTATCAAGTTTCTCAAGATTCAGTGGAGCAACCATACCGAGGAGGAAGCTACTTGGGAGCGCGAAGATTACATTAGGACAGAGTTCCCAGATCTCTTTAGTTCCTAGTGTTCTTTGTAAATCTCGGGACGAGATTTTGTTTAAGGGGGGAAGGTTTGTAACATCCCAAAACTTTAATACAAGCTTATCAAGATCAAATCATCCAAAAATAGGGTTAACAAAAACTTTTCCAAATTTAAAATGAAAGCATTCATATATGTGTGCATTTAAAATAGGAGTTGTTTGAATTACCATGATTGATTGATCCAATGGTTGTAAAATGTTTCTTAGGTGATTTAAACATCATCTACATCATTCCCAAACTTTTCCTAAAGAAAATCAAATCAAAAAGAATTAAAATGAAGGAATGGTCATTTTGGCAAATTTAACTCTCATGCCTACTTTGGCTATTCCTAGTACTCAATTATTAACAGAAACAATTCTTGATCTTTGCACCCCTTGCTAGTACACATAATGAGGTATCAAGGCCCACCTGTTGATCTGCTAAAAACATTATGTTAGCTATTTTAAATGACAATTTAAAATTGAATCTAATGCCTATGCATAGATCACCCCTATTTCAAAAACCATCTATTCGAGCTCCATTTTCAAAACCCTTGCAACCAGAGACTACCTATCACTAGTGGAGATCACTCAAAAATTTTGAACTCAAAATTCAAAACTTTTTCTCTTGCGGCCATTTCATCAAACACTTGGCATGCTTAATCTCACCTCTAATCCTAGCTCACTTTTCTACACAGGGTTTTGCCCCCATTTGATCTCCATTTAACCTCTCTGTCCCCTCTTGGTCTATCCAGGCCTTTAGCACCCCTGTCCCTTGTCCCTAACCCCCAGGCCATGACAAACCGAGGACATGCTCGCCGACCAAACCTTGCCCCGCTGCAGCAGACCACTCCCCCTTTCCTCGCCATGTCTAGGAGGTAGCCAACACCTCACCGCCTCTCTCCCTTGCCCAGCCAAGTCTGCCGTGGACCACCGAGGAGAACCCAGCCCGGTGCCACCGCACCATGCAGTGCCCGCTCCAGGCAGCGCCTTGTCCCAGTGCACAAGCCTGGCCGACCGCAGCCGCCCGCCTCCGCCTCGACTGGAGAACACCCAGACATCGCCGTTCACGCCTAAAGCCCCACACAGCCACCGCCGTGCACACCGCCGCCTCTGCCTCCTAGAGCGCCACCTCACCCAGACCGCATACCACCGCCCCTACGGCCGCATTTAAGTCCTAGAGCACCGCCAGCAAACCGCCCATCGATCGCCATCCCTAGCCATGCCGCTAGCTCGCCGTAGCCATGTCGCCGACCGCCCGGGACTATAAAAGGAGCCCTCCCCAGCCATTCTTCTCCACACCATTCCACTCCCCTCACCTCTCTAAACCTCACCTACCTCTCGCCGGAGCCAGTGGAGCAGCAGCTCGCCGGAATTGGAGCCCGAGCCGCCGCCTCGGGAGGAGAAGGGTGCCGTTGATTTCGACCACCCCAAGCTCAGCCACGACCACGCCTCGCCTCGCCGTCGTCTTCCACTTTGTTTGCGCCCTCGCCATTACTGGAGCCTCAGTACACCCCTAGTAGACCCCCACCGAGCCGCTAGGGTTCGAGCTCGCCGGCGACCTGTTCGTCGGCGACCTGGCTCATTTCAATACCTGTTCGTCGTCGACGACGACTCTCAGCCGTTGATCACGCTTCTAATCGCTTACCACAGCTGCACCTGCTTTGCGTGTTAAGTGCCGCTGACAAGCGGGACCCCCTGTCAGATGACCCCGCGCCGCGGAGCGCCACTGGGCCGGCCCATTCCTTTTCCCGCGCTAGCCCATCGATTCAAATCTGGAATTTTCTTTTTAGTTGAATCTAGTTTCTGTCCACTAGTTTGAAAATCAATTCAGAGAGTTTTAGAAATCCAAATTGCATAAACCCAATTTTGTCTGAAAGGTATTGAAATGAGCTATCCAAGCCCGTTGGATTTAATTCAATTAGAGTTATAGATCTCTCCTAATAAAAATAAGAAGACAGAAGCTTTTGCAACTTGAAACATTTTTATAAAATCAACCAAGTTAGCTTTTGAGTTGATTCCAACTCTCAAAAATCACATTTCATCATATCTATCCAAATATGTAATAATATTAAGGTTTACATGCAGTGACTTTGGACTAGTACCAAAATGATGCTATATAGGCATTTCTAGTCACTTTAAATCATTAAATAATGAACTTTAACCAAAGTAATATTGATCCAATCCTTAAATCTCATTCCCACATGTTAGAATATGTGGTGAGGACATGTGTTCACATGATCCCATATTTTGGTGGTGAATATTAAATTTTAGTTAATATTTCAATGAGTAGAAATTACTTTTCTAAAATATAAAGGATGAAACTTTTGAAATTAAACTTGTGATGCTTGTGATGATAATAGATCATAAATTGTGTGTTTTTAGAATGCTACTTAGCCTAGCTAAGTATTGTTTGGTGATTGTCTTCTCCCTATGTATTTATAGATGCTAGTACCAACCAAGCGTTCGAGGAGGAGTTCTACCAAGAAGAAGAAGAAGAAAACTTCAACCACTACACCAACCAAGGCAAGCTATTAGTGGTAAGCTAACCCTTGCAAAACATAATTTAGCAAGCTATTGTTAGCAAGCTAGAATAAAACTAGATGGTTTAGCAAAGATGCCTTAAGCATGCTTTGATCACACCCCTTTAACTATTAGTACCCCAAGCCTTATTGACAAGTTTTACCTCCCTTAGTTTACACAAAGTTCTTTACTTAATTTTGAAGGTAGCATAAAGAGTATAAAACTTGACCTACTTAGAAACCTTTAGATGTCATTCTATGGCATGAGATTGATCCCATCTTTCCACCTTAGTGAACACTCTTAACTTAGTACCTTAGTATAGATCAAAAACTTGAGTCACTTTAGATGGGAACACTTGGTGAAAATGAATTATGAAAACCTTGGAATTATGAGTCATTCTATTGAGATGTTTTGACATGTGTTGAGAAACACAACTGGTTTATGATGATGAAAATGACGAGGCATGAGCCTTAACCCTTTTATAAAACTGATGGTTGGATTCGGATGGGATACCATTCCAAATTTACCGTACAACCACATTACCTGAATTGGGTAAGGCTTAGCTGGAAATTTATATGCATTAGTATTAGTTCCCTCACGGGAGAGGTTTGAGCTGAGGCTACCTCTCAATGTTGACCACCTATGCAGTGCCCAAGATGACTGATGGTCATGGTTGGGAGGCCATGCTCATAGGAGAGGTGCTTGTACTAGGGTGTGTAAAGGGAAGGTTAGGTTTGATTATCTGCATACTAAGTATGATGATTCACGGTTATCCCTGACAGATGTATCGAATCTTGTGGTGAAAGTGTACCACCTCTGCAGAGTGTCAAACTATTCGAATAGCCGCGTCCGCGGTTATGGACAGTTGGAATGGCCATACTGTTTCGTTGTCAGATGTTTTCTAAATAACTTGAAATGAATGATGAACTTTGACTTGACCACAACAGGGTTGTGTTGATGAAAATAGCTTCCCAACTTAAGTGATTCTAGAACTTTATTTTATCTTTCTTTGCTTCTAAACTCAGCTTAGGTTTCAAACTTAACTTGATAGTTAACTTAGATTCAGTACTTTAATTTAGAATTATACTCCTTGCTAGTAGTAGTTTGCGAGTACTTAAAGAGTACTCATGGCTTTTGTCCCTAGCTATTATCATGGCCAGACTATGAAGGAGATTATCAAGATGATGGTCAGCAGGACGGCTATGATAACTAGGACTATCTGCCTTTGTCATCATTGCCCGTGCCCCTGAAGATGGACCCCACCGCTATGCTATCGCTTATTTCCGCTTCTTGTTGTATTAAAGACTAGATCATGAGATCCTTATTTGTGTAAAACCTTATGTATGGTTTGTAATGGATGATGTACTGTGATATCCAATCCATTATGTCTCGCAAAAATGCTAATCCTGGGATTGCGAGGTATGGCATAACGGGCATCTAGGATTAAAAATCCGGGTGTTGACAAATCTCATGCCCCTTACTTACGAAGATCGAACCTCGTGCTACTCAACTTTAGTCACGAGTAAGCTCTTGTCATTGTAAGTACATATGTATCATAAAGAACCGCCAACGGGGTACCCCTTGCACGTGATACAAGAGCTATCCCATAATCAAAATGACAAGGCAAACATACAACGAGCATCTCAGCAATCTTCTTATTTACCATGGGAATATGGTGCTTTTTTCTCTCTTTCCTCTTTTCATAATCTCTTTTTTTTCTCTTTTTCTCTTTTTTTCTCAATATAGGACTCTTTTTTATAAAGAAGAATACTTCATAGACAGCTCATTATGGTTACGCTGCAGGTTTCCACCATGTCAGCATGGACTAGACCAGCGGCCCAGGCGTTTCTCTAACACATATACATAACTCCATGGACTTACAAGCTCCCATTTCATTTCACACCGATGACATCCATAGACAAAAGAGCATGATATCAACTAGGTACTAGTACCAAGTGAAATGTTGAAACCGTTCCCCATGAAAGCATGGTTCTGCTAATCGCCAACAAATAAGTGCAAGCATATACAACATAGACGACACAATGGTTCAAGTTTATTAAGGGCAAGAAAAATAAAGTGTACCATCAAGTTCGTGAGAGCTTTAATCACTAGTTTTCTCATAACAAGTTTAATTTGGAAGGTAAACAAAAGCATGAATATACTTGGAATAGCATAAGCTACTAGGTAGGTATGGTGGACTCTTTGTAATAACTTGGTTTAGGGATTTGGATGCATGAGTGGAACTCTTACTTGGTTGTGGAGGCTAGCAAAAAACTGGGAGCGACAAACTAAGAGAGTAATAATGGCCATAATCATGCAGAGCGACAAAACATCATTGATCAAAGCATAAAGTGAAACTACAAGTTGAAAACTAAAAAGTCATAAAGGCTATGGTGACTTGAGATAGTCATAACATGGTGTGAGCATGCGCCAAGTCAATCCAAATAAAGCATCAAAGGAGAATACCACTATACTATGCTTTAATATGCTAAAACAACGCATGATTCATCCAAAGCAGATTAATAAATCTCAAGTGTTTATAACAAGTCATGCTATAGCAAAGAATACTAAGCATAAATCCAAAACAATATCAAGCATTGCATGACAAAGCAAAGGCCACAGTCAAAAACAAGCTCTCTTTACCACATAAGCATGAACTTTCCTACTCTTTTCCAAACCAAACCAAACTATTTGAAAACCAATGTATGAAAGAGGGGGTCCAACAAATTTATTCAGCAAACTAAGCAAACCAAAGCAAACGAAAAACCAAAACAAAAACGAAAAAGAAGACGCTCCAAGAACAACACAACTGTGCATGAAACAATAAAAATGAAGCGTTTGAAAGAAACCTGAGATTTTTATTGATGAAGAAGGGGATGCCTTGGGCATCCCCAAGCTTTGACGCTTGTACTTCTTGGAGATTTCTTGGGGTGACACACGTGGCATCCCCAAGCTTGAGCTTTAGTCCATCCTTCATCTCATTACTCATTCCTTCCATACACCTGAAATTTTTCCTTCATACAAAACTTCACACAATCTTTATTAGCAACATTAGTGCACTCAAGATAATAGGTCTTAAGGTTCAGTTCCAACACCAATAAACTTCCATTAGAACACTAGCTACTGTATCAGTTCCCTCAAAAAGCTCAATTCCCCAAAAGAACTAAAAAAGGAACCAACAAGAAGCAAATGCAGAAAATGGCAGAAATCTGTCAAAACAGACCAGCAGGTAAAAACGAATTTTTTCGAAGACCTTCTGTTGCTCAAATCAAAAAGTGTTGAACTAACGAACGTTAGATACCAACCTGTGGCAGAAGCACAAAAATTCACGCCTCAAAAAGACGTTCAGAGATTTTACACGAATTTTTACGGTGAAGCACAGAAATCTGTTTCGGGACAGCAACTTTCCCAATCATTACTTCTCTCTCATTAGAGGTTACTCTTGGCACAAAAAGCAAATAAAAAGTATAAGGAGCGGTTATTACTGAAGCAATAAATTCCAAGACTCATCTAAAACTTTTTGGTTATCTCCCAATAAGTACTTTTCTTTAACGCCTTTAAGTTAGGCATGATAGTTTGAGAAGATGCTCACATAAGAAATATGAATTGAAGTAAAAGAGAGCATCAAGAAGCAAATTCAAAGCACATTTAAGTCTAACCCACTTCCTATGCATAGGAATCTTGTAAAGAAACAAGTCATGAAAGCACAAAGAAACAATCATAGAAAATCAAAACAAGTGCAACTTCAAGACTTTTAACATAAAGAGGGGAAACTTAATATTGTTGAGACACATAAAACCATGTTTGCCTCTCTCATAATAACTTTTAGTAGCATCATGAATAAAATTAACAATATAACTATCACAAGAAACATTCTTATCATGAGCCACATGCATATAATCATTATTACTCTCCACGTAAGCATAGTTATTCTTATTAATAATAGTGGGAGCAAATTCAACAAAATAGCTATCATTATTATTCTCATCACCATAATCATCAAATATAGGAGGCATATTGTAATCATTAATTTTCTCCTTAATAGTAGGTGGACTAAAAATATCATACTCATCATTGTAATCATCATATATTGGAGGTTTGGTATCATCATAAGCAATAGAATAGCTATCTTCCAAAGCTAGGGAACTAAAAAGATCATTTTCATAAAAACTAGCTTCCCCAAGCTTAGACTTTTCCATAGCATTAGCAATAATGGTGTCCAAAGAATTCATACTAACAACATTGCTATTAGCATGCAAATAAAGTTCCATAAGTTTTTTAATTTTCTCTTCAAACACTTCATGTCCTAACTCAAGATAAATACTATAAAGCTCTCTAATTTTTTTGTTGTTTTCCATTAAGCCTAACTAGTGAAAACAAGAAACAAAAAGACAAAATTGCAGAATCTAAAGGAAATAACTTTGAGCACTCACACCAGAGAATGTGAGTACCTTTTACCTTACCCCCTCGGCAATGGCGCTAGAAAATAGGCGTTTGCCATGGGAGGTTCTTCTTCTTTAATCCTCCGGTGTGAATACCTTTTACCTTACCTCCCCGGCAACGACGCCAGAAAATAGGCGTTTGCCATGGGATGTTCTTCTGCTTTAATCCTCCGGTGTGAATACCTTTTACCCTTACCTCCCCAGCAACGGCGCCAGAAAATAGCTTGATGTCTACGCACTTCTATTCTTGTAGACAGTTGTTGGGCCTCCAAGTGCAGAGGTTTGTAGAACAGCAGCAAGTTTTCCCTTAAGTGGATCACCCAAGGTTTATCGAACTCAGGGAGGAAGTGGTCAAAGGTATCCCCTCTCAAGCAACCCTGCAATCAAGATACAAGAAGTCTCTTGTGTCCCCAACACACCCAATACACTTATCAGGCGTATAGGTGCACTAGTTCAGCGAAGAGATAGTGAAGTACAAGTGGTATGGATAACTATAAGTGGTAACGGTGATAGATAATAGCTTTATGGCATGTGGTTGACGTGGGAAAAGACTAAATAAAACTGAAATAAAGATGGAAGCAAGCAAACATGTAACAGATCTAATAGAAAATGGTGTTTCAATGCTTAGAAACAAGGCCTAGGGATCATACTTTCACTAGTGAACACTCTCATATAAATATCTTTTCTTTATGATACTACTCTTAACTACTCTCCGGTTGGACACTCTAATCCATGGTAGGGCTATAACAGCACACCTCAAAGTAAGACTTTCCCATCTAGAAAACCCCACACTGTCACCTTGAGTACTAGACGGTTCCAACAAACACCACAAGTTCATAAAGACATTCAACTCCAAATATAACTCATAACAAGTATTTGTAATCTCTAGCCTAAGTGCCACCATGGTGTGCACGCTGTCACTTTCACACACATGGGGAGAGCAGAGATCTAATAAAGCACTTGAGTAGCAAGGTAGATCTACTTGACTACAAAGCTCATGATCACAATATGATCATGCATAGAGAGAGAGAGAGAGATGAACACATAGCTACCGGTAGAACCCTTAGCCTCGAGAGAGAAGTACTCCCTCCTCATCATGGGAATCAGCAATGGTGATGTAGATGGTGGTGGAGATCGATGGAGATGGCTCGAGGGGCACTTCCCGTCTGGCGAGTCTTGGGAGCAGAGACTTTCATCCCTGAATCTCTCCTTTGGTGGCGGCAGTGCTGCGGAACTTTTCGTGCATTTCTGATTGACGATTTAGGGTTTATGCATCGGGAGGCTTCTTATAGGCGAAGAGGCAAGGTCGGTGGAGTTCCAGGGGGCCCACACCACCTGGTGGCGTGGCCAGGGCTTGCCCGCGCCACCATATGGTGTGGCCAGGCCCTGGCCCTCCTCCGTCTCTGCTTATCGCTCCATGAGTCTTCCGGTAAAATAGGAACTTTGGCTTTTGTCCCGTCCAATTCCGAGAATATTCATTTTCTGACTTTTCTGGAACCAAAAACAGCAAAAAACAGGCAATTGGAACTGTGGCATCTTGTTAATAGGTTAGTCCAAGAAAGTCTATGAAAAGTACTCCAAAGTTGGAACAAAACACAAGAAAGTAGATAAAACCAAGCATGGAACATCAATAATTATAGATACATTCGCAATGTATCATGGATCCATGTGGTTCATGAAAATAACACACATGCAATGACTTTGGTGGATCCATCGTTGGTTCGTGAAAAGAACATACATGCAATGATCTATTGCTGGTTTAGGATAAGAATACACATGGAATGACTATAGTGGATCCATATGTGGTTTGTGAAAAGAACACACATGCAATGACTCTAGTGCTAGTTTAGGATAAGATCACACATGCAATGACTCTAGTGGATCCATATGTGGTTTGTGAAAAGAACACACATGCAATGACACTAGTGGATCCATATGTGGTTTGTTAAAAGAACACACATTCAATGACTCTAGTTGTGGTTCATGATAAGAACACACATGCAATGAGTCTAGTGCTAGTTTAGGATAAGAACGCACATGCAATGACTCTAGTGGATCCATCTGGTTTGTGAAAAGAACACACATGCAATAACTCTGGTGGATCCATATGTGGTTTGTGAAAATAACACACATTCAATGACTCTAGTTGTGGTTCATGAAAAGAACACACATGCAATGACACTTGTGGATCCATATGTGGTTCATGAAAAGAACACACATTCAATGACTCTAGTTGTGGTTCATGAAAAGAACACACATGCAATGACTCTAGTGGATCCATACGTGGTTCATGAAAATAACACACATGCAATGACTCTGGTGGATCCATATGTCGTTTATGAAAAGAACACACATGCAATGACTCTAGTGCTGGTTTAAGATAAGGACACACATGCAATGACTCTAGTGGATCCATATTTGGTTTGTGAAAAGAACACACATGCAATTACACTGGTGGATCCATATGTGGTTTGTGCAAAGAATACACATTCAATGACAGTGGTGGATCCATGTGGTTTGTGAAAAGAATAGACTTGCAATGACACTGGTGGATCCATGTGGTTCATGAAAATAACACACATGCAATGGCTTTGGTCGATCCATCTTTGGTTCGTGAAAAGAACAGACATGAAATGATCCAGTGCTGGTTTAGGATAAGAATACACATGCAATGACTCTAGTGGATCCATATGTGGTTTGTGAAAAGAACACACATGCAATGACACTGGTGGATCCATATGTGGTTTGTGAAAAGAACACACATTCAATGACATTGGTGGATCCATATGTGGTTTGTGAAAAGAATAGACATGCAACGACTCTGGTGGATCCATATGTGGTTTGTGAAAAGAAGACACATTCAATGACTCTAGTTGTGGTTCATGAAAAGAACACACATGCAATGACACTGGTGGATCCATGTGGTTCATGAAAATAAAACACATGCAATCACACTTGTGGATCCATATGTGGTTTGTGAAAAGAACACATATTCAATGACTCTAGAGCTGGTTCATGAAAAGAACACACATGCAATGACTATAGTGGATCCATATGTGGTTTGTGAAAAGAACACACATGCAATGTCTCTGGTGGATCCATATGTGTTTTATGAAAATAACACACATGCAATGACTCTAGTGTTGGTTTAGGATAAGAAAACATATGCAATGACTCTGGTGGATCCATATGTGGTTTGTCAAAAGAACACACATGCGATGACTCTACTACTAATTTAGGATAATAACACACATGCAATGACTCTAGTGGATCCGTTTGTGGTTTGTGAAAAGAACACACATGCAATGATTCTGGTGGATCCATATGTGGTTTGTGAAAAGAACACACATTCAATGACTCTAGTTGTGGTTCATGAAAGGAACACACATGCAATGACACTTGTGGATCCATGTGGTTCATGAAAAAAAACACATGCAATGACACTAGTGGATCCATATGTGGTTTGTGAAAAGAACACATATTCAATATCTCTAGAGTTGGTTAATGAAAAGAACACACATGCAATGACTCTAGTGGATCCATGCGTGGTTTGTGAAAAGAACACACATGCAATGACTCTAGTGGATCCATATGTGGTTTATGAAAAGAACACACATGCAATGACTCTAGTGCTGGTTTAGGATAAGCACACACCTGCAATGACTCTGGTGGATCCATAAGTCGTTTGTGAAAAGAACACACATGCAATGATTCTAGTGCTGGTTTAGGATAAGAACATACATTCTATGACTCTGGTGGATCCATATGTGGTTTGTGAAAATAACACACATTCAATGACTCTAGTTGTGGTTCATGAAAATAACACACATGCCATGACACTGGTGGATCAACGTGGTTCATGAAAATTACACACATGCCATGACACTAGTGGATCCATATGTGGTTTGTGAAAAGAAAACACATTCAATGTGTCTAGTTGTGGTTCATGAAAAAACACATGCAATAACTTTAGTGGATCCATATGTGGTTCATGAAAATAACACACATGCAATGACTCTGGTGGATCCATGTGTGGTTTATTAAAAGAACACACATGCAATGACTCTAGTGATGGTTTAGGATAAGGACACACATGTAATGACTCTAGTGAATCCATATTTGGTTTGTGAAAAGAACACACATGCAATCACACTACTGGATCCATATGTGATTTGTGAGAAGAACACACATTCAATGACTGTGGTGGATCCATGTAGTTTGTGAAAAGAATAGACATGCAAAGACACTCGTGGATCCATGTGGTTCATGAAAATAACACACATGCAATGACTTTGGTGGATCCATCTTTGGTTCGTGAAAATAACAGACATGCAATGATCTAGTGCTAGTTTAGGATAAGAATACACATGCAATGACTCTAGTGGATCCATATGTGGTTTGTGAAAAGAACACACATGCAATGACACTAGTGGATCCATATGTGGTTTGCTAAAAGAACACACATTAAATGACAGTGGTGGATCCATACGTGGTTTGTAAAAAGTGTAGGGGTTCCGCGCATAAAAACAATAAATTTTACTCTACGCCCCTGAACCCCTGAAGCTGCCAGGACCTATCTATTAATGTCTGATGAACGGAGGGCTTTTTCGAACTTACCCTTGAAGACCGAAAAGCGTTGTCAAAGCTCAGGAGAGCGTGGTTGATGTATACAAGCCGAAGCCGACCTCAAGGTCGTGATGAAGTACTTGCGCTCCTTCTGGCTCCAACGAATTGAGTGCCTCAAGTGCGACACCTCGCAGGGAGTTACAAACGTCTGGTGCCTGACGATGACTCCCGCTTCCCCGATCCAGCAGCAGTTGCAGAAGTAGAGCTCCCGGATCTGAATCCCGCAGAGCAACGGCGGTGAAGATGTCTCTCGCTCGTGCAGTCCAGACTTGGGACCACGGTCACGAGAGAGAGGGGGAGAGAGAAAATATCAATTGGAGGTCCTCCCAAATGTGGGGAGACCTTTATTGATTATGGGTGTATTTTTCTAGGCCAAATACCCCACTTTATATAGGGGGAGGGGAGGTGCTACCTCCCCTCAAGTCCCGGGGTGGGACTAAAGGAGAGGAGGGGGGAGGAGGTGGCCGTCGGCCACCTAGTGGGCCCCGCGCGAGGGGCAAGGCCCAGCCGGCCTCCCCCTTGCCCCTTCTCCCTCTCTCCTTTCCCCTAATGGGCCCTCTCTCTCCGGAATTGGCCCATTAAGCCTTTGACCCTTTTAATTGATTTTCTCTTTTTATTAAATAATTATGAATAAATGATTAAATCAATATTTAAAATTCATTCACATATTATCTAATCTCCGTGGCCATGGAACACCTTCCACCTCCACTCCAGACATCTTCCGGACTTACTGAAACCCTTTCGGTTTTCTCCATTCTCTTCTTCGGTGATTCTATCTATCCTATAAATACTCTCTAAGCATCATCAAGCCCTTAAGCGTGATACCCCACGGGTCGGGAATACTCCAGACATGGTCGGGACACTCCTGCACCAATGATCGACAGAGGGACCTAGATGGCCATGTGACCCCTGTGTGTTCCATGAAGATCTTTCGTCGTTTGAACCGGGACAGTCGTGTCTTATTCCCTTTGTCATTCGATACTTGCATTGCCCGAGAGCTGATCAATCACATCACCATGTCGGGTTCAATATCGTTACTGAACAATGCTACTTAACTCGTTCCGACAAGTGATATCCCCGTGATCTAATCACACGCTGCGCAGCTATTGGATATAACTTCTCCGAGTGGGCCCTTAAGTATCTTTCCGTCACATGGATGGACAAATCCCGCTCTTGACATATATTGCCTCTATGGTTTCCTCTGAGTACCTGAACACACCTTTATAACCACCGTTTTACCATATGGCGTTTGATGCTATCTAAGCACTCTCGGGAGACAGTGATTGATATAGCCTCATGGTCTAAGGAATAGACTACGAGGATCCATTTCTAATCATCGTAACATGAACTTCGTGATATGATCGGGTCACGATGTTTAGGTTGGGTACTGGTTCATCATCCTCATTTCCAACTGGCATAATTGCCACATGATCAGGAAACATGATCATCTGTTGACCAATGAACCAGTGACTAGAGTTCCACTGGGAACCCCTGGTTGTTTGTATATCACACGTGTATTGATGTTTCCACTCAGTTATAGCATGATATAAAACTTAATCATAAACTATATGAAATATGATAATAGTCCTTACTACTATTTGTCACTAGGGCATATTTCCAACAAAAAGAACATACATGCATTGACTCTGGTGGAACCATATGTGCTTTGTGTAAAGAACACACATGCAATGACTCTAGTGATAGTTTAGGATAAGAACACACATGCAATTACTCTGGCGGATCCATATGTGGTTTGTGAAAATAACACACATTCAATGATTCTAGTTGTGTTTCATGAAAAGAACACACATGCAATGAGTCTAGTGCTGGTTTAGGATAAGTACGCACATGCAATGACTCTAGTGGATCCATGTGGTTTGTGAAAAGAACAGACATGCAATAACTCTGGTGGATCCATATGTGGTTTGTGAAAAGAACACACATTCAATGACTCTAGTTGTGGTTCATGAAAAGAACACACATGCAATGACACTGGTGGATCCATGTGGTTTTCATGAAAAGAACACACATGCAATGACACTTGGGGATCCATATGTGGTTTGTGAAAAGAACACACATTCAATGACTCTAGTTGTGGTTCCTGATAAGAACTCACATGCAATGACTCTAGTGGATCCATAGGTGGTTCATGAAAATAACACACATGCAATGACTGGTGGATCCATATGTCGTTTATGTAAATAACACACATCCATGACTCTAAAGTTTGTTTAAGATAAGGACACACATGCAATGACTATAGTGGATCCATATTTGGCTTGTGAAAAGAACACACATGCAATTAAACTGGTGGACCCATATGTGGATTGTGAAAAGAACACACATTCAATGACAGTGGTGGATCCATGTGGTTTGTGAAAAGAATAGACATGCAATGACACTGGTGGATCCATGTGGCTCATGGAAATAACAGACATGTAATGAATTTGGTGGATCCATCTTTGGTTCGTGAAAATAATAGACAAGCAATGATCTAGTGCTGGTTTAGGATAAGGATACACATGCAATGACTGTAGTGGATCCATATGTGGTTCGTGAAAAGAACACACGTGCAATGACACTGGTGGATCCATGTGTGGTTTGTGAAAAGAACACACATTCAATGACATTGGTGGATCCATATGTGGTTTGTGAAAAGAACATACATGCAATGACTCTGGTGGATCCATATGTGGTTTGTGTCAAGAACACACATTCAATGACTCTAGTTGTGGTTCATGAAAACAACACATACACAATGACACTGGTGGATCCATCTGGTTCATGAAAATAACACACATGCAATGACACTAGTGGATCCATATGTGGTTTGTGAAAAGAACACACATTCAATGACTCTAGAGCTGGTTCATGAAAAGAACACACATGCAATGACTCTAGTGGATACATATGTGGTTTGTGAAAAGAACACACATGCAATGACTCTGGTGGATCCATATATGGTTTATGAAAATAACACACATGCAATGACTCTAGTGTTGGTATAGGATAAGAACACACATGCAATGACTCAGGTGGATCCATATGTCGTTTGTGAAAATAACACACATGCAATGACTCTGGTGCTGGTTTAGGATAAGAACTCACATGCAATGACTCTGGTGGATCCATATGTGGTTTGTGAAAATAACACACATTCAATGACTCTAGTTGTGGTTCATGAAAAGAACACACATGTAATGACACTAGTGGATCAACGTGGTTCATGAAAATAATGCGCATGCCATGACACTAGTGGATCCATATGTGGTTTGTGAAACGAACATACATTCAATGACTCCAGTGGATCCATATGTGGTTTGTGAAAAGAACATACATGCAATGACTCTCGTGGATCCAGATGTGGTTTATGAAAATAACACACATGCAATGACTCTAGTGTTGGTTTAGGATAAGAACACACATGCAATGACTCTGGTGGATCCATATGTGGTTTGTCAAAAGAACACACATGCAATGACTCTAGTGCTGGTTTGGGATAAGAACACACATGCAATAAATCTAGTGGATCCGTATGTAGTTTTTGAAAAGAACACACATGCAATGACTCTAGTGGATCCATATGTGGTTTGTGAAAAGAGCACATGTTCAATGACTCTAGTTGTGGTTCATGAAAAGAACACACATGCAATGACACTTGTGGATCCATGTGGTTCATGAAAATAACACACATGCAATGACATTGGTGGATCCATATGTGGTTTGTGAAAAGAACACATATTCAATGACTCTAGAGCTAGTTCATGAAAAGAACACATATGCAATGACTCTAGTGGATCCATATGTGGTTTGTGAGAAGAGCACACATGCAATGAATCTGGTGGATCCATATGTGGTTTATGAAAAGAACGCACATGCAATGACTCTACAGCTGGTTTAGGATAAGAACACACATGGAATGACTCTGGTGGATCCATATGTGGTTTGTGAAAAGAACACACATGCAATGACTCGACTGCTGGTTTCAGATAAGAACACACATGCAATGACTCTAGTGGATCTATATGTGATTTGTGAAAAGAACATAGATTCAATGACTCTAGTTGTGGTTCATGAAAAGAACACACATGCAATGACACTAGTTGATCAACGTGGTTCAGGAAAATTACACACATGCCATGACACTGGTGGATCCATATGTGGTTCTTGAAAATAACACACATTCAATGACTCTAGTTGTGGTTCATGAAAATAACACACATGCAATGACTCTACTGGATCCATATGTGGTTCATGAAAATAACACACATGCAATGACTCTGGTGGATCCATGTGTGGTTTATTAAAAGAACACACATGCAATGACTCTAGTGCTTGTTTAAGATAAGGACGCACATGTAATGACTCTAGTGAATCCATATTTGGTTTGTGAAATGAACACACATGCAATCACACTACTGGATCCATATGTGATTTGTGAGAAGAACACACATTCAATGACTGTGGTGGATCCATGTAGTTTGTGAAAAGAATAGACATGCAAAGACACTCGTGGATCCACGTGGTTCATGAAAATAACACACATGCAATGACTTTGGTGGATCCATCTTTGGTTCGTGAAAATAACAGACATGCAATGATCTAGTGCTGGTTTAGGATAAGAATACACATGCAATGACTCTAGTGGATCCATATGTGGTTTGTTAAAAGAACACACATGCAATGACACTAGTGGATCCATATGTGGTTTGTTAAAAGAACACACATTAAATGACAATGGTGGATCCATATGTGGTTTGTAAAAAGTGTAGGGGTTCCGCGCATAAAAACAATAAATTTTACTCTACGCCCCTGAACCCCTGAAGCTGCCAGGACCTATCTATTAGTAATACAGTAACGGGAGGGGCTTTTCGCGAACTTACCCTTGAAGACCGAAAAGCGTTGTCAAAGCTCAGGATAGCGTGGTTGATGTAGACGAGCCGAAGCCGACCTCAAGGTCGTGATGAAGTACTTGCGCTCCTTCTGGCTCCAACGATTTGAGTGCCTCAAGTGCGACACCTCGCAGGGAGTTACACACGTCTGGTGCCTGACGATGACTCCCGCTTCTCGATCCGGCGATTGCAGTAGAGCTCGGATCCGAATCCATGGCAGCGGTGCTCATGTGAAGATGTCTCTCGCTCGTGCAGTCCAGACTTGGGACCACGGTCACGAGAGAGAGAGGGGGGAGAGAGAAAATATCAATTGGAGATCCTCCCAAAAGTGGGGAGACCTTTATTGATTATTCGGTGTATTTTTCTAGGCCAAATACCCCACTTTATATAGGGGGAGGGGAGGTACTACCTCCCCTCAAGTCCCGTGGTGGGACTAAAGGAGAGGAGGGGGGAGGAGGTGGCCATCGGCCACCTAGTGGGCCCCGCGCGGGGGGCTAGGCCCAGCCGGCCTCCCCCTTGCCCCTTCTCCCTCTCTCCTTTCCCCTAATGGGCCCTCTCTCTCCGGAATTGGCCCATTAAGCCTTTGACCCTTTTAATTGATTTTCTCTTTTTATTAAATAATTATTAATAAATGATTAAATCAATATTTAACATTGATTCACATATTATCTAATCTTCGTGGCCATGGAACACCTTCCACCTCCACTCCAGACATCTTCTGGACTTACTGAAACCCTTTCGGTTTTCTCCCTTCTCTTCTTCGGTGATTCAACCTATCCTATAAACACTCTCTAAGCATCATCAAGCCCTTAAGCGTGATACCCCACGGATCGGGAACACTCCAGACATGGTCGAGACACTCCCGCACCAATGGTCGACAGAGGGACCTAGATGGCCATGTGACCCCTATGCGTTCCATGAAGATCTTTCGTCGTTTGAACCGGGACAGTCGTGTCTTATTCCCTTTGTCATTCGATACTTGCATTGACCGAGATCTGATCAATGACATCACCATGTCGGGTTCAATCTCGTTACTGAACAATGCTACTTAACTCGTTCCGACAAGTGATATCCCCGTGATCTAATCACACGCTGCGCAGCTATTGGATATAACTTCTCCGAGTGGGACCTTGAGTATCTTTCCGTCACATGGACGGACAAATCCCGCTCTTGACATATATTACCTCTATGGTTTCCTCTGAGTACCTGAACACACCTTTATAACCACCGTTTTACCAGATGGCGTTTGATGCTATCTAAGCACTCTCGTGACATAGTGATTGAGATAGCCTCATGGTCTAAGGAATAGTCTACGAGGATCCATTTCTAATCATCGTAACTTCAACTTCGTGATATGATCGGGTCATGATGTTTAGCTTGGGTATTGGTTCATCATCTCATTCTCCGAATGAGATGACCTCATTTCCAACTGGCATAATTGCCACATGATCAGGAAACATGATCATCTGTTGACCAATGAACCAGTGACTAGAGTTCCACTGGGAACCCCTGGTTGTTTGTATATCACACGTGTATTGATATTTCCACTCAGTTATAGCATGATATAAAACTTAATCATAAACTATATGAAATACGATAATAGTCCTTACTACTATTTGTCACTAGGGAATATTTCCAACAAAAAGAACATACATGCATTGACTCTGGTGGATCCATATGTGGTTTGTGAAAAGAACACACATGCAATGACTCTAGTGATAGTTTAGGATAAGAACACACATGCAATTACTCTGGCGGATCCATATGTGGTTTGTGAAAATAACACACATTCAATGATTCTAGTTGTGGTTCATGAAAAGAACACACATGCAATGAGTCTAGTGCTGGTTTAGGATAAGTACGCACATGCAATGACTCTAGTGGATCCATGTGGTTTGTGAAAATAACAGACATGCAATAACTCTAGTGGATCCATATGTGGTTTGTGAAAAGAACACACATTCAATGACTCTAGTTGTGGTTCATGAAAAGAACACACATGCAATGACACTGGTGGATCCATGTGGTTTTCATGAAAAGAACACGCATGCAATGATACTTGGGGATCCATATGTGGTTTGTGAAAAGAACACACATTCAATGACTCTAGTTGTGGTTCCTGATAAGAATACACATGCAATGACTCTAGTGGATCCATAGGTGGTTCATGAAAATAACACACATGCAATGACTCTGGTGGATCCATATGTCGTTTATGAAAAGAACACACATGCCATGACTCTAGAGTTTGTTTCAGATAAGGACACACATGCAATGACTATAATGGATCCATATTTGGCTTGTGAAAAGAACACACATGCAATGAAACTGGTGGATCCATATGTGGATTGTGAAAAGAACACACATTCAATGACAGTGGCGGATCCATGTGGTTTGTGAAAAGAATAGACATGCAATGACACTGGTGGATCCATGTGGTTCATGAAAATAACAGACATGTAATGAATTTGGTGGATCCATCTTTGGTTCGCGAATAGAATAGACAAGCAATGATCTAGTGCTGGTTTAGGATAAGAATACACATGCAATGACTGTTCTGGATCCATATGTGGTTCGTGAAAAGAACACACATGCAATGACACTGGTGGATCCATATGTGGTTTGTGAAAAGAACACACATTCAATGACATTGGTGGATCCATATGTGGTTTGTGAAAAGAACATACATGCAATGACTCTGGTGGATCCATATGTGGTTTGTGAAAAGAACACACATTCAATGACTCTAGTTGTGGTTCATGAAAACAACACATACGCAATGACACTGGTGGATCCATCTGGTTCATGAAAATAACACGCATGCAATGACACTAGTGGATCCATATGTGGTTTGTGAAAAGAACACACATTCAATGACTCTAGAGCTGGTTCATGAAAAGAACACACATGCAATGACTCTAGTGGATACATATGTGGTTTGTGAAAAGAACACACATGCAATGACTCTGGTGGATCCATATATGGTTTATGAAAATAACACACATGCAATGACTCTAGTGTTGGTTTAGGATAAGAACACACATGCAATGACTCAGGTGGATCCATAAGTCGTTTGTGAAAATAACACACATGCAATGACTCTAGTGCTGGTTTAGGATAAGAACTCACATGCAATGACTCTAGTGGATCCATATGTGGTTTTTGAAAATAACACACATTCAATGACTCTAGTTGTGGTTCATGAAAAGAACACACATGTAATGACACTAGTGGATCAACGTGGTTCATGAAAATAACGCGCATGCCATGACACTAGTGGATCCATATGAGGTTTGTGAAAAGAACATACATTCAATGACTCTAGTGGATCCATATCTGGTTTGTGAAAATAACACACATACAATGACTCTGGTGGATCCATATGTGGTTTATGAAAATAACACACATGCAATGACTCTAGTGTTGGTTTAGGATAAGAACACACATGCAATGACTTTGGTGGATCCATATGTGGTTTGTCAAAAGAACACACATGCAATGACTCTAGTGCTGGTTTGGGATAAGAACACACATGCAATGAATCTAGTGGATCCGTATGTAGTTTTTGAAAAGAACACACATGCAATGTCTCTAGTGGATCCATATGTGGTTTGTGAAAAGAACACACGTTCAATGACTCTAGTTGTGGTTCATGAAAAGAACACACATGCAATGACACTTGTGGATCCATGTGGTTCATGAAAATAAGACACATGCAATGACACTGGTGGATCCATATGTGGTTTGTGAAAAGAACACATATTCAATGACTCTAGAGCTAGTTCATGAAAAGAACACACATGCAATGACTCTAGTGGACCCATATGTGGTTTGTGAGAAAAGCACACATGCAATGAATCTGGTGGATCCATATGTGGTTTATGAAAAGAACGCACATGCAATGACTCTACAGCTGGTTTAGGATAGGAACACACATGCAATGACTCTGGTGGATCCATATGTGGTTTATGAAAAGAACACACATGCAATGACTCGAGTGCTGGTTTCGGATAAGAACACACATGCAATGACTCTAGTGGATGTATATGTGATTTGTGAAAAGAACACACATTCAATGACTCTAGTTGTGGTTCATGAAAAGAACACACATGCAATGACACTAGTGGATCAACGTGGTTCAGGAAAATTACACACATGCCATGACACTGGTGGATCCATATGTGGTTCTTGAAAATAACACACATTCAATGACTCTAGTTGTGGTTCATGAAAAGAACACACATGTAATGACTCTGGTGGATCCATATGTGGTTCATGAAAATAACACACATGCAATGACTCTGCTGGACCCATATGTGGTTTATGAAAAGAACACACATGCAATGACTCCGGTGGATCCATATGTGGTTTATGAAAAGAACGCACATGCAATGACTCTAGTGGAGGTTTAGGGTAAGAACACACATGCAATGACTCTAGTGGATCCATATGTCGTTTGGGAAAAGAACACACATGCAATGACTCTAGTGCTGGTTTAGGATAAGAGCACACATGCAATGACTCTGGTGGATCCTCATGTGGTTTGTCAAAATAACACACATTCAATGACTCTCGTTGTAGTTCATGAAAAGAACACACATGGAATGACACTGGTGGATCAACGTGGTTCATGAAATAACACACATGCCATGACACTAGTCGATCCATATGTTGTTTGTGAAAAGAACACACATGCAATGACACTGGTGGATCCATATGTGGTTTGTGAAAAGAACACACATTCAATGACATTGGTGGATCCATATGTGGTTTGTGAAAAGAACAGACATGCAATGACTCTAGTAGATCCATATGTGGTTCATGAAAAGAACACACATGCAATGACCCTGGTGGATCCATACGTGGTTTATGAAAAGAACACACATGCAATGACTCTAGTGCTTGTTTAGGATAAGGGCACACATGCAATGAATCTAGTGGGTCCATATTTGGTTTGTGAAAAGAACACACATGCAATGACACTACTGGATCCATATGTGATTTGTGAAAAGAACACACATTCAATGACAGTGGTGGATCCATGTAGTTTGTGAAAAGAATAGACATGCAATGACACTGGTGGATCCATGTGGTTCAGGAAAATAACACATATGCAATGACTTTGGTGGATCCATCTTTGGTTCGTGAAAAGAACAGACATGCAATGATCGAATACACATGCAATGACTCTAGTGGATCCATATGTGGTTTCTGAAAAGAACACACACGCAATTACACTGGTGTATCCATATGTGGTTTTTTAAAAGAACACACATTCAATGACAGTGGTGGATCCATATGTGGTTTGTAAAAAGAACATACATGCATTGACTCTGGTGGATCCATATTTGGTTTGTGAAAATAACACACATGCAATGACTCTAGTGATAGTTTAGGATAAGAACACACATGGAATTACTCTGGCGGATCCATATGTCGTTTGTGGAAAGAACACACATTCAATGACTCTAGTTGTAGTTCATGAAAAGAACACAGATGCAATGACACTGGTGGGTCCATGTTGTTCATGAAAATAACTCACATGCAATGACTCTAGTTGTGGTTCATGAAAAGAACACACATGCAATGAGTCTAGTGCTAGTTTAGGATAAGAACGCACATGCAATGACTCTAGTGGATCCATGTGGTTTGTGAAAAGAACACACATGCACTAACTCTGGTGGATCCATATGTGGTTTGTGAAAATAACACACATCCAATGACCCTAGTTGTGTTTCATGAAAAGAACACACATGCAATGACACTTGTGGATCCATATGTGGTTTGTGAAAAGAACACACATTCAATGACTCTAGTTGTGGTTCATGAAAAGAACACACATGCAATGACTCTAGTGGATCCATATGTGGTTCATGAAAATAACACATATGCAATGACTCTGGTGGATCCATATGTCATTTATGAAAAGAACACACATGCAATGACTCTAGTGCTTATTTAAGATAAGGACACACATGAAATTACTCTAGTGGATCCATATTTGGTTTGTGACAAGACCACACATGCAATGACACTGGTGGATCCATATGTGGTTTGTGAAAAGAACACACATTCAATGAAAGTGGTGGATCCATGTGGTTTGTGAAAATAATATACATGCAATGACACTGGTGGATCCATGTGGTTCATGAAAATAGCACACATGCAATGAGTTTGGTGGATCCATCTTTGGTTCATGAAATGAACAGACATGCAATGATCTAGTGCTGGTTTAGGATAAGAATACACATGCAATTACTCTAGTGGATTCATATGTGGTTTGTGAAAAGAACACACATGCAATGACACTGGTGGATCCATATGTGGTTTGTGAAAAGAACACACATTCAATGACATTGGTGGATCCATATGTGGTTTGTGCAAATAACAGACATGCAATGACTCTGGTGGATCCATATGTGGTTTGTAAAAAGAACACAAATTCGATGACTCTAGTTGTGGTTCATAAAAGAACACACATGCAATGACACTGGTGGATCCATCTGGTTCATGAAAATAACACACATGCAATGACACTGGTGGATCCATATGTGGTTTGTGAAAAGAACACACATTCAATGACTCTAGAGCTGGTTCATGAAAAGAACACACATGCAATGACTCTAGTGGATCCATATGTGGTTTGTGAAAGGAACACACATGCAATGACTCTGGTGGATCCATATGTGGTTTATGAAAATAACAGACATGCAATGACTCTAGTGTTGGTTTAGGATAAGAACACACATGCAATGACTCTGGTGGATCCATATGTGGTTTGTCAAAAGAACAAACATGCAATGACTCTAGTGCTGGTTTAGGATAAGAACACACATGCAATGACTCTAGTGGATCCGTATGTGGTTTGTGAAAAGAACACACATGCAATGACTCTGGTGGATCCATATGTGGTTTGTGAAAAGAACACACATTTCAATGACTCTAGTTGTGGTTCATGAAAAGAACACACATGCAATGACACTTGTGGATCCATGTGGTTCATGAAAATAACACACATGCAATGGCACTGGTAGATCCATTTGTGGTTTGTGAAAAGAACACATATTCAATGACTCTAGAGCTGGTTCATGAAAAGAACACACATGTAATGACTCTAGTGAATCCATATGTGGTTTGTGAAAAGAACACACATGCAATGACTCTGGTAGATCCATTTGTGGTTTATGAAAAGAACACACATGCAATGACTCTAGTGCTGGTTTAGGATAAGAACACACATGCAATGACTCTGGTGGATCGATATGTCGTTTGTGAAAAGAACACACATGCAATGACTCTAGTGCTGGTTTAGGATAAGAACACACATGAAATGACTCTGGTGGATCCATATGTGGTTTGTGAAAATAACACACATTCGATGACTCTAGTTGTGGTTCATTAAAAGAACGCACATGCAATGACACTGGTGGATCAACGTGGTTCATGAAAATAACACACATGCCATGACACTGGTGGATCCATATGTGGTTTGTGAAAAGAACACACATTCAATGACTCTATTTGTGGTTCATGAAAAGAACACACATGCAATGAATCTAGTGGATCCATATGTGGTTCATGAAAATAACACACATGCAATGACTCTGGTGGATCCATATGTGGTTTATGAAAAGAACACACATGCAATAACTCTAGTTAAGGATGGCAATATTACCCATGGGTATGGGTACACGCGGGTACCGTACCCGCATGGGTAGGGTATGGGCACACTTTTATACCAACGGGTTATACCCATACCCGACCTGTTAAGTTACGGGTACGGGCATGGGTATAGACTTGTACCCTAGGGACAAGTATGCGATTATAAATTCTAAATTTCGATACTTTCATGTACTTGTCTACCTATTATTTAGTAGAGATGATTGTATTTTTTTCAAATATATGTTATTGATGAACGTAAAATTATGAATAACTTGTGTACTATTGGATGTACTCATCAGGTACCTAGTGGGTAAGGGTACCCAGCGGGTATGGGTATGGGTAAAGTTTTATACCCACGGGTACGGGTATGGGTAAAATTTTGTACCCATTGACTACACGGGTATGGGTATGGTATTGCTCTACCCTGCCCATACCTTGCCCATTGCCATCCTTAAATCTAGTGTTGGTTTAGGATAAGAATACACATGCAATGACTCTAGTGGATCCATATGTGGTTCATGAAAAGAACACACATGCAATGACTCTAGTGGATCCATAAATGGTTTGTGAAAAGAACACACATGCAATGACACTGGTGGATCCATATGTGGTTTGTGAAAAGAACACACATTCAATGAAATTGGTGGATCCATATGTGGTTTGTGAAAAGAACAAACATGCAATGACTCTGGTGGATCCATATGTGGCTTGTGAAAAGAACACACATTCAATGACTCTAGTTGTTGTTCATGAAAAGAACACACATGCAATGACACTGGTGGATCCATCTGGTTCATGAAAATAACACACATGCAATGACACTTGTGGATCC
Organism: Avena insularis; assembly: GCA_023614405.1. Classification (NCBI taxonomy): domain Eukaryota; kingdom Viridiplantae; phylum Streptophyta; class Magnoliopsida; order Poales; family Poaceae; genus Avena; species Avena insularis. The sequence goes on along the minus strand of JAJUPC010000129.1, from coordinate 744,401 downwards.
ATATGTGGTTTTTGAAAAGAACACACATTCAATGACTCTAGAGCTGGTTCATGAAAAGAACGCACATGCAATGACTCTAGTGGATCCATATGTGGTTTGTGAAAAGAACACACATGTAATGACTCTAGTGCTGGTTTAGGATAAGAACACTCATGCAATGACTCTAGTGGATCCATATGTGGTTTGTGAAAAGAACACACATTCAATGCCTCTAGTTGTGGTTCAAGAAAAGAACACACATGCAATGACTCTAGTGGATCCATATGTGGTTTGTGAAAAGAACACACATGCAATGACTCTCGTGGATCCATATGTGGTTTATGAAAATAACACGCATGCAATGACTCTAGTGTTGGTTTAGGATAAGAACACACATGCAATGACTGGTGGATCCATATGTGGTTTGTCAAAAGAACACACATGCAATGACACTAGTGCTGGTTTATGATAAGAACACACATGCAATGACTCTAGTGGATCCGTATGTTATTTCGGATAATAACACACATGCAATGACTTTGGTGGATCCATATGTGGTTTGTGAAAAGAACACACATTCAATGACTCTAGTTGTGGTTCATGAAAAGAAACACACATGGAATGACACTTGTGGATACATGTGGTTCATGAAAATAACACACATGCCATGACACTGGTGGATCCATATGTGGTTTGTGAAAAGAACACACACTGAATGACTCTAGTTGTGGTTGATGAAAAGAACACACATGCAATGACTCTAGTGGATCCATATGTGGTTTGTGAAAATAACACACATTCAATGACTCTATAGCTGGTTCTTGAAAAGAGCACACATGCAATGACTCTAGTGGATCCATGTGTGGTTTGTGAAAAGAACACACATGCAATGAATCTGGTGGATCCATATGTGGTTTATGAAAAGATCACACATTCAATAACTCTAGTGATGGTTTAGGATAAGAACACACATACAATGACTCTGGTGGATCCATATTTGGTTTGTGAAAAGAATTCACATGCAATGACTCTAGTGCTAGTTTAGGATAAGAACACACAAGCAATGACTCTACTGGATCCATATGTGGTTTGTGAAAATAACACACATTCAATGACTCTACTTGTGGTTCATGAAAAGAACACACATGCAATGATACTGGTGGATCCATGTGGTTCATGAAAATAACACACATGCAATGACACTGGTGGATCCATATGTGGTTTGTGAAAAGAACACACATTCAATGACTCTTTTTGTGGTTCATGAAAAGAACACACATGCAATGAATCTAGTGGATCCATATGTGGTTCATGAAAATAACACACATGGAATGACTCTGGTGGATCCATATGTGGTTTATGAAAAGAACACACATGCAATAACTCTAGTTAAGGATGGCAATATTACCCATGGGTACGGGTACACGCGGGTACCGTACCCGCATGGGTAGGGTATGGGCACACTTTTATACCAACAGGTTATACCCATACCCGACCCGTTAAGTTACGGGTACGGGCATGGGTATAGACTTGTACCCTAGGGACAAGTATGCGATTACAAATTCTAAATTTCGATACTTTCATGTACTTGTTTACCTATTATTTAGTAGAGATGATTGTATTTTTTCCAAATATATGTTATTGATGAACGTAAAATTATGAATAACTTGTGTACTATTGGATGTAGTCATCAGGTACCTAGTGGGTAAGGGTACCTAGCGGGTATGGGTATGGGTAAAGTTTTATACCCACGGGTACGGGTATGGGTAAAATTTTGTACCCATTGACTACACGGGTATGGGTATGGTATTGCTCTACCCTGCCCATACCTTGCCCATTGCCATCCTTAAATCTAGTGTTGGTTTAGGATAAGAATACACATGCAATGACTCTAGTGGATCCATATGTGGTTCATGAAAAGAACACACATGCAATGACTCTAGTGGATCCATAAATGGTTTGTGAAAAGAACACACATGGAATGACACTGGTGGATCCATATGTGATTTGTGAAAATAACACACATGCAATGACACTGGTGGATCCATATGTGGTTTGTGAAAAGAACACACATTCAATGACCCTAGAGCTGGTTCATGAAAAGAACACACATGCAGTGACTCTTGTGGATCCATATGTGGTTTGTGAAAAGACCACACATTCAATGACTCTAGAGCAGGTTCATGGAAAGAACACTCATGCAATGACTTTAGTGGATCCATATGTGGTTTGTGAAAAGAACACACATGCAATGAATCTGGTGGATCCAAAGGTGGTTTTATGAAAAGAGCACACATTCAATGACTCTAGTGATGGTTTAGGATAAGAATACACATGCAATGACTCTGGTGGATCCATATGTGGTTTGTGAAAAGAATACACATGCAATGCCTCCAGTGCTGGTTTAGGATAAGAACACACAAGCAATGACTCTAGTTGATCCATGTGTGGTTTGTGAAAAGAACACACATTCAATGACTCTAGTTGTGGTTCATGAAAAGAACACACATGCAATGATACTGGTGGATCCATGTGGTTCATGAAAATAACACACATGCAATGACACTGGTGGATCCATATGTGGTTTGTGAAAAGAACACACATTCAATGACTCTAGAGCTGGTTCATGAAAAGAACACACATGCAATGACTCTAGTGGATCCATATGTGGTTTGTGAAAAGAACACACATGCAATGACTCTAGAGGATTCATATGTGGTTTATGAAAAGAACACACATGCAATGACTCTAGTGCTGGTTTAGGATAAGAACACCCATGCAATGAATCTTGTGGATCCATATGTGGTTTGTGAAAAGAACACACATGCAATCACTCTAGTGCTGGTTTAGGATAATAACACACATACAATAAATCTGGTGGATCCATATGTGGTTTGTGAAAAGAACACACATTCAATGACTCTAGATGTGGTTCATGACAAGAACACACATGCAATGACACTTGTGGATCCATGTGGTTCATGAAAATAACGCACATGCCATGACATTGGTGGATCCATATGTGGTTTGTGAAAAGAACACACATTCAATGACTCTAGTTGTGGTTCATGAAAAGAACACACATGCAACGACTCTAGTACTGTTTTAGGATAAGAACACATATGCAATGACTCTAGTGGATCCATGTGGTTTTTTAAAAGAACACACATGCAATAATTCTGGCGGATCCATATGTGGTCTGTGAAAAGAACACACATTCAATGACTCTAGTTGTGGTTCATGAAAAGAGCACACATGCAACGACTCTAGTGGATCCATACGTGGTTTGTGAAAAGAACACACGTGCAATGAATCTGGTGGATCCATATGTGGTTTATGATAAGATCACACATTCAATGACTCTAGTGCTGGTTTAGGATAAGAACACACATGCAATGACTCTGGTGGATCCATATGTGGTTTGTGAAAAGAATACACATGCAATGACTCTAGTGCTAGTTTAGGATAAGAACACGCAACCAATGACTCTACTGGATCCATATGTGGTTTGTGAAAATAACACACATTCAATGACTCTACTTGTGGTTCATGAAAAGAACACACATGCAATGATACTGGTGGATCCATGTGGTTCATGAAAATAACACACATGCAATGACACTGGTGGATCCATATGTGGTTTGTGAAAAGAACACACATTCAATGACTCTATTTGTGGTTCATGAAAAGAACACACATGCAATGAATCTAGTGGATCCATATGTGGTTCATGAAAATAACACACATGGAATGACTCTGGTGGGTCCATATGTGGATTATGAAAAGAACATACATGCAATAACTCTAGTTAAGGATGGCAATATTACCCATGGGTACGGGTACACGCGGGTACCGTACCCGCATGGGTAGGGTATGGGCACACTTTTATACCAACGGGATATACCCATACCCGACCCGTTAAGTTACGGGTACGGGCATGGGTATAGACTTGTACCCTAGGGACAAGTATGCGATTACAAATTCTAAATTTCGATACTTTCATGTACTTGTCTACCTATTATTTAGTAGAGATGATTGTATTTTTTTCAAATATATGTTATTAATGAACGTAAAATTATGAATAACTTGTGTACTATTGGATGTACTCATCAGGTACCTAGTGGGTAAGGGTACCCAACGGGTATGGGTATGGGTAAAGTTTTATACCCACGGGTACGGGTATGGGTAAAATTTTGTACCCATTGACTACACGGGTATGGGTATGGTATTGCTCTACCCTGCCCATACCTTGCCCATTGCCATCCTTAAATCTAGTGTTGGTTTAGGATAAGAATACACATGCAATGACTCTAGTGGATCCATATGTGGTTCATGAAAAGAACACACATGCAATGACTCTAGTGGATCCATAAATGGTTTGTGAAAAGAACACACATGGAATGACACTGGTGGATCCATATGTGGTTTGTGAAAAGAACACACATTCAATGAAATTGGTGGATCCATATGTGGTTTGTGAAAAGAACAAACATGCAATGACTCTGGTGGATCCATATGTGGCTTGTGAAAAGAACACACATTCAATGACTCTAGTTGTTGTTCATGAAAAGAACACACATGCAATGACACTGGTGGATCCATCTGGTTCATGAAAATAACACACATGCAATGACACTTGTGGATCCATATGTGGTTTTTGAAAAGAACACACATTCAATGACTCTAGAGCTGGTTCATGAAAAGAACGCACATGCAATGACTCTAGTGGATCCATATGTGGTTTGTGAAAAGAACACACATGTAATGACTCTAGTGCTGGTTTAGGATAAGAACACTCATGCAATGACTCTAGTGGATCCATATGTGGTTTGTGAAAAGAACACACATTCAATGCCTCTAGTTGTGGTTCAAGAAAAGAACACACATGCAATGACTCTAGTGGATCCATATGTGGTTTGTGAAAACAACACACATGCAATGACTCTCGTGGATCCATATGTGGTTTATTAAAATAACACGCATGCAATGACTCTAGTGTTGGTTTAGGATAAGAACACACATGCAATGACTGGTGGATCCATATGTGGTTTGTCAAAAGAACACACATGCAATGACACTAGTGCTGGTTTATGATAAGAACACACATGCAATGACTCTAGTGGATCCGTATGTTATTTCGGATAATAACACACATGCAATGACTTTGGTTGATCCATATGTGGTTTGTGAAAAGAACACACATTCAATGACTCTAGTTGTGGTTCATGAAAAGAAACACACATGGAATGACACTTGTGGATATATGTGGTTCATGAAAATAACACACATGCCATGACACTGGTGGATCCATATGTGGTTTGTGAAAAGAACACACACTGAATGACTCTAGTTGTGGTTGATGAAAAGAACACACATGCAATGACTCTAGTGGATCCATATGTGGTTTGTGAAAAGAACACACATTCAATGACTCTAGAGCTGGTTCATGAAAAGAGCACACATGCAATGACTCTAGTGGATCCATGTGTGGTTTGTGAAAAGAATACACATGCAATGAATCTGTAGGATCCATATGTGGTTTATGAAAAGATCACACATTCAATAACTCTAGTGATGGTTTAGGATAAGAACACACATACAATGACTCTGGTGGATCCATATTTGGTTTGTGAAAAGAATACACATGCAATGACTCTAGTGCTAGTTTAGGATAAGAACACACAAGCAATGACTCTACTGGATCCATATGTGGTTTGTGAAAATAACACACATTCAATGACTCTACTTGTCGTTCATGAAAAGAACACACATGCAATGATACTGGTGGATCCATGTGGTTCATGAAAATAACACACATGCAATGACACTGGTGGATCCATATGTGGTTTGTGAAAAGAACACACATTCAATGACCCTAGAGCTGGTTCATGAAAAGAACACACATGCAGTGACTCTAGTGGATCCATATGTGGTTTGTGAAAAGACCACACATTTAATGACTCTAGAGCAGGTTCATGGAAAGAACACTCATGCAATGACTCTAGTGGATCCATATGTGGTTTGTGAATAGAACACACATGCAATCAATCTGGTGGATCCAAATGTGGTTTTATGAAAAGAGCACACATTCAATGACTCTAGTGATGGTTTAGGATAAGAATACACATGCAATGACTCTGGTGGATCCATATGTGGTTTGTGAAAAGAATACACATGCAATGCCTCCAGTGCTGGTTTAGGATAAGAACACACAAGCAATGACTCTAGTTGATCCATGTGTGGTTTGTGAAAAGAACACACATTCAATGACTCTAGTTGTGGTTCATGAAAAGAACACACATGCAATGATACTGGTGGATCCATGTGGTTCATGAAAATAACACACATGCAATGACACTGGTGGATCCATATGTGGTTTGTGAAAAGAACACACATTCAATGACTCTAGAGCTGGTTCATGAAAAGAACACACATGCAATGACTCTAGTGGATCCATATGTGGTTTGTGAAAAGAACACACATGCAATGACTCTAGTGGATTCATATGTGGTTTATGAAAAGACCACACATGCAATGACTCTAGTGCTGGTTTAGGATAAGAACACCCATGCAATGAATCTTGTGGATCCATATGTGCTTTGTGAAAAGATCACACATTCAATAACTCTAGTGATGGTTTAGGATAAGAACACACATACAATGACTCTGGTGGATCCATATTTGGTTTGTGAAAAGAATACACATGCAATGACTCTAGTGCTAGTTTAGGATAAGAACACACAAGCAATGACTCTACTGGATCCATATGTGGTTTGTGAAAATAACACACATTCAATGACTCTACTTGTCGTTCATGAAAAGAACACACATGCAATGATACTGGTGGATCCATGTGGTTCATGAAAATAACACACATGCAATGACACTGGTGGATCCATATGTGGTTTGTGAAAAGAACACACATTCAATGACTCTAGAGCTGGTTCATGAAAAGAACACACATGCAATGACTCTAGTGGATCCATATGTGGTTTGTGAAAAGAACACACATGCAATGACTCTAGTGGATTCATATGTGGTTTATGAAAATACCACACATGCAATGACTCTAGTGCTGGTTTAGGATAAGAACACCCATGCAATGAATCTTGTGGATCCATATGTGCTTTGTGAAAAGAACAAACATGCAATCACTCTAGTGCTGGTTTAGGATAATAACACACATACAATAAATCTGGTGGATCCATATGTGGTTTGTGAAAAGAACACACATTCAATGACTCTAGTTGTGGTTCATGACAAGAACACACATGCAATGACACTTGTGGATCCATGTGGTTCATGAAAATAACACACATGCCATGACATTGGTGGATCCATATGTGGTTTGTGAAAAGAACACACATTCAATGACTCTAGTTGTGGTTCATGAAAAGAACACACATGCAACGACTCTAGTGTTGTTTTAGGATAAGAACACATATGCAATGACTCTAGTGGATCCATGTGGTTTTTTAAAAGAACACACATGCAATAATTCTGGCGGATCCATATGTGGTTTGTGAAAAGAACACACATTCAATGACTCTAGTTGTGGTTCATGAAAAGAGCACACATGCAACGACTCTAGTGGATCCATACGTGGTTTGTGAAAAGAACACACGTGCAATGAATCTGGTGGATCCATATGTGGTTTATGATAAGATCACACATTCAATGACTCTAGTGCTGGTTTAGGATAAGAACACACATGCAATGACTCTGGTGGATCCATATGTGGTTTGTGAAAAGAATACACATGCAATGACTCTAGTGCTAGTTTAGGATAAGAACACACAAACAATGACTTTACTGGATCCATATGTGGTTTGTGAAAATAACACACATTCAATGACTCTCGTTGTGGTTCATGAAAAGAACACACATGCAATGATACTTGTGGATCCATGTGGTTCATGAAAATGACACACATGCAATAACACTGGTGGATCCATATGTGGTTTGTGAAAAGAACACACATTCAATGACTCTAGAGCTGGTTCATGAAAAGAACACACATGCAGTGACTCTAGTGGATCCATATGTGGTTTGTGAAAAGACCACACATTCAATGACTCTAGAGTTGGTTCATGAAAAGAACACACATGCAATGACTCAAGTGGATCCATATGTGGTTTATGAAAAGAACACACATGCAATGAATCTGGTGGATCCAAATGTGGTTTTATGAAAAGAGCACACATTCAATGACTCTAGTGCTGGTTTAGGATAAGAATACACATGCAATGACTCTGGTTGATCCATATGTGGTTTGTGAAAAGAATACACATGCAATGCCTCTAGTGCTGGTTTAGGATAAGAACACACAAGCAATGACTCTAGTGGATCCATGTGTGGTTTGTGAAAAGAACACACATTCAATGACTCTAGTTGTGGTTCATGAAAAGAACACACATGCAATCATACTGGTGGATCCATGTGGTTCATGAAAATAACACACATGCAATGACATTGGTGGATCCATATGTGGTTTGTGAAAAGAACACACATTCAATGACTCTATAGCTGGTTCATGAAAAGAACACACATGCAATGACTCTAGTGGATCCATATGTGGTTTGTGAAAAGAACACACATGCAATGACTCAGGTGGATTCATATGTGGTTTATGAAAAGAACACACATGCAATGACTCTAGTGCTAGTTTAGGATAAGAACACCCATGCAATGAATCTCGTGGATCCATATGTGGTTTGTGAAAAGAACACACATGCAATCACTCTAGTGCTGGTTTCGGATAATAACACACATACAATAAATCTGGTGGATCCATATGTGGTTTGTGAAAAGAACACACATTCAATAACTCTAGTTGTGGTTCATGACAAGAATACACATGCAATGACACTTGTGGATCCATGTGGTTCATGAAAATAACACACATGCCATGACATTGGTGGATCCATATGTGGTTTGTGAAACGAACACACATTCAATGACTCTAGTTGTGGTTCATGAAAAGAACACACATGCAATGACTCTAGTGCTGGTTTAGGATAAGAACACATATGCAATGACTATAGTGGATCCATGTGGTTTTTGAAAAGAACACACATGCAATTATTCTGGCAGACCCATATGTGGTTTGTGAAAAGAACACGCATTCAATGACTCTAGTTATGGTTCATGAAAAGAGCACACATGCAATGACTCTAGTGGATCCATATGTGGTTTGTGAAAAGAACACACATTCAATGATTCTGGTGGATCCATATGTGGTTTATGATAAGATCACACATTCAATGACTCTAGTGCTGGTTTAGGATAAGAACACACATGCAATAACTCTGGTGGATCCATATGTGGTTTGTGAAAAGAATACACATGCAATGACTCTGGTGGATCCATATGTGGTTTATGAAAACAGCACACATGCAATGACTCTAGTGCTCGTTTAGGATAAGAACACACATGCAATGACTCTGGTGGATCCATATGTGTTTTCTGAAAAGAACACACATGCAATGACTCTAGTGTTGGTTTACGATAAGAACACCCATGCCATGACTCTAGTGGATCCATATGTGGTTTGTGAAAACAACACACATGTAAGGACTCTAGTGGATCCATGTGGTTTGTGAAAAGAACACACATGCAATAATTCTGGTGGAACCATATGTGGTTTGTGAGAATAACACACATTCAGTGACTCTAGTTGTGGTTCATGAAAAGAACACGCATGCAATGACACTGGTGGATCCATGTGATTCATGAAAATAACACACATGCAATGACACTGGTGGGTCCATATGTGGTTTGTGAAAAGAACACACATTCAATGACTCTAGAGCTGGTTCATGAAAAGAACACACATGCAATGACTCTAGTGGATCCATATGTGGTTTGTGAAAAGAACATACATACAATGACTCTGGTGGGTCCATATGTGGTTTATGAAAAGAACACACATGCAATGACTCTAGTGGTGGTTTAGGATAAGAACACACATGCAATGATTCTGGTGGATCCATATGTGGTTTGTGAAAAGAACACACATACAATGACTCTAGTGCTGGTTTCGGATAATAACACACATGCAATGACTCTAGTGGATCCATATGTGGTTTGTGAAAAGAACACACATTCAATGACTCTAGTTGTAGTTCATGAAAATAACACACATGCAATGACACTGGTGGATACATGTGGTTCATGAAAATAACACACATGCCATGACACTGGTGGATCCATATGTGGTTTGTGAAAAGAACACACACTGAATGACTCTAGTTTTGGTTCATGAAAAGAACACACATGCAATGACTCTAGTGCTGGTTTAGGATAAGAACTCACATGCAATGACTCTAGTGGATCCATGTGGTTTGTGAAAAGAACACACGTGCAATGATTCTGGTGGATCCATATGTGGTTTATGAAAAGAACACACATGCAATGACTCTAGTGCTGGTTTAGGATAAGAACACACATGCAATGACACTTGTGGATTCTTGTGGTTCATGAAAACAACACACATGCAATGACACTAGTGCATCCATATGTGGTTTGTGAAAAGAACACACATTCAACGACTCTAGAGCTGGTTCATGAAAAGAACACACATGCAATGACTCTAGTGGATCCATATGTTCTTTGTGAAAAGAACACACATGCAATGACTGTGGTGGTCCATATGTGGTTTATGAAAGGAACACACATGCAATGACTCTAGTGCTGGTTTAGGATAAGAACACACATGCAATGACTCTGGTGGATCCATATGTGGTTTGTGAAAAGAACACACATTCAATGACTCTAGTTGTGGTTCATGAAAAGAACACACATGCAATGATACTGGTCGATCCATATGGTTCATGACAACAACACACATACCATGACACTGCTGGATCCATATGTGGTTTGTGAAAAGAACACACATTAAATGACTCCAGTTGTGGTTCATAAAAGTAACACACATGCAATGACTTTAGTCCTGGTTTAGGATAAGAACACACATGAAGTGACTCTGGTGGATCCATATGTGGTTTGTGAAAAGAATACACATGCAATGCCTCCAGTGCTGGTTTAGGATAAGAACACACAAGCAATGACTCTAGTTGATCCATGTGTGGTTTGTGAAAAGAACACACATTCAATGACTCTAGTTGTGGTTCATGAAAAGAACACACATGCAATGATACTGGTGGATCCATGTGGTTCATGAAAATAACACACATGCAATGACACTGGTGGATCCATATGTGGTTTGTGAAAAGAACACACATTCAATGACTCTAGAGCTGGTTCATGAAAAGAACACACATGCAATGACTCTAGTGGATCCATATGTGGTTTGTGAAAAGAACACACATGCAATGACTCTAGTGGATTCATATGTGGTTTATGAAAAGAACACACATGCAATGACTCTAGTGCTGGTTTAGGATAAGAACACCCATGCAATGAATCTTGTGGATCCATATGTGGTTTGTGAAAAGAACACACATGCAATCACTCTAGTGCTGGTTTAGGATAATAACACACATACAATAAATCTGGTGGATCCATATGTGGCTTGTGAAAAGAACACACATTCAATGATTCTAGTTGTGGTTCATGACAAGAACACACATGCAATGACACTTGTGGATCCATGTGGTTCATGAAAATAACACACATGCCATGACATTGGTGGATCCATATGTGGTTTGTGAAAAGAACACACATTCAATGACTCTAGTTGTGGTTCATGAAAAGAACACACATGCAACGACTCTAGTGCTGTTTTAGGATAAGAACACATATGCAATGACTCTAGTGGATCCATGTGGTTTTTTAAAAGAACACACATGTAATAATTCTGGCGGATCCATATGTGGTTTGTGAAAAGAACACACATTCAATGACTCTAGTTGTGGTTCATGAAAAGAGCACACATGCAACGACTCTAGTGGATCCATACGTGGTTTGTGAAAAGAACACACGTGCAATGAATCTGGTGGATCCATATGTGGTTTATGATAAGATCACACATTCCATGACTCTAGTGCTGGTTTAGGATAAGAACACACATGCAATGACTCTGGTGGATCCATATGTGGTTTGTGAAAAGAATACACATGCAATGACTCTAGTGCTAGTTTAGGATAAGAACACACAAACAATGACTTTACTGGATCCATATGTGGTTTGTGAAAATAACACACATTCAATGACTCTCGTTGTGGTTCATGAAAAGAACACACATGCAATGAATCTAGTGGATCCATATGTGGTTCATGAAAATAACACACATGGAATGACTCTGGTGGGTCCATATGTGGATTATGAAAAGAACATACATGCAATAACTCTAGTTAAGGATGGCAATATTACCCATGGGTACGGGTACACGCGGGTACCGTACCCGCATGGGTAGGGTATGGGCACACTTTTATACCAACGGGATATACCCATACCCGACCCGTTAAGTTACGGGTACGGGCATGGGTATAGACTTGTACCCTAGGGACAAGTATGCGATTACAAATTCTAAATTTCGATACTTTCATGTACTTGTCTACCTATTATTTAGTAGAGATGATTGTATTTTTTTCAAATATATGTTATTAATGAACGTAAAATTATGAATAACTTGTGTACTATTGGATGTACTCATCAGGTACCTAGTGGGTAAGGGTACCCAACGGGTATGGGTATGGGTAAAGTTTTATACCCACGGGTACGGGTATGGGTAAAATTTTGTACCCATTGACTACACGGGTATGGGTATGGTATTGCTCTACCCTGCCCATACCTTGCCCATTGCCATCCTTAAATCTAGTGTTGGTTTAGGATAAGAATACACATGCAATGACTCTAGTGGATCCATATGTGGTTCATGAAAAGAACACACATGCAATGACTCTAGTGGATCCATAAATGGTTTGTGAAAAGAACACACATGGAATGACACTGGTGGATCCATATGTGATTTGTGAAAAGAACACACATTCAATGAAATTGGTGGATCCATATGTGGTTTGTGAAAAGAACAAACATGCAATGACTCTGGTGGATCCATATGTGGCTTGTGAAAAGAACACACATTCAATGACTCTAGTTGTTGTTCATGAAAAGAACACACATGCAATGACACTGGTGGATCCATCTGGTTCATGAAAATAACACACATGCAATGACACTTGTGGATCCATATGTGGTTTTTGAAAAGAACACACATTCAATGACTCTAGAGCTGGTTCATGAAAAGAACGCACATGCAATGACTCTAGTGGATCCATATGTGGTTTGTGAAAAGAACACACATGTAATGACTCTAGTGCTGGTTTAGGATAAGAACACTCATGCAATGACTCTAGTGGATCCATATGTGGTTTGTGAAAAGAACACACATTCAATGCCTCTAGTTGTGGTTCAAGAAAAGAACACGAATGCAATGACTCTAGTGGATCCATATGTGGTTTGTGAAAACAACACACATGCAATGACTCTCGTGGATCCATATGTGGTTTATTAAAATAACACGCATGCAATGACTCTAGTGTTGGTTTAGGATAAGAACACACATGCAATGACTGGTGGATCCATATGTGGTTTGTCAAAAGAACACACATGCAATGACACTAGTGCTGGTTTATGATAAGAACACACATGCAATGACTCTAGTGGATCCGTATGTTATTTCGGATAATAACACACATGCAATGACTTTGGTTGATCCATATGTGGTTTGTGAAAAGAACACACATTCAATGACTCTAGTTGTGGTTCATGAAAAGAAACACACATGGAATGACACTTGTGGATATATGTGGTTCATGAAAATAACACACATGCCATGACACTGGTGGATCCATATGTGGTTTGTGAAAAGAACACACACTGAATGACTCTAGTTGTGGTTGATGAAAAGAACACACATGCAATGACTCTAGTGGATCCATATGTGGTTTGTGAAAAGAACACACATTCAATGACTCTAGAGCTGGTTCATGAAAAGAGCACACATGCAATGACTCTAGTGGATCCATGTGTGGTTTGTGAAAAGAATACACATGCAATGAATCTGTAGGATCCATATGTGGTTTATGAAAAGATCACACATTCAATAACTCTAGTGATGGTTTAGGATAAGAACACACATACAATGACTCTGGTGGATCCATATTTGGTTTGTGAAAAGAATACACATGCAATGACTCTAGTGCTAGTTTAGGATAAGAACACACAAGCAATGACTCTACTGGATCCATATGTGGTTTGTGAAAATAACACACATTCAATGACTCTACTTGTCGTTCATGAAAAGAACACACATGCAATGATACTGGTGGATCCATGTGGTTCATGAAAATAAAACACATGCAATGACACTGGTGGATCCATATGTGGTTTGTGAAAAGAACACACATTCAATGACCCTAGAGCTGGTTCATGAAAAGAACACACATGCAGTGACTCTAGTGGATCCATATGTGGTTTGTGAAAAGACCACACATTTAATGACTCTAGAGCAGGTTCATGGAAAGAACACTCATGCAATGACTCTAGTGGATCCATATGTGGTTTGTGAATAGAACACACATGCAATCAATCTGGTGGATCCAAATGTGGTTTTATGAAAAGAGCACACATTCAATGACTCTAGTGATGGTTTAGGATAAGAATACACATGCAATGACTCTGGTGGATCCATATGTGGTTTGTGAAAAGAATACACATGCAATGCCTCCAGTGCTGGTTTAGGATAAGAACACACAAGCAATGACTCTAGTTGATCCATGTGTGGTTTGTGAAAAGAACACACATTCAATGACTCTAGTTGTGGTTCATGAAAAGAACACACATGCAATGATACTGGTGGATCCATGGGGTTCATGAAAATAACACACATGCAATGACACTGGTGGATCCATATGTGGTTTGTGAAAAGAACACACATTCAATGACTCTAGAGCTGGTTCATGAAAAGAACACACATGCAATGACTCTAGTGGATCCATATGTGGTTTGTGAAAAGAACACACATGCAATGACTCTAGTGGATTCATATGTGGTTTATGAAAAGAACACACATGCAATGACTCTAGTGCTGGTTTAGGATAAGAACACCCATGCAATGAATCTTGTGGATCCATATGTGGTTTGTGAAAAGAACACACATGCAATCACTCTAGTGCTGGTTTAGGATAATAACACACATACAATAAATCTGGTGGATCCATATGTGGCTTGTGAAAAGAACACACATTCAATGATTCTAGTTGTGGTTCATGACAAGAACACACATGCAATGACACTTGTGGATCCATGTGGTTCATGAAAATAACACACATGCCATGACATTGGTGGATCCATATGTGGTTTGTGAAAAGAACACACATTCAATGACTCTAGTTGTGGTTCATGAAAAGAACACACATGCAACGACTCTAGTGCTGTTTTAGGATAAGAACACATATGCAATGACTCTAGTGGATCCATGTGGTTTTTTAAAAGAACACACATGTAATAATTCTGGCGGATCCATATGTGGTTTGTGAAAAGAACACACATTCAATGACTCTAGTTGTGGTTCATGAAAAGAGCACACATGCAACGACTCTAGTGGATCCATACGTGGTTTGTGAAAAGAACACACGCAATGAATCTGGTGGATCCATATGTGGTTTATGATAAGATCACACATTCCATGACTCTAGTGCTGGTTTAGGATAAGAACACACATGCAATGACTCTGGTGGATCCATATGTGGTTTGTGAAAAGAATACACATGCAATGACTCTAGTGCTAGTTTAGGATAAGAACACACAAACAATGACTTTACTGGATCCATATGTGGTTTGTGAAAATAACACACATTCAATGACTCTCGTTGTGGTTCATGAAAAGAACACACATGCAATGATACTTGTGGATCCATGTGGTTCATGAAAATGACACACATGCAATAACACTGGTGGATCCATATGTGGTTTGTGAAAAGAACACACATTCAATGACTCTAGAGCTGGTTCATGAAAAGAACACACATGCAGTGACTCTAGTGGATCCATATGTGGTTTGTGAAAAGACCACACATTCAATGACTCTAGAGCTGGTTCATTAAAAGAACACACATGCAATGACTCTAGTGGATCCATATGTGGTTTATGAAAAGAACACACATGCAATGAATCTGGTGGATCCAAATGTGGTTTTATGAAAAGAGCACACATTCAATGACTCTAGTGCTGGTTTAGGATAAGAATACACATGCAATGACTCTGGTTGATCCATATGTGGTTTGTGAAAAGAATACACATGCAATGCCTCTAGTGCTGGTTTAGGATAAGAACACACAAGCAATGACTCTAGTGGATCCATGTGTGGGTTGTGAAAAGAACACACATTCAATGACTCTAGTTGTGGTTCATGAAAAGAACACACATGCAATCATACTGGTGGATCCATGTGGTTCATGAAAATAACACACATGCAATGACATTGGTGGATCCATATGTGGTTTGTGAAAAGAACACACATTCAATGACTCTAGAGCTAGTTCATGAAAAGAACACACATGCAATGACTCTAGTGGATCCATATGTGGTTTGTGAAAAGAACACACATTCAATGACTCTAGTTATGGTTCATGAAAAGAGCACACATGCAATGACTCTAGTGAATCCATATGTGGTTTGTGAAAAGAACACACATTCAATGATTCTGGTGGATCCATATGTGGTTTATGATAAGATCACACATTCAATGACTCTAGTGCTGGTTTAGGATAAGAACACACATGCAATAACTCTGGTGGATCCATATGTGGTTTGTGAAAAGAATACACATGCAATGACTCTGGTGGATCCATATGTGGTTTATGAAAACAGCACACATGCAATGACTCTAGTGCTCGTTTAGGATAAGAACACACATGCAATGACTCTGGTGGATCCATATGTGTTTTCTGAAAAGAACACACATGCAATGACTCTAGTGCTGGTTTACGATAAGAACACCCATGCCATGACTCTAGTGGATCCATATGTGGTTTGTGAAAAGAACACACATGTAAGGACTCTAGTGGATCCATGTGGTTTGTGAAAAGAACACACATGCAATAATTCTGGTGGAACCATATGTGGTTTGTGAGAAGAACACACATTCAATGACTCTAGTTGTGGTTCATGAAAAGAACACACATGCAATGACACTGGTGGATCCATTTGATTAATGAAAATAACACACATGCAATGACACTGGTGGGTCCATATGTGGTTTGTGAAAAGAACATACATTCAATGACTCTAGAGCTGGTTCATGAAAAGAACACACATGCAATGACTCTAGTGGATCCATATGTGGTTTGTGAAAAGAACATACATACAATGACTCTGGTGGATCCATATGTGGTTTATGAAAAGAACACACATGCAATGACTCTAGTGGATCCATATGTGGTTTGTGAAAAGAACATACATACAATGACTCTGGTGGATCCATATGTGGTTTATGAAAAGAACACACATGCAATGACTCTAGTGGTGGTTTAGGCTAAGAACACACATGCAATGATTCTGGTGGATCCATATGTGGTTTGTGAAAAGAACACACATACAATGACTCTAGTGCTGGTTTCGGATAATAACACACATGCAATGACTCTAGTGGATCCATATGTGGTTTGTGAAAAGAACACACATTCAATGACTCTAGTTGTAGTTCATGAAAAGAACACACATGCAATGACACTGGTGGATACATGTGGTTCATGAAAATAACACACATGCCATGACACTGGTGGATCCATATGTGGTTTGTGAAAAGAACACACACTGAATGACTCTAGTTTTGGTTCATGAAAAGAACACACATGCAATGACTCTAGTGCTGGTTTAGGATAAGAACTCACATGAAATGACTCTAGTGGATCCATGTGGTTTGTGAAAAGAACACACGTGCAATGACTCTGGTGGATCCATATGTGGTTTATGAAAAGAACACACATGCAATGACTCTAGTGCTGGTTTAGGATAAGAACACACATGCAATGACACTTGTGGATTCTTGTGGTTCATGAAAACAACACACATGCAATGACACTAGTGCATCCATATGTGGTTTGTGAAAATAACACACATTCAACGACTCTAGAGCTGGTTCATGAAAAGAACACACATGCAATGACTCTAGTGGATCCATATGTTCTTTGTGAAAAGAACACACATGCAATGACTGTGGTGGTCCATATGTGGTTTATGAAAGGAACACACATGCAATGACTCTAGTGCTGGTTTAGGATAAGAACACACATGCAATGACTCTGGTGGATCCATATGTGGTTTGTGAAAAGAACACACATTCAATGACTCTAGTTGTGGTTCATGAAAAGAACACACATGCAATGATACTGGTCGATCCATATGGTTCATGACAACAACACACATACCATGACACTGCTGGATCCATATGTGGTTTGTGAAAAGAACACACATTAAATGACTCCAGTTGTGGTTCATAAAAATAACACACATGCAATGACTTTAGTCCTGGTTTAGGATAAGAACACACATGCAGTGACTCTAGTGGATCCATATGTGGTTTGTGAAAAGACCACACATTCAATGACTCTAGAGCTGGTTCATGAAAAGAACACACATGCAATGACTCTAGTGGATCCATATATGGTTTGTGAAAAGAACACACATGCAATGAATCTGGTGGATCCAAATGTGGTTTTATGAAAAAAGCACACATCCAATGACTCTAGTGTTCGTTTAGGATAAGAATACACATGCAATGACTCTGGTGGATCCATATGTTGTTTGTGAAAAGAATACACATGCAATGCCTCTAGTGCTGGTTTAGGATAAGAACACACAAGCAATGACTCTAGTGGATCCATGTGTGGTTCATAGAACACACATTCAATGACTCTAGTTGTGGTTCATGACAAGAACACACATGCAATGACACTTGTGGATCCATGTGGTTCATGAAAATAACACACATGCCATGACATTGGTGGATCCATATGTGGTTTGTGAAAAGAACACACATTCAATGACTCTAGTTGTGGTTCATGAAAAGAACACACATGTAATGACTATAGGGCTGGTTTAGGATAAGAACACATATGCAATGACTCTAGTGGATCCATGTGGTTTTTGAAAAGAACACACATGCAATAATTCTGGCGTATCCATATGTGGTTTGTGAAAAGAACACACATTCAATGACTCGAGTTGTGGTTCATGAAAAGAATACACATGCAATGACACTTGTGGATCCATGTGGTTCATGAAGACAACACACATGTAATGACACTAGTGGATCCATATGTCGTTTGTGAAAAGAACACACATTCAATGACTCTAGAGCTGGTTCATGAAAAGAACACACATGCAATGACTCTAGTGGATCCATATGTGCTTTGTGAAAAGAGCACACATGCAATGACTCTAGTGCTAGTTTACGATAAGAACACACATGCAATGACTCTGGTGGATTCATATGTGGTTTGTGAAAAGAACACACATGCAATGACTCTAGTGCTGGTTTAGGATAAGAACACCCATGCAATGACTCTAGTGGATCCATGTAGAGGTCTCAACCTAATAAGGTAGATTCCTCCTGTGTTTACGATGCTAGTCCCTGGATCAATAGCTAGCATCCACAGTTAAGATGTAATATCAAGAAACAAAGGTCATAATATAACTTTATAACCAGGAATAACATTATTTTATTACATCATACATAGCTCATTTGGCTATTACATTACATTGCAGCGGAATAACTATAAGTATGGGTCCTTCATCTTCAAAGTGCCACAGGCAGATGTTGGTTGTAGACTTTGTAATCCTAATCAATCAATCTTCACTAAAATCAATCAAACCTGCAACATTACAAGTTACAGCCACAAGGGTCAATACATTTGAATTGTATTGGCAAGTGATACTATAATAGTATAGTGGAGTCTATCATCTATATGCATTTGGCTAAGTGGAGTTGAGGCTTGCATTGCTCAAAATAGATTTTTCCTTAACATTTGAAAATACTAAGTTTTGCTTTGATAAAATCATTTTTCTCAATCAAAAATTGAAGATCCTTTAACCAAGGCATCTCTCAATCAATGATTGAAGATTTCAAACAACCCTTGTTCAAACCACAAGATTTTAACTTAGAAATTTGAATGATGAGATTCTTGATTGCTTCCATGTCTTGATGCTCAAATTGTCCTTTACCAGGGACATGGCTAAGTACTTAGATTTTACACTCTGCAGAGGTGGTGCACTTTCCCCACAAGACTTGGTTTCCCAAGACAAGATCTTTCAGAAGCCTTCCCTTAGACCAAAATGGACGCGTTCCAACCTATCAAACACTACCACCCTCTGTCCATATGGCTAAGTTCTTGCAACCTATATGATCATGGCAGAGCCCATATTGCCAAGTGGTTGCACTTGAAGCTTCTCAACATTTGACATCTCAAATCTCTTTGTTCCTGGGTGGCCATCCACAAGTGAGATACACAAGGTAAACCATAAACATGGGCCTTGTGAACCAATCAACCAAAAACCACCAAGCAAGCCCATTCTACCCAGGTGATTCATTAAATTAGTTGTTTTATTAAACAAAAAAATAAGTCCTCAGACTTAGAGATTTTTCCATAGTGTGAATATACTTTCCACCCATGTTTTCTATTAGCTAGGCTAAGCTTGATAGTAGTAGGAATCTTTAACTTAGGAAAATCCTACTAAGGATTCATCTACTAGGTTTTCCCATAGCAAGGTTCATACTTAGCAAAATTCCATGCAAGTTTTACTTAAAAAAAACACTAATGCATAGTGAAAGTATTGGGATAGAAAGTATGAAGCATCACTTGCATTTTTGGTAGAGGGTATAGGTTCACTCCTTTTCCTTGCAACAATCACACTCTTCAAGTCACTACAAGTCAATCAATCAAGGCACAAACTCAATCTACCAATCAAGCAAAACAACACATAAAATGACAAAGTCAAAGTAATGCATGCAAGCATGCCAAGCTTTGTTTTGTTTGAAAAAGTGGTTCCTAATGGGTCATAAACATTTGAAAACACCTATTGGTCATTTTGTAAGGTGGCAAAGTCATTTGCAAAAGATTTCTCTTCATAATCCATTTTAAAAACAAAGTATCATTTTATGTGGTGTAGAAATATTTTTATTAAGGCATTAACCTATAGGGTTCACCGAATATGTTTTCAAATCACAAAACTTGGGGTTTGGGGTCAGTGAGTTTAAAACAAAACATTTTCCAAAGGTTTTCTTCCAAAACCATTTTTAATAAATAAACCCACATTTCTATTTGACTAGAAATAGTTTAAATCAAAGAATCATTATTTTGTTTCACCAAACTCATTTTTTTTACTCCACAAAGTGTTTCCTAGGGTCAGTAGGTTCAACATACTCCATTTGCAAAAGATTTTAATCCTAAAATCAATTTTAAACAATTTTTACATCCTTAATAAGCATACAAATGTTTCTGCAAAAACAACCATTTTTCCAGAAGCTTTTTGCTAAACAAAGGGCATGGTTGGCTAGGGCTTGTTCCACTGAATCCATTGATATAAAATTTGTAATTTTTGGACGTGTGGTTTGAAAGTTATAGATTTTACAAGATTGAACAACTAATAGATCAAATTCAATTTTTAAAACCAACTCTGGGCCACGTGGAATGTTTTGATTGGCCGAAAACGGTTCACGTGGATCGACCAACGTGGGCCGCTGGATCTAAAGCAAATCTTACGGCGCAGATGCTCTCATACCCCTTCGATAAGTGACTCTATCCTAGCCAATGGATCTGCATCTAACGGTTGCTGCGTGTTTGACCTAGAATGGCGGCCAGCGGTGCATCGGCGTGGCGCTTCTGGCGAGGTTGCCGATGATGCAGGATGCGAGAAAGAGGGAGGGGAAGCTCACCGAGTTCGTAGCACACTGCTGATGCTCAACGTGGTCTTTGTTGGCCAAGGGGCGCACGGGGTCGATGAGAATTGCTCGTCGGAGTTGAGCCGTGCCTCGGGTGCGGTCAGTCGTCGACAGGGGCGAGGTTGCAGGCCACGCGCGAGTGATTGGCGAGCACACGGAGATGCGAAGACACAGACTAATCAAGCGGCATGATTCACTAATCAAAGGCGCGACGGAGTCGAGTGCTAGAGCTCACGGAGTTGGGTTTATCGTCGTGCGGCTCGGACATGGTCGTCGAGTCGCAGTCACCAGCAGGCGAAGCCGAGGCCACAGGCCGGTGCTCGAGTCAGCGAACTTGCACGCTTGCTCGGGAGTCGAAGCGATGATGCCGAATTTGCCGAGAACCTCGTCGGAGGCGCAGCGTCTGAAGAAATTGAACAACTGGTGGCTCCGGGGAAGCGGGGTTTGAGGGGAATGAAAGAGGATAGGGAGGTGATTTAACTGGCGTGGTCGCGGGGATTAATCGTCGAGCATTTACCGGTAATTTACTCCGAGGAGTTAACGCAGGAAACGGCGGGGAGGGCCTTGATCCTCGTGGGTGGAGAAGATGGTGAGGTGGCAATGGGGGCCGGCGTCAGCGAGTGAGCGAGTGGGAATAGGGTCCACCAGTTAGTGAGGGTGCGGGTTTCCTCTGTGGTGAAGAAAAATGGTTGAGGCGAGGTGAGGTGGGCTAGGTGGGCTAAATTTGGGCCACTGGTCTGTTTCCATATTTTTTTTCCTTCTGAATTCTTTTCCCTTTTCTATTTCTATTTTTCTGTTTTGAATTTGAATCAATTATTTATTCACTCAAATCATTCAAACAATTCAAACTTGTAATGAGTTTTTGGTTCTGTTTATCAACATAAACCAAATCCGAAAAATAAAATAATATTTTTATTCTTTTTAGGACCATTCATTAATTAAATAAAATGGTTCATTAGTTATTTAATAAAATAGGGTTTGATTTAATTAATAGAATCTCCATTTGAAATCCAAATATTTTCAAAACCAAATCAGTAGGTTTTATTTGGAAATAAAGAATATTTGGAAAACTTGTTTAAAATAAAATAACATCTTTATTTTTGGTCCATTAACAATTAAATAAAATGGGCCTTATTCATTTACTTCAAATAAGATTTGTTTTATTAGAATATTTATTTGAAACCTAAAATAAAACCAAAACACTTCAGTAAGTTTATTTGAGAATATAAAATATTTGGAAAACTTATTTAAAATAAATAAATAAGTTTTAGCGTTTTATTTAAAATGGGAGAAGCCTTTACTTTAATAAAATTTGGATATTAAATCCCTATTATTTTATTTAAATAAACCTTTGCTATTTTTATTCAAAACAAAAATGTTTTAATTAAAAGCTTGGCCAATGTTTTAATTTGGCTTTATAAAATAATCTTTATTTATAAATCCACGTTTTCATTTGAAAACAAAATCTTTTATTAAAAGATCCAAAATAGTAACACCAAAATATTTTATTTTCCTTTATTAAATGTTTATCTTTTTAAATCCCTTTAGGATTATTATTTGATCAAAATTGGTTTGAAGTTCCAATTGAATTCAAAAAGTTTCTTCTGGCCCTGAAAATCAAACAAAGTTTTATTTTATTAAATTATTTTTCACATTACAGGATTTGGAAAATCTTGGGATGTGACAATCCATATGTGGTATGTGAAAAGAACACACATGTAAGGACTCTAGTGGATCCATGTGGTTTGTGAAAAGAACACACATGCAATAATTCTGGTGGATCCATATGTGGTTTGTGAGAAGAACACACATTCAATGACTCTAGTTGTGGTTCATGTAAAGAACACACATGCAATGACACTGGTGGATCCATGTGGTTCATGAAAATAACACACAGGCAATGACACTGGTGGATCCATATGTGGTTTGTGAAAAGAACACACATTCAATGACTCTAGAGCTGGTTCATGAAAAAAAACACATGCAATGACTCTAGTGGATCCATATGTGGTTTGTGAAAAGGACATACATGCAATGACTCTGGTGGATCCATATGTGGTTTATGAAAAGAACACTCATGCAATGACTCTAGTGGTGGTTTAGGATAAGAACACACATGCAATGACTCTGGTGGATCCATATGTGGTTTGTGAAAAGAACACACATACAATGACTCTAGTGCTGTCGGATAATAACACACATGCAATGACTCTGGTGGATCCATATGTGGTTTGTGAAAGGAACATGCATTCAATGACTGTAGTTTTGGTTCATGAAAAGAACACACATGCAATGACACTGGTGGATACATGTGGTTCATGAAAATAACACACATGCCATGAAACTAGTGGATCCATATGTGGTTTGTGAAAAGAACACACATTGAATGACTCTATTTGTGGTTCATGAAAAGAACACACATGCAATGACTCTATTGCTGGTTTAGGATAAGAACACACATGCAATGACTCTAGTGGATCCATGTGGTTTGTGAAAAGAACACACATGCAATAATTCTGGTGGATCCATATGTGGTTTGTGAAAAGAACACACATTGAATGACTCTAGTTGTGGTTCATGAAAAGAACACACATGCAATGACACTTGTGGATTCATGTGGTTCATGAAAACAACACACATGCAATGACACTAGTGCATCCATATGTGTATTGTGAAAATAACACACATTCAATGACTCTAGAGCTGGTTCAACAAAAGAACACACATGCAATGACTCTAGTGGATCCATATGTGGTTTGTGAAAAGAACACACATGCAATGACTCTGGTGGATCCATATGTGGTTTATGAAAAGAACACACATGCAATGACTCTAGTGCTGGTTTAGGATAAGAACACACATGCAATGACTCTGGTGGATCCATATGTGGTTTGTGAAAAGAACACACATTCAATGACTCTAGTTGTGGTTCATGAAAAGAACACACATGCAATGATACTGGAGGATCCATGTGATTCATGACAATAGCACACATGCCATGACACTGCTGGATCCATATGTGGTTTGTGAAAAGAACACACATTTAATGACTCTAGTTGTGGTTCATGAAAAGAACACACATGCAATGACTCTAGTGCTGGTTTAGGATAAGAACACCCATGCAATGACTCTGGTGGATCCATATGTGGTTTGTGAAAAGAACACACATTCAATGACTCTAGTTGTGGTTCATGAAAAGAACACACATGCAATGATACTGGTCGATCCATATGGTTCTTGACAATAACACACATACCATGACAGTGCTAGATCCATATGTGGTTTGTGAAAAGAACACACATTAAATGACTCCAGTTGTGGTTCATAAAAAGAACACACATGCAATGACTTTAGTGTTGGTTTAGGATAAGAACACACATGTAGTGACTCTAGTGGATCCATATGTGGCTTGTGAAAAGGACATACATGCAATGACTCTGGTGGATCCATATGTGGTTTATGAAAAGAACACACATGCAATGACTCTAGTGGTGGTTTAGGATAAGAACACACATGCAATGACTCTGGTGGATCCATATGTGGTTTGTGAAAAGAACACACATACAATGACTCTAGTGCTGTCGGATAATAACACACATGCAATGACTCTGGTGGATCCATATGTGGTTTGTGAAAAGAACACACATTCAATGACTCTAGTTTTGGTTCATGAAAAGAACACACATGCAATGACAATGGTGGATACATGTGGTTCATGAAAATAACACACATGCCATGACACTAGTGGATCCATATGTGGTTTGTGAAAAGAACACACATTGAATGACTCTATTTGTGGTTCATGAAAAGAACACACATGCAATGACTCTATTGCTGGTTTAGGATAAGAACACACATGCAATGACTCTAGTGGATCCATGTGGTTTGTGAAAAGAACACACATGCAATAATTCTGGTGGATCCATATGTGGTTTGTGAAAAGAACACACATTGAATGACTCTAGTTGTGGTTCATGAAAAGAACACACATGCAATGACACTTGTGGATTCATGTGGTTCATGAAAAAAAAACACATGCAATGACACTAGTGCATCCATATGTGGTTTGTGAAAAGAACACACATTCAATGACTCTAGTTGTGGTTCATGAAAAGAACACACATGCAATGATACTGTTCGATCCATATGGTTCATGACAATAACACACATACCATGACAGTGCTGGATCCATATGTGGTTTGTGAAAAGAACACACATTAAATGACTCCAGTTGTGGTTCATAAAAAGAACACACATGCAATGACTTTAGTGTTGGTTTAGGATAAGAACACACATGTAGTGACTCTAGTGGATCCATATGTGGTTTGTGAAAAGACCACACATTCAATGACTCTAGAGCTGGTTCATGAAAAGAACACACATGCAATGACTCTAGTGGATCCATATGTGGTTTGTGAAAAGAACACACATGCAATGAATCCGGTGGATCCAAATGTGGTTTTATGAAAAAAGCACACATCCAATGCCTCTAGTGTTCGTTTTGGATAAGAATACACATGCAATGACTCTGGTGGATCCATATGTGGTTTGTGAAAAGAATACACATGCAATGCCTCTAGTGCTGGTTTAGGATAAGAACACACAAGCAATGACTCTAGTGGATCCATGTGTGGTTCATATAACACACATTCAATGACTCTAGTTGTGGTTCATGACAAGAACACACATGCAATGACACTTGTGGATCCATGTGGTTCATGAAAATAACACACATGCCATGACATTGGTGGATCCATATGTGGTTTGTGAAAAGAACACACATTCAATGACTCTAGTTGTGGTTCATGAAAAGAACACACATGCAATGACTATAGGGATGGTTTAGGATAAGAACACATATGCAATGACTCTAGTGGATCCATGTGGTTTTTGAAAAGAACACACATGCAATAATTCTGGCGGATCCATATGTGGTTTGTGAAAAGAACACACATTCAATGACTCTAGTTGTGGTTCATGAAAAGAACACACATGCAATGACACTTGTGGATCCATGTGGTTCATGAAGATAACACACATGCAATGACACTAGTGGATCCATATGTCGTTTGTGAAAAGAACACACATTCAATTACTCTAGAGCTGGTTCATGAAAAGAACACACATGCAATGACTCTAGTGGATCCATATGTGCTTTGTGAAAAGAACACACATGCAATGAATCTGGTGGATCCATATGTGGTTTATGAAAAGAGCACACATGCAATGACTCTAGTGCTAGTTTACGATAAGAACACACATGCAATGACTCTGGTGGATCCATATGTGGTTTGTGAAAAGAACACACATGCAATGACTCTAGTGCTGGTTTAGGATAAGAACACCCATGCAATGACTCTAGTGGATCCATATGTGGTTTGTGAAAAGAACACACATGTAAGGAATCTAGTGGATCCATGTGGTTTGTGAAAAGAACACACATGCAAAAATTCTGCTGGATCCATGTGTGGTTTGTGAGAAGAACACACATTCAATGACTCTAGTTGTGGTTCATGTAAAGAACACACATGCAATGACACTGTGGATCCATGTGGTTCATGAAAATAACACACATGCCATGACACTAGTGGATCCATATGTGGTTTGTGAAAAGAACACACATTGAATGACTCTATTTGTGGTTCATGAAAAGAACACACATGCAATGACTCTATTGCTGGTTTAGGATAAGAACGCACATGCAATGACTCTAGTGGATCCATGTGGTTTGTGAAAAGAACACACATGCAATAATTCTGGTGGATCCATATGTGGTTTGTGAAAAGAACACACATTGAATGACTCTAGTTGTGGTTCATGAAAAGAACACACATGCAATGACACTTGTGGATTCATGTGGTTCATGAAAACAACACACATGCAATGACACTAGTGCATCCATATGTGAATTGTGAAAATAACACACATTCAATGACTCTAGAGCTGGTTCATCAAAAGAACACACATGCAATGACTCTAGTGGATCCATATGTGGTTTGTGAAAAGAACACACATGCAATGACTCTGGTGGATCCATATGTGGTTTATGAAAAGAACACACATGCAATGACTCTAGTGCTGGTTTAGGATAAGAACACACATGCAATGACTCTGGTGGATCCATATGTGGTTTGTGAAAAGAACAAACATTCAATGACTCTAGTTGTGGTTCATGAAAAGAACACACATGCAATGATACTGGAGGATCCATGTGATTCATGACAATAGCACACATGCCATGACACTGCTGGATCCATATGTGGTTTGTGAAAGAACACACATTTAATGACTCTAGTTGTGGTTCATGAAAAGAACACACATGCAATGACTCTAGTGCTGGTTTAGGATAAGAACACACATGCAATGACTCTGGTGGATCCATATGTGGTTTGTGAAAAGAACACACATTCAATGACTCTAGTTGTGGTTCATGAAAAGAACACACATGCAATTATACTGGTCGATCCATATGGTTCATGACAATAACACACATACCATGACAGTGCTAGATCCATATGTGGTTTGTGAAAAGAACACACATTAAATGACTCCAGTTGTGGTTCATAAAAAGAACACACATGCAATGACTTTAGTGTTGGTTTAGGATGAGAACACACATGTAGTGACTCTAGTGGATCCATATGTGGTTTGTGAAAAGGACATACATGCAATGACTCTGGTGGATCCATATGTGGTTTATGAAAAGAACACACATGCAATGACTCTAGTGGTGGTTTAGGATAAGAACACACATGCAATGACTCTGGTGGATCCATATGTGGTTTGTGAAAAGAACACACATACAATGACTCTAGTCCTGTCGGATAATAACACACATGCAATGACTCTGGTGGATCCATATGTGGTTTGTGAAAAGAACACACATTCAATGACTCTAGTTTTGGTTCATGAAAAGAACACACATGCAATGACAATGGTGGATACATGTGGTTCATGAAAATAACACACATGCCATGACACTAGTGGATCCATATGTGGTTTGTGAAAATAACACACATTGAATGACTCTATTTGTGGTTCATGAAAAGAACACACATGCAATGACTCTTTTGCTAGTTTAGGATAAGAACACACATGCAATGACTCTAGTGGATCCATGTGGTTTGTGAAAAGAACACACATGCAATAATTCTGGTGGATCCATATGTGGTTTGTGAAAAGAACACACATTGAATGACTCTAGTTGTGGTTCATGAAAAGAACACACATGCAATGACATTTGTGGATTCATGTGGTTCATGAAAACAACACACATGCAATGACACTACTGCATCCATATGTGGTTTGTGAAAAGAACACACATTCAATGACTCTAGTTGTGGTTCATGAAAAGAACACACATGCAATGATACTGTTCGATCCATATGGTTCATGACAATAACACACATACCATGACAGTGTTGGATCCATATGTGGTTTGTGAAAAGAACACACATTAAATGACTCCAGTTGTGGTTCATAAAAAGAACACACATGCAATGACTTTAGTGTTGGTTTAGGATAAGAACACACATGTAGTGACTCTAGTGGATCCATATGTGGTTTGTGAAAAGACCACACATTCAATGACTCTAGAGCTGGTTCATGAAAAGAACACACATGCAATGACTCTAGTGGATCCATATGTGGTTTGTGAAAAGATCACACATGCAATGAATCCGGTGGATCCAAATGTGGTTTTATGAAAAAAGCACACATCCAATGCCTCTAGTGTTCGTTTTGGATAAGAATACACATGCAATGACTCTGGTGGATCCATATGTGGTTTGTGAAAAGAATACACATGCAATGCCTCTAGTGCTGGTTTAGGATAAGAACACACAAGCAATGACTCTAGTGGATCCATGTGTGGTTCATATAACACACATTCAATGACTCTAGTTGTGGTTCATGACAAGAACACACATGCAATGACACTTGTGGATCCATGTGGTTCATGAAAATAACACACATGCCATGACATTAGTGGATCCATATGTGGTTTGTGAAAAGAACACACATTCAATGACTCTAGTTGTGGTTCATGAAAAGAACACACATGCAATGACTATAGGGATGGTTTAGGATAAGAACACATATGCAATGACTCTAGTGGATCCATGTGGTTTTTGAAAAGAACACACATGCAATAATTCTGGCGGATCCATATGTGGTTTGTGAAAAGAACACACATTCAATGACTCTAGTTGTGGTTCATGAAAAGAACACACATGCAATGACACTTGTGGGTCCATGTGGTTCATGAAGATAACACACATGCAATGACACTAGTGGATCCATATGTCGTTTGTGAAAAGAACACACATTCAATTACTCTAGAGCTGGTTCATGAAAAGAACACACATGCAATGACTCTAGTGGATCCATATGTGCTTTGTGAAAAGAACACACATGCAATGAATCTGGTGGATCCATATGTGGTTTATGAAAAGAGCACACATGCAATGACTCTAGTGCTAGTTTACGATAAGAACACACATGCAATGACTCTGGTGGATCCATATGTGGTTTGTGAAAAGAACACACATGCAATGACTCTAGTGCTGGTTTAGGATAAGAACACCCATGCAATGACTCTAGTGGATCCATATGTGGTTTGTGAAAAGAACACACATGTAAGGACTCTAGTGGATCCATGTGGTTTGTGAAAAGAACACACATGCAAAAATTCTGCTGGATCCATGTGTGGTTTGTGAGAAGAACACACATTCAATGACTCTAGTTGTGGTTCATGTAAAGAACACACATGCAATGACACTGGTGGATCCATGTGGTTCATGAAAATAACACACATGCCATGACACTAGTGGATCCATATGTGGTTTGTGAAAAGAACACACATTGAATGACTCTATTTGTGGTTCATGAAAAGAACACACATGCAATGACTCTATTGCTGGTTTAGGATAAGAACACACATGCAATGACTCTAGTGGATCCATGTGGTTTGTGAAAAGAACACACATGCAATAATTCTGGTGGATCCATATGTGGTTTGTGAAAAGAACACACATTGAATGACTCTAGTTGTGGTTCATGAAAAGAACACACATGCAATGACACTTTTGGATTCATGTGGTTCATGAAAACAACACACATGCAATGACACTAGTGCATCCATATGTGAATTGTGAAAATAACACACATTCAATGACTCTAGAGCTGGTTCATCAAAAGAACACACATGCAATGACTCTAGTGGATCCATATGTGGTTTGTGAAAAGAACACACATGCAATGACTCTGGTGGATCCATATGTGGTTTATGAAAAGAACACACATGCAATGACTCTAGTGCTGGTTTAGGATAAGAACACACATGCAATGACTCTGGTGGATCCATATGTGGTTTGTGAAAAGAACACACATTCAATGACTCTAGTTGTGGTTCATGAAAAGAACACACATGCAATGATACTGGAGGATCCATGTGATTCATGACAATAGCACACATGCCATGACACTGCTGGATCCATATGTGGTTTGTGAAAAGAACACACATTTAATGACTCTAGTTGTGGTTCATGAAAAGAACACACATGCAATGACTCTAGTGCTGGTTTAGGATAAGAACACACATGCAATGACTCTGGTGGATCCATATGTGGTTTGTGAAAAGAACACACATTCAATGACTCTAGTTGTGGTTCATGAAAAGAACACACATGCAATGATACTGGTCGATCCATATGGTTCATGACAATAACACACATACCATGACAGTGCTAGATCCATATGTGGTTTGTGAAAAGAACACACATTAAATGACTCCAGTTGTGGTTCATAAAAAGAACACACATGCAATGACTTTAGTGTTGGTTTAGGATAAGAACACACATGTAGTGACTCTAGTGGATCCATATGTGGTTTGTGAAAAGGACATACATGCAATGACTCTGGTGGATCCATATGTGGTTTATGAAAAGAACACACATGCAATGACTCTAGTGGTGGTTTAGGATAAGAACACACATGCAATGACTCTGGTGGATCCATATGTGGTTTGTGAAAAGAACACACATACAATGACTCTAGTCCTGTCGGATAATAACACACATGCAATGACTCTGGTGGATCCATATGTGGTTTGTGAAAAGAACACACATTCAATGACTCTAGTTTTGGTTCATGAAAAGAACACACATGCAATGACAATGGTGGATACATGTGGTTCATGAAAATAACACACATGCCATGACACTAGTGGATCCATATGTGGTTTGTGAAAATAACACACATTGAATGACTCTATTTGTTGTTCATGAAAAGAACACACATGCAATGACTCTATTGCTGGTTTAGGATAAGAACACACATGCAATGACTCTAGTGGATCCATGTGGTTTGTGAAAAGAACACACATGCAATAATTCTGGTGGATCCATATGTGGTTTGTGAAAAGAACACACATTGAATGACTCTAGTTGTGGTTCATGAAAAGAACACACATGCAATGACATTTGTGGATTCATGTGGTTCATGAAAACAACACACATGCAATGACACTACTGCATCCATATGTGGTTTGTGAAAAGAACACACATTCAATGACTCTAGTTGTGGTTCATGAAAAGAACACACATGCAATGATACTGTTCGATCCATATGGTTCATGACAATAACACACATACCATGACAGTGCTGGATCCATATGTGGTTTGTGAAAAGAACACACATTAAATGACTCCAGTTGTGGTTCATAAAAAGAACACACATGCAATGACTTTAGTGTTGGTTTAGGATAAGAACACACATGTAGTGACTCTAGTGGATCCATATGTGGTTTGTGAAAAGACCACACATTCAATGACTCTAGAGCTGGTTCATGAAAAGAACACACATGCAATGACTCTAGTGGATCCATATGTGGTTTGTGATAAGATCACACATGCAATGAATCCGGTGGATCCAAATGTGGTTTTATGAAAAAAGCACACATCCAATGCCTCTAGTGTTCGTTTTGGATAAGAATACACATGCAATGACTCTGGTGGATCCATATGTGGTTTGTGAAAAGAATACACATGCAATGCCTCTAGTGCTGGTTTAGGATAAGAACACACAAGCAATGACTCCAGTGGATCCATGTGTGGTTCATATAACACACATTCAATGACTCTAGTTGTGGTTCATGACAAGAACACACATGCAATGACACTTGTGGATCCATGTGGTTCATGAAAATAACACACATGCCATGACATTGGTGGATCCATATGTGGTTTGTGAAAAGAACACACATTTAATGACTCTAGTTGTGGTTCATGAAAAGAACACACATGCAATGACTATAGGGATGGTTTAGGATAAGAACACATATGCAATGACTCTAGTGGATCCATGTGGTTTTTGAAAAGAACACACATGCAATAATTCTGGCGGATCCATATGTGGTTTGTGAAAAGAACACACATTCAATGACTCTAGTTGTGGTTCATGAAAAGAACACACATGCAATGACACTTGTGGATCCATGTGGTTCATGAAGATAACACACATGCAATGACACTAGTGGATCCATATGTCGTTTGTGAAAAGAACACACATTCAATTACTCTAGAGCTGGTTCATGAAAAGAACACACATGCAATGACTCTAGTGGATCCATATGTGCTTTGTGAAAAGAACACACATGCAATGAATCTGGTGGTTCCATATGTGGTTTATGAAAAGAGCACACATGCAATGACTCTAGTGCTAGTTTACGATAAGAACACACATGCAATGACTCTGGTGGATCCATATGTGGTTTGTGAAAAGAACACACATGCAATGACTCTAGTGCTGGTTTAGGATAAGAACACCCATGCAATGACTCTAGTGGATCCATATGTGGTTTGTGAAAAGAACACACATGTAAGGACTCTAGTGGATCCATGTGGTTTGTGAAAAGAACACACATGCAATAATTCTGGTGGATCCATGTGTGGTTTGTGAGAAGAACACACATTCAATGACTCTAGTTGTGGTTCATGTAAAGAACACACATGCAATGACACTGGTGGATCCATGTGGTTCATGAAAATAACATACAGGCAATGACACTGGTGGATCCATATGTGGTTTGTGAAAATAACACACATTCAATGACTTTAGAGCTGGTTCATGAAAAAAACACATGCAATGACTCTAGTGGATCCATATGTGGTTTGTGAAAAGAACATACATGCAATGACTCTGGTGGATCCATATGTGGTTTATGAAAAGAACACACATGCAATGACTCTAGTGGTGGTTTAGGATAAGAACACAATAGCAATGACTCTGGTGGATCCATATGTGGTTTGTGAAAAGAACACACATACAATGACTCTAGTACTGTCGGATAATAACACACATGCAATGACTCTGGTGGATCCATATGTGATTTGTGAAAAGAACACACATTCAATGACTCTAGTTTTGGTTCATGAAAAGAACACACATGCAATGACACTGGTGGATACATGTGGTTCATGAAAATAACACACATGCCATGACACTAGTGGATCCATATGTGGTTTGTGAAAAGAACACACATTGAATGACTCTAGTTGTGGTTCATGAAAACAACACACATCCAATGACTCTAGTGCTGGTTTAGGATAAGAACACACATGCAATGACTCTAGTGGATCCATGTGGTTTGTGAAAAGAACACACATGCAATAATTCTGGTGGATCCATATGTGGTTTGTGAAAAGAACACACATTCAATGACTCTATTGTGGTTCATGAAAAGAACACACATGCAATGACACTTGTGGATTCATGTGGTTCATGAAAACAACACACATGCAATGACACTAGTGCATCCATATGTGTATTGTGAAAATAACAGAAATTCAATGACTCTAGAGATGGTTCATGAAAAGAACACACATGCAATGACTCTAGTGGATCCATATGTGGTTTGTGAAAAGAACACACATGTAATGACTCTGGTGTATCCATATGTGGTTTATGAAAAGAACACACATGCAATGACTCTAGTGCTGGTTTAGGATAAGAACACACATGCAATGACTCTGGTGGATCCATATGTGGTTTGTGAAAAGAACACACATTCAATGACTCTAGTTGTGGTTCATGAAAAGAACACACATGCAATGATACTAGTGGATCCATGTGGTTCATGACAGTAACACACATGCCATGACACTGCTGGATCCATATGTGGTTTGTGAAAAGAATACACATTAAATTACCCTAGTTGTGGTTCATGAAAATAACACACATGCAATGACTCTAGTGCTGGTTTAGGATAAGAACACACATGCAAATACCTTTAGGATTATTATTTGATCAAAATTGGTTTGAAGTTCCAATTGAATTCAAAAAGTTTCTTCTGGCCCTGAAAATCACACAAAGTTTTATTTTATTCAATTATTTTTCACATTACAGGATTTGGAAAATCTTGGGATGTGACAATCCATATGTGGTTTGTGAAAAGAACACACATGTAAGGACTCTAGTGGATCCATGTGGTTTGTGAAAAGAACACACATGCAATAATTCTGGTGGATCCATATGTGGTTTGTGAGAAGAACACACATTCAATGACTCTAGTTGTGGTTCATGTAAAGAACACACATGCAATGACACTGGTGGATCCATGTGGTTCATGAAAATAACACACAGGCAATGACACTGGTGGATCCATATGTGGTTTGTGAAAAGAACACACATTCAATGACTCTAGAGCTGGTTCATGAAAAAAAACACATGCAATGACTCTAGTGGATCCATATGTGGTTTGTGAAAAGGACATACATGCAATGACTCTGGTGGATCCATATGTGGTTTATGAAAAGAACACTCATGCAATGACTCTAGTGGTGGTTTAGGATAAGAACACACATGCAATGACTCTGGTGGATCCATATGTGGTTTGTGAAAAGAACACACATACAATGACTCTAGTGCTGTCGGATAATAACACACATGCAATGACTCTGGTGGATCCATATGTGGTTTGTGAAAAGAACATGCATTCAATGACTCTAGTTTTGGTTCATGAAAAGAACACACATGCAATGACACTGGTGGATACATGTGGTTCATGAAAATAATACACATGCCATGACACTAGTGGATCCATATGTGGTTTGTGAAAAGAACACACATTGAATGACTCTATTTGTGGTTCATGAAAAGAACACACATGCAATGACTCTATTGCTGGTTTAGGATAAGAACACACATGCAATGACTCTAGTGGATCCATGTGGTTTGTGAAAAGAACACACATGCAATAATTCTGGTGGATCCATATGTGGTTTGTGAAAAGAACACACATTGAATGACTCTAGTTGTGGTTCATGAAAAGAACACACATGCAATGACACTTGTGGATTCATGTGGTTCATGAAAACAACACACATGCAATGACACTAGTGCATCCATATGTGTATTGTGAAAATAACACACATTCAATGACTCTAGAGCTGGTTCATCAAAAGAACACACATGCAATGACTCTAGTGGATCCATATGTGGTTTGTGAAAAGAACACACATGCAATGAATCTGGTGGATCCATATGTGGTTTATGAAAAGAACACACATGCAATGACTCTAGTGCTGGTTTAGGATAAGAACACACATGCAATGACTCTGGTGGATCCATATGTGGTTTATGAAAAGAACACACATTCAATGACTCTAGTTGTGGTTCATGAAAAGAACACACATGCAATGACTCTAGTGGATCCATATGTGGTTTGTGAAAAGAACACACATACAATGACTCTAGTGCTGTCGGATAATAACACACATGCAATGACTCTGGTGGATCCATATGTGGTTTGTGAAAAGAACACACATTCAATGACTCTAGTTTTGGTTCATGAAAAGAACACACATGCAATGACAATGGTGGATACATGTGGTTCATGAAAATAACACACATGCCATGACACTAGTGGATCCATATGTGGTTTGTGAAAAGAACACACATTGAATGACTCTATTTGTGGTTCATGAAAAGAACACACATGCAATGACTCTATTGCTGGTTTAGGATAAGAACACACATGCAATGACTCTAGTGGATCCATGTGGTTTGTGAAAAGAACACACATGCAATAATTCTGGTGGATCCATATGTGGTTTGTGAAAAGAACACACATTGAATGACTCTAGGTGTGGTTCATGAAAAGAACACACATGCAATGACACTTGTGGATTCATGTGGTTCATGAAAACAACACACATGCAATGACACTAGTGCATCCATATGTGGTTTGTGAAAAGAACACACATTCAATGACTCTAGTTGTGGTTCATGAAAAGAACACACATGCAATGATATTGTTCGATCCATATGGTTCATGACAATAACACACATACCATGACAGTGCTGGATCCATATGTGGTTTGTGAAAAGAACACACATTAAATGACTCCAGTTGTGGTTCATAAAAAGAACACACATGCAATGACTTTAGTGTTGGTTTAGGATAAGAACACACATGTAGTGACTCTAGTGGATCCATATGTGGTTTGTGAAAAGACCACACATTCAATGACTCTAGAGCTGGTTCATGAAAAGAACACACATGCAATGACTCTAGTGGATCTAGATGTGGTTTGTGAAAAGAACACACATGCAATGAATCCGGTGGATCCAAATGTGGTTTTATGAAAAAAGCACACATCCAATGCCTCTAGTGTTCGTTTTGGATAAGAATACACATGCAATGACTCTGGTGGATCCATATGTGGTTTGTGCAAAGAATACACATGCAACGCCTCTAGTGCTGGTTTAGGATAAGAACACACAAGCAATGACTCTAGTGGATCCATGTGTGGTTCATAGAACACACATTCAATGACTCTAGTTGTGGTTCATGACAAGAACACACATGCAATGACACTTGTGGATCCATGTGGTTCATGAAAATAACACACATGCCATGACATTGGTGGATCCATATGTGGTTTGTGAAAAGAACACACATTCAATGACTCTAGTTGTGGTTCATGAAAAGAACACACATGCAATGACTATAGGGATGGTTTAGGATAAGAACACATATGCAATGACTCTAGTGGATCCATGTGGTTTTTGAAAAGAACACACATGCAATAATTCTGGCGGATCCATATGTGGTTTGTGAAAAGAACACACATTCAATGACTCTAGTTGTGGTTCATGAAAAGAACACACATGCAATGACACTTGTGGATCCATGTGGTTCATGAAGATAACACACATGCAATGACACTAGTGGATCCATATGTTTTTTGTGAAAAGAACACACATTCAATTACTCTAGAGCTGGTTCATGAAAAGAACACACATGCAATGACTCTAGTGGATCCATATGTGCTTTGTGAAAAGAACACACATGCAATGAATCTGGTGGATCCATATGTGGTTTATGAAAAGAGCACACACGCAATGACTCTAGTGCTAGTTTACGATAAGAACACACATGCAATGACTCTGGTGGATCCATATGTGGTTTGTGAAAAGAACACACATGCAATGACTCTAGTGCTGGTTTAGGATAAGAACACCCATGCAATGACTCTAGTGGATCCATATGTGGTTTGTGAAAAGAACACACATGTAAGGACTCTAGTGGATCCATGTGGTTTGTGAAAATAACACACATGCAATAATTCTGGTGGATCCATGTGTGGTTTGTGAGAAGAACACACATTCAATGACTCTAGTTGTGGTTCATGTAAAGAACGCACATGCAATGACACTGGTGGATCCATGTGGTTCATGAAAATAACACATAGGCAATGACACTGGTGGATCCATATGTGGTTTGTGAAAATAACACACATTCAATGACTCTAGAGCTGGTTCATGAAAAAAACACATGCAATGACTCTAGTGGATCCATATGTGGTTTGTAAAAAGAACATACATGCAATGACTCTGGTGGATCCATATGTGGTTTATGAAAAGAACACACATGCAATGACTCTAGTGGTGGTTTAGGATAAGAACACAATAGCAATGACTCTGGTGGATCCATATGTGGTTTGTGAAAAGAACACACATACAATGACTCTAGTGCTGTCGGATAATAACACACATGCAATGACTCTGGTGGATCCATATGTGATTTGTGAAAAGAACACACATTCAATGACTCTAGTTTTGGTTCATGAAAAGAACACAGATGCAATGACACTGGTGGATACATGTGGTTCATGAAAATAACACACATGCCATGACACTAGTGGATCCATATGTGGTTTGTGAAAAGAACACACATTGAATGACTCTAGTTGTGGTTCATGAAAACAACACACATCCAATGACTCTAGTGCTGGTTTAGGATAAGAACACACATGCAATGACTCTAGTGGATCCATGTGGTTTGTGAAAAGAACACACATGCAATAATTCTGGTGGATCCATATGTGGTTTGTAAAAATAACACACATTCAATGACTCTATTGTGGTTCATGAAAAGAACACACATGCAATGACACTTGTGGATTCATGTGGTTCATGAAAACAACACACATGCAATGACACTAGTGCATCCATATGTGTATTGTGAAAATAACAGAAATTCAATGACTCTAGAGATGGTTCATGAAAAGAACACACATGCAATGACTCTAGTGGATCCATATGTGGTTTGTGAAAAGAACACACATGTAATGACTCTGGTGTATCCATATGTGGTTTATGAAAAGAACACACATGCAATGACTCTAGTGCTGGTTTAGGATAAGAACACACATGCAATGACTCTGGTGGATCCATATGTGGTTTATGAAAAGAACACACATTCAATGACTCTAGTTGTGGTTCATGAAAAGAACACACATGCAATGATACTAGTGGATCCATGTGGTTCATGACAGTAACACACATGCCATGACACTGCTGGATCCATATGTGGTTTGTGAAAAGAATACACATTAAATTACCCTAGTTGTGGTTCATGAAAACAACACACATCCAATGACTCTAGTGCTGGTTTAGGATAAGAACACACATGCAATGACTCTAGTGGATCCATGTGGTTTGTGAAAAGAACACACATGCAATAATTCAGGTGGATCCATATGTGGTTTGTGAAAAGAGCACACATTCAATGACTCTATTGTGGTTCATGAAAAGAACACACATGCAATAACACTTGTGGATTCATGTGGTTCATGAAAACAACACACATGCAATGACACTAGTGCATCCATATGTGTATTGTGAAAATAACAGAAATTCAATGACTCTAGAGATGGTTCATGAAAAGAACACACATGCAATGACTCTAGTGGATCCATATGTGGTTTGTGAAAAGAACACACATGTAATGACTCGATCCATATGTGGTTTATGAAAAGAACACACATGCAATGACTCTAGTGCTGGTTTAGGCTAAGAACACACATGCAATGACTCTAGCGGATCCATATGTGGTTTGAGAAAAGAACACA
This sequence comes from Avena insularis, assembly GCA_023614405.1. Lineage (NCBI taxonomy): Eukaryota > Viridiplantae > Streptophyta > Magnoliopsida > Poales > Poaceae > Avena > Avena insularis. The sequence continues at coordinate 704,099 of JAJUPC010000129.1, read as the reverse complement.
CATTCAATGACTCTACTTGTGGTTCATGAAAAGAACACACATGCAATGATACTAGTGGATCCATGTGGTTCATGACAGTAACACACATGCCATGACATTGGTGGATCCATATGTGGTTTGTGAAAAGAATACACATTAAATTACTCTAGTTGTGGTTCATGAAAACAACACACATCCAATGACTCTAGTGCTGGTTTAGGATAAGAATACACATGCAATGACTCTAGTGGATCCATATGTGGTTTGTGAAAAGAACACACATGCAATGATTCTGGTGGATCCATATGTGGTTTGTGAAAAGAACACACATTCAATGACTCTAGTTGTGGGTCATGAAAAGAACACACATGCAATGACACTGGTGAATACATGTGGTTCATGAAAATAACACACATGAAATGACACTGGTGGATCCATTTTTGGTTTATGAAAAGAACACACATTTAATGGCTCTAGTGGATCCATATGTGGTTTGTGAAAAGAACACAAATGCAATGACTAGGGTGGATCAATATGTGGTTTATGAAAAGAACACACATGCAATGACTCTAGTGCTGGATTAGGATAAGAACACACATGCAATGACTCTAGTGGATCCATATGTGGTTTGCGAAAAGAACACACATGTAATGACTCTAGTGGAGCGATGTTTTGGGAAAATAACAAACATGCAATGACTCTGGTGGATCCATATGTGGTTTGTAAAAGAACACACATTCAATGACTCTAGTTGTGGTTCATGAAAAGAACACACATGCAATGACACTGGTGGATCCATGTGGTTCATGAAAATAACACACAGGTAATGACACTGGTGGATCCATATGTGGTTTGTGAAAATAACACACATTCAATGACTCTAGTGGATCCATATGTGGTTTGTAAAAAGAACAGACATGCAATGACTCTGGTGGATCCATATGTGGTTTATGAAAAGAACACACATGCAATGACTCTAGTGGTGGTTTAGGATAAGAACACAATAGCAATGACTCTGGTGGATCCATATGTGGTTTGTGAAAATAACACACATACAATGACTCTAGTGAGGTCGGATAAAAAAACACATGCAATGACTCTCGTGGATCCATATGTGATTTGTGAAAAGAACACACATTCAATGACTCTAGTTTTGGTTCATGAAAAGAACACAGATGCAATGACACTGGTGGATACATGTGGTTCATGAAAATAACACACATGCCATGACACTAGTGGATCCATATGTGGTTTGTGAAAAGAACACACATTGAATGACTCTAGTTGTGGTTCATGAAAACAACACACATCCAATGACTCTAGTGCTGGTTTAGGATAAGAACACACATGCAATGACTCTGGTGGATCCATGTGTTTTTTGAGAAGAACACATGCAATAATTCTGGTGGATCCATATGTGGTTTGTAAAAATAACACACATTCAATGACTCTATTGTGGTTCATGAAAAGAACACACATGCAATGACACTTGTGGATTCATGTGGTTCATGAAAACAACACACATGCAATGACACTAGTGCATCCATATGTGTATTGTGAAAATAACAGAAATTCAATGACTCTAGAGATGGTTCATGAAAAGAACACACATGCAATGACTCTAGTGGATCCATATGTGGTTTGTGAAAAGAACACACATGTAATGACTCTGGTGTATCCATATGTGGTTTATGAAAAGAACACACATGCAATGACTCTAGTGCTGGTTTAGGATAAGAACACACATGCAATGACTCTGGTGGATCCATATGTGGTTTATGAAAAGAACACACATTCAATGACTCTAGTTGTGGTTCATGAAAAGAACACACATGCAATGATACTAGTGGATCCATGTGGTTCATGACAGTAACACACATGCCATGACACTGCTGGATCCATATGTGGTTTGTGAAAAGAATACACATTAAATTACCCTAGTTGTGGTTCATGAAAACAACACACATCCAATGACTCTAGTGCTGGTTTAGGATAAGAACACACATGCAATGACTCTAGTGGATCCATGTGGTTTGTGAAAAGAACACACATGCAATAATTCAGGTGGATCCATATGTGGTTTGTGAAAAGAGCACACATTCAATGACTCTATTGTGGTTCATGAAAAGAACACACATGCAATAACACTTGTGGATTCATGTGGTTCATGAAAACAACACACATGCAATGACACTAGTGCATCCATATGTGTATTGTGAAAATAACAGAAATTCAATGACTCTAGAGATGGTTCATGAAAAGAACACACATGCAATGACTCTAGTGGATCCATATGTGGTTTGTGAAAAGAACACACATGTAATGACTCTGATGTATCCATATGTGGTTTATGAAAAGAACACACATGCAATGACTCTAGTGCTGGTTTAGGATAAGAACACACATGCAATGACTCTGGTGGATCCATATGTGGTTTGTGAAAAGAACACACATTCAATGACTCTACTTGTGGTTCATGAAAAGAACACACATGCAATGATACTAGTGGATCCATGTGGTTCATGACAGTAACACACATGCCATGACACTGCTGGATCCATATGTGGTTTGTGAAAAGAATACACATTAAATTACCCTAGTTGTGGTTCATGAAAACAACACACATCCAATGACTCTAGTGCTGGTTTAGGATAAGAACACACATGCAATGACTCTAGTGGATCCATGTGGTTTGTGAAAAGAACACACATGCAATAATTCTGGTGGATCCATATGTGGTTTGTGAAAAGAACACTCATTCAATGCCTCTAGTTGTGGTTCAAGAAAAGAACACACATGCAACGACACTGGTGAATACATGTGGTTCATGAAAATAACACACATGAAATGACACTGGTGGATCCATTTTTGGTTTATGAAAAGAACACACATTTAATGGCTCTAGTGGATCCATATGTGGTTTGTGAAAAGAACATACATGCAATGACTCTGGTGGATCCACATGTGGTTTATGAAAAGAACACACATGCAATGACTCTAGTGGTGGTTTAGGCTAAGAACACACATGCAATGGCTCTAGTGGATCCATATGTGGTTTGTGAAAAGAACACACATGCAATGACTCTAGTGTTGTTTTCGGATAATAACAAACATGTAATGACTCTAGTGGATCCATATGTGGTTTGTAAAAAGAACACACATTCAATGACTCTAGTTGTGGTTCAAGAAAAGAACACACATGCAACGACACTGGTGAATACATGTGGTTCATGAAAATAACACACATGAAATGACACTGGTGGATCCATTTTTGGTTTGTGAAAAGAACACACATTTAATGGCTCTAGTGGATCCATATGTGGTTTGTGAAAAGAACATACATGCAATGACTCTGGTGGATCCACATGTGGTTTATGAAAAGAACACACATGCAATGACTCTAGTGGTGGTTTAGGCTAAGAACACACATGCAATGGCTCTAGTGGATCCATATGTGGTTTGTGAAAAGAACACACATGCAATGACTCTAGTGTTCTTTTCGGATAATAACAAACATGTAATGACTCTAGTGGATCCATATGTGGTTTGTAAAAAGAACACACATTCAATGACTCTAGTTGTGGTTCATGAAAAGAACACACATGCAATGACACTGGTGGATCCATGTGGTTCATGAAAATAACACACCTTCCATGACACTGGTGGATCCATATGTGGTTTTTGAAAAGAACACACATTCAATGATTCTAGTTGTGGTTCATGAAAAGAACACACATGCAATGACTCTAGTGCTGTTTAGGATAAGAACACACATGCAATGACTCTAGTGGATCCATGTGGTTTGTGAAAAGAACACACGTGCAATAATTTTGGTGGATCCATATGTGGTTTGTGAAAAGAACACACATTCAATGACTCTAGCTGTGGTTCATGAAAAGAACACACATGCAATGACACTTGTGGATTCATGTGGTTCATGAAAACAACACACATGCAATGACACTAGTGCATCCATATGTGTATTGTGAAAATAACACAAATTCAATGACTCTAGAGGTGGTTCATGAAAAGAACACACATGCAATGACTCTAGTGGATCCATATGTGGTTTGTGAAAAGAACACACATGTAATGACTCTGGTGTATCCATATGTGGTTTATGAAAAGAACACACATGCAATGACTCTAGTGCTGGTTTAGGATAAGAACACACATGCAATAACTCTGGTGGATCCATATGTGGTTTGTGAAAAGAACACACATCCAATGACTCTAGTTGTGGTTCATGAAAAGAACACACATGCAATGATACTGGTGGATCCATGTGGTTCATGACAGTAACACAAATGCCATGACACTGCTGGATCCACATGTGGTTTGTGAAAAGAATACACATTAAATGACCCTAGTTGTGGTTCATGAAAATAACACACATGCAATGACTCTAGTGCTGGTTTAGGATAAGAACACACATGCAAATACTCTAGTGGATCCATGTGGTTTGTGAAAAGAACACACATGCAATAACTCTTGTGGTTCCATATGTGGTTTGTGAAAAGAACACACATTCAATGACTCTAGTTGTGGTTCATAAAAAGAACACACATGCAATGACACTGTTGGATCCATGTGGTTCATGAAAATAACACACATGCAGTGACACTGGTGGATCCATATGTGGTTTGTTAAAAGAACACACATTCAACGACTCTATAGCTGGTTCGTGAAAAGAACACACATGCAATGACTCTAGTGGATCCATATGTGGTTCATGAAAAGAACACACATGGAATGTCTCTGGTTGATCCATATGTGGTTTATGAAAAGAACACACATGCAATGACTCTAGTGGTGGTTTAGGATAAGAACACACATGCAATGACTCTGGTGGATCCATATGTGGTTTGTGAAAAGAACACACATTCAATGACAGTGGTGGATCCATATGTGGTTTGGGAAAAGAACATACATGCAATGAATCTGGTGGATCCATATGTGGTTTGTGAAAAGAACACACATTCAATGACTCTAGTTGTGGTTCATGAAAAGAACACACATGCAATGACACTGGTGGATCCACGTGGTTCATAAATATAACACACATGCAATGACACTAGTGGATCCATATGTGATTTGTGAAAAAAACAAACATTCAATGACTCTAGAGCCGGTTCATGAAAATAACACGCATGCAATGACTCTAGTGGATCCATATGTGGTACGTGAAAAGAACATGCATGCAATGACTCTTGTGGATCCATATATGGTTTATGAAAAGAACACGCATGCAATGACTCTAGTGGTGGTTTAGGATAAGAACACGCATGCAATGACTCTGGTGGATCCATATGTGGTTTGTGAAAAGAACACACATGCAATGACTCTAGTGCTAGTTTAGGATAAGAACACTCATGCAATGACTCTAGTGGATCCATATGTGGTTTGTGAAAAGAACACATATACAATGCCTCTAGTTGTGGTTCAAGAAAAGAACACACATGCAACGACACTGGTGAATACATGTGGTTCATGAAAATAACACACATGAAATGACACTGGTGGATCCATTTTTGGTTTGTGAAAAGAACACACATTTAATGGCTCTAGTGGATCCATATGTGGTTTGTGAAAAGAACATACATGCAATGACTCTAGTGGATCCACATGTGGTTTATGAAAAGAACACACATGCAATGACTCTAGTGGTGGTTTAGGATAAGAACACACATGCAATGGCTCTAGTGGATCCATATGTGGTTTGTGAAAAGAACACGCATGCAATGACTCAAGTGTTGTTTTCGGATAATAACAAACATGCAATGACTCTAGTGGATCCATATGTGGTTTGTAAAAAGAACACACATTCAATGACTCTAGTTGTGGTTCATGAAAAGAACACACATGCAATGACACTGGTGGATCCATGTGGTTCATGAAAATAACACACATGCCATGACACTGGTGGATCCATATGTGGTTTTTGAAAAGAACACACATTCAATGACTCTAGTTGTGGTTCATGAAAAGAACACACATGCAATGACTCTAGTGGATCCATATGTGGTTTGTGAAAAGAACATGCATGCAATGAATCTTGTGGATCCATATATGGTTTATGAAAAGAACACGCATGCAATGACTCTAGTGGTGGTTTAGGATAAGAACACGCATGCAATGACTCTGGTGGATCCATATGTGGTTTGTGAAAAGAATACACATGCAATGACTCTAGTGTTGGTTTCGGATAATAACACACATGCAATCACTCTAGTGGATCCATATGTGGTCTGTGAAAAGACACACATTCAATGACACTGGTGGATCCATATGGTTTATGAAAATAACACACATGCCATGACACTGGTGGATCCATATGTGGTTTGTGAAAAGAACACACATTCATTGACTCTAGTTGTGGTTCATGAAAAGAAAACACATGCACTGACTCTAGTGCTGGTTTAGGATAAGAACACACATTCAATGACTCTAGTGGATCCATGTGGTTTGTGTAAAGAATACACATGCAATAATTCGGGTGGATCCATATGTGGTTTGTGAAAAGAACACACATTCAGTGACGCTAGATGTGGTTCATGAAAAGAACACACATGCAATGACACTTGTGGATTCATGTGGTTTATGAAAACAACACATATGCAATGACTCTAGTTGTGGTTCATGAAAAGAACACACATGCAATGACTCTAGTGGATCCATATGTGGTTCATGAAAATAACACACATGCAATGACTCTGGTGGATCGATATGTCGTTTATGAAAAGAACACACATGAAATGACTCTAGTGCTAGTTCAAGATAAGGACACACATGCAATGACTCTAGGGGATCCATAGTTGGTTTGTGAAAAGAACACACATGCAATGACACTAGTGGATCCATATGTGGTTTCTGAAAAGAACACACATTCAATGATAGTGGCGGATCCATGTGGTTTGTGAAAAGAACAGACATGCAATGACTTTGGTGGATCCATCTGTGGTTTGTGAGAAGAACAGACATGCAATGCTAGTGTTGGTTTAGGATAAGAATACACATGCAATGACTCTAGTGGATCCATATGTGGTTTCTGAAAAGAACACACATGCAATGACACTGGTGGATCAATATGTGGTTTGTGAAAAGAACATACATTCAATGATAGTGGTGGATCCATATGTGGTTTGTGAAAAGAACAGACATGCAATGACTCTGGTGGATCCATATGTGGTTTGTGAAAAGAATACATATGCAATGACACTGGTGGATCAATATGTGGTTTGTGAAAAGAACACACATTCAATGATAGTGGTGGATCCATATGTGGTTTGTGAAAAGAACAGACATGCAATGACTCTAGTGGATCCATATGTGGTTTGTGAAATGAACACACATTCAATGACTCTAGTTGTGGTTCATTAAAAGAACACAGATGCAATGACACTGGTGGATCCATGTGGTTCATGAAAATAACACACATGAAATGACACTGGTGGATCCATATGTGATTTGTGAAAAGAACACACATTCAATGACTCAAGAGGTGGTTCATGAAAAGAACACATATGCAATGACTCTAGTGGATCCATATGTGGTTTGTGAAAAGAACATACATGCAATGACTCTGGTGGATCCATATGTGGTTTATGAAAAGTACACACATGCAATGACTCTAGTAGTGGTTTAGGATAAGAACACACATGTAATGACTCTGGTGGATCCATATGTGGTTTATGAAAAGAACACACATGCAATGACTCTAGTCCTGGTTTCGGATAATAACACACGTGCCATGACTCTGGTGGATCCATATGTGGTTTGTGAAAAGAACACACATTCAATGACTCTAGTTGTGGTTCATGAAAAGAACACACATGCAATGACACTGGTGGATCCATGTGGTTCAGGAAAAGAACACACATGCCATGACACTGTTGGATCCATATGTGGTTTGTAAAAAGATCACACATTCAATGACTCTAGTTGTGGTTCATGAAAAGAACACACATGCAATGACACTGGTGGATCCATGTGGTTCATGAAAATAACACACATGCCATGACACTAGTGGATCCATATGTGGTTTTTGAAAAGAACACACATTAAATGATTCTAGTTGTGGTTCATGAAAAGAACACACATGCAATGACTCTAGAGCTGGTTTAGGATAAGAACACACATGCAATGACTCTAGTGGATCCATGTGGTTTGTGAAAAGAACACACATGCGATGACTCTAGTGGATCCATGTGGTTTGTGAAAAGAAAACAAGCAATAATTCTGGCGGATCCAGGTGTGGTTTGTGAGAAGAACACACATTCAATGACTCTAGTTGTGGTTCATGAAAAGAACACGCATGCAATGACACTGGTGGATCCATGTGGTTCATGATAATAACACACATGCAATGACACTGGTGGATCCATATGTAGTTTGTGAAAAGAACACACATTCAATGACTCTAGAGCTGGTTCATGAAAAGAACACACATGCAATGACTAGTGGATCCATATGTGTTTGTGAAAAGAACATACATGCAATGACTCTGGTAGATCCATATGTGGTTTATGAAAAGAACACACATGCAATGACTCTAGTGGTGGTTTAGGATAAGAACACACATGCAATGACTCTGGTGGATCCATATGTGGTTTGTGAAAAGACCGCACATGCAATGACTCTAGTGCTGGTTTTGGATAATAACACACATGCAATGACTCTGGTGGATCCATTTGTGGTTTCTGAAAAGAACACACATTCAATGACTCTATTTGTGGTTCATCAAAAGAACACACATGCAATGACACTGGTGGATACATGTGGTTCATGAAAATAACACACATGCCATGACACTGGTGGATCCATATGTGGTTTGTGAAAAGAACACACATTGAATTACTCTAGTTGTGGTTCATGAAAAGAACACACATGCAATGACTCTGGTGCTGGTTTAGAATAAGAACACAAATGCAATGACTCTAGTGGATCCATGTGGTTTGTGAAAATCACACACATGCAATAATTCTGGTGGATCCATATGTGGTTTGTGAAAAGAACACACATTCAATGACTAGTTTTGGTTCATGAAAAGAACACACATTGAATGACACTTGTGGATCCATGTGGTTCATGAAAACAACACACATGCAATGACACTAGTGCATCCATATGTGGTTTGTGAAAAGAACACACATTCAATGACTCTAGACCTGGTTCATGGAAAGAACACACATGCAATGACTCTAGTGGATCCATATGTGGTTTGTGAAAAGAACCCACATGCAATGACTCTGATGGATCCATATGTGGTTTATGCAAAGAACACACATGCAATGACTTTAGTGCTGGTTTCGGATAAGAACACACATGCAATGACTCTGGTGGATCCATATGTGGTTTGTGAAAAGAACACACATGGAATGACTCTAGTGCTGGTTTAGGATAATAACACACATGCAATGACTCTGGTGGATCCATATGTTGTTTGTGAAAAGAACACACATTCAATGACTCTAGTTGTGGTTCATGAAAAGAACACACATGCAATGATACCGGTGGATCCGTGTGGTTCATGACAATAACACACATGCCATGTCACTGCTTGATCCATATGTGGTTTGTGAAAAGAACACACATTAAATGACTCTAGTTGTGGTTCATGAAAAGAACACACATGCAATGACTCTAGTGTTGGTTTAGGATAAGAACACACATGCAATGACTCTAGTGGATCCATATGGTTTGTGAAAAGAACACACATGCAATAACTCTAGTGGTTCCATATGTGGTTTGTGAAAAGAACACACATTCAATGACTCTAGTTGTGGTGCATGAAAAGAACACACATGCAATGACACTTGTAGATCCATGTGGTTCATGAAAACAACACACATGCAATGACACTAATGGATCCATATGTGGTCTGTGAAAAGAACACACATTCAACGACTCTAGACCTGGTTCATTAAAAGAACACACATGCAATGACTCTAGTGGGTCCATATTTAGTTTCTAAAAAGAACACACATGCAATGACTCTGGTGGATCCATATGTGGTTTATGAAAAGAGCACACATGCAATGACTCTAGTGCAGGTTTAGGATAATAACACACATGCAATGACTCTGGTGGATCCATACGTGGTTTGTGAAAAGAACACACATGCAATGACTCTAGTGATGGTTTAGGATAAGAACACACATGCAATGACTCTAGTGGATCCATGTGGTTTGTGAAAAGAACACACATCCAATAACTCTGGTGGATCCATATGTGGTTTGTTAAAAGAACACACATTCAATGACTCTAGTTGTGGTTCATGAAAATAACACACATGCAATGACACTTGTGGATCCATATGTGGTTTGCGAAAAGAACACACATTCAATGACTCTAATTGTGGTTCATGAAAAGACACACATGCAATGACTCTAGTGGATCCATATGTGGTTCATGAAAATAACACACATGCAATGACTCTGGTGGATCCATATGTGGTTTATGAAAAGAACACACGTGTAATGACTCTAGTGCTGATTTAGGATAAGGACAAAGACGCAATGACTCTAATGGATCCATATTTCGTTTGTGAAAAGAACACACATGCAATGACACTTGTGGATCCATAAGTGGTTTGTGAAAAGAACAGACATGCAATGACACTGGTTGATCCATGTGGTTCATGAAAATAGCACACATGCAATGACTTTGGTGGATCCATCTATGGATTGTGAAAAGAACAGACATGTGATGATCTAGTGCTGGTTTAGAATAAGAATACACATGCAATGACTCTAGTGGCTCTTTATGTTGTTTGTGAAAAGAACACACATGCAATGACACTGGTGGATCCTATGTGGTTTGTGAAAAGAACACACATTCAATGATAGTGGTGGATCCATATGTGGTTTGTGAAAAGAACAGACATGCAATGACTCTGGTGGATCCATATGTGGTTTGTGAAAAGAACACGCATTCAATGACTCTACCTGTGGTTCATGAAAATAACACACATGCAATGACACTGGTGGATCCATATGTGATTTGTGAAAACATCACACATTCCATGACTCTAGAGTTGGTTCGTGAAAAGAACACACATGCAATGACTCTAGTGGATCCATATGTGGTTTGTGAAAAGAACACACATGCAATGACTCTGGTGGATCCGTATGTGGTTTATGAAAAAACACATGCAATGACTCTAGTGCTGGTTTAGGATAAGAACACACATGCAATGACTCTGGTGGATCCATATGTGGTTTGTGAAAAGAAAACACATGCAATGACTCTAGTGCTGGTTTAGGACAAGCACACACATGCAACGACTCTGGTGGATCCATATGTGGTTTCTGAAATAAACACACATGCAATGACTCTAGTGCTGGTTTAGGATAATAACACACATGCAATGACTCTGGTGGATACATATGTGGTTTGTGAAAAGAACACACATTCAATGACTCTAGTTGTGGTTCATGAAAAGAACACACATGCAATGACACTGGTGGATCCATGTGGTTCATGAAAATAAGACACATGCAAACACACTAGTGGATCCATATGTGGTTTGTGAAAAGAACACACATTCAATGACTCTAGTTGTGGTTCATGAAAAAAACACACATGCAATGACTGTAGTGCTGGTTTAGGATAAGAACACACATGCAATGACTCTAGTTGATCCTTGTGGTTGGTGAAAAGAACACACATGCAATAACTCTGGTGGATCCACATGTGGTTTGTGAAAAGAACACACATTCAATGACTCTAGTTGTGGTTTATGAAAAGAACACAAATGCAATGACACTTGTGGATCCATATGTGCTTTGTGAAAAGAACACACATGCAATGACTCTAGTTGTGGTTCATGAAAAGAACACACATGCAATGACTCTAGTGGATCCATATGTGGTTCATGAAAATAACACACATGCAATGACTCTGGTGGATCCATATGTCGTTTATGAAAAGAACACACATGAAATGACTCTAGTGCTGGTTTAAGATAAGGACACACATGCAATGACTCCAGTGGATCCATAGTTGGTTTGTGAAAAGAACACACATGCAATGACACTGATGGATCCATATGTGGTTTGTGAAAAGAACACACATTCAATGATAGTGGTGGATCCATGTGGTTTGTGAAAAGAACAGACATGCAATGACTTTGGTGGATCCATTTGTGGTTTATGAGAAGAATAGACATGCAATGATTCTAGTGGATCCATATGTGGTTTGTGAAAAGAACACACATGTAATGACACTGGTGGATCCATATGTGGTTTGTGAAAATAACACACATTCAATGACATTGGTGGATCCATATGTGGTTTGTGAAAAGAACAGACATGCAATGACCTTGGTGGATCCATATGTGGTTTGTGAAAAGAACACACATTCCATGACTCTAGTTGTGGTTCATGAAAAGAACACACATGCAATGACACTGGTGGGTCCATGTGGTTCATGAAAATAACACACATGCAATGACACTGGTGGATCCATATGTGATTTGTGAAAAGAACACACATTCAATGACTCTAGTGATGGTTTAGGATAAGAACACACATGCAATGACTCTGGTGGATCCATATGTGGTTTGTGAAAAGAACACAGATGCAATGACTCTAGTTGTGGTTCATGAATAGAACACACATGCAATGACTCTACTAGATCCATATCTGGTCCATGAAAATAACACACATGCAATGACTCTGGTGGATCCATATGTCGTTTATGAAAAGAACACACATGAAATGACTCTAGTTGTGGTTCATGAAAAGAACACACATGCAATGACACTGGTAGATCCACGTGGTTTATAAAAATAACACACATGCCATGACACTGGTGGATCCATATGTGGTTTGTGAAAAGAAAACACATTCATTGACTCTAGTTGTGGTTCATGAAAAGAAAACACATGCAATGACTCTAGTGCTGGTTTAGGATAAGAACACACATTCAATGACTCTAGTGGATCCATGTGTTTTGTGTAAAGAACACACATGCAATAATTCGGGTGGATCCATATGTGGTTTGTGAAAAGAACACACATTCAGTGACGCTAGTTGTGGTTCATGAAAAGAACACACATGCAATGACACTGGTGGATCAATATGTGGTTTGTGAAAAGAACACACATTCAATGATAGTGGTGGATCCATATGTGGTTTGTGAAAAGAACAGACATGCTATGACTCTAGTGGATCCATATGTGGTTTGTGAAAAGAACACACATTCAATGACTCTAGTTGTGGTTCATGAAAAGAACACAGATGCAATGACACTGGTGGATCCATGTGGTTCATGAAAATAACACACATGAAATGACACTGGTGGATCCATATGTGATTTGTGAAAAGAACACACATTCAATGACTCAAGAGGTGGTTCATGAAAAGAACACACATGCAATGACTCTAGTGGATCCATATGTGGTTTGTGAAAAGAACATACATGCAATGACTCTGGTGGATCCATATGTGGTTTATGAAAAGTACACACATGCAATGACTCTAGTAGTGGTTTAGGATAAGAACACACATGTAATGACTCTGGTGGATCCATATGTGGTTTATGAAAAGAACACATATGCAATGACTCTAGTTGTGGTTCATGAAAAGAAAATACATGCAATGACTCTAGTGCTGGTTTAGGATAAGAACACACATTCAATGACTCTAGTGGATCCATGTGGTTTGTGTAAATAACACACATGCAATAATTCGGGTGGATCCATATGTGGTTTGTGAAAAGAACACACATTCAGTGACGCTAGTTGTGGTTCATGAAAATAACATACATATAATGACACTTGTGGATTCATGTGGTTTATGAAAACAACACAGATGCAATGACTCTAGTTGTGGTTCATGAAAAGAACACACATGCAATGACTCTACTGGATCCATATGTGGTTCATGAAAATAACACACATGCAATGACTCTGGTGGATCCATATGTCGTTTATGAAAATAACACACATGAAATGACTCTAGTTGTGGTTCATGAAAAGAACACACATGCAATGACACTGGTGGATCCACGTGGTTCATAAAAATAACACACATGCAATGACACTGGTGGATCCATATGTGATTTGTGAAAAAAACAAACAATCAATGACTCTAGAGCCGGTTCATGAAAATAACACACATGTAATGACTCTAGTGGATCCATATGTGGTTTGTGAAAAGAACATGCATGCAATGACTCTTGTGGATCCATATATGGTTTATGAAAAGAACACGCATGCAATGACTCTAGTGGTGGTTTAGGATAAGAACACGCATGCAATGAATCTGGTGGATCCATATGTGGTTTGTGAAAAGAATACACATGCAATGACTCTAGTGCTGGTTTCGGATAATAACACACATGCAATCACTCTAGTGGATCCATATGTGGTTTGTGAAAAGAACACACATTCAATGACTCTAGTTGTGGTTCATGAAAAGAACACACATGCAATGACACTGGTGGATCCATATGGTTTATGAAAATAACACACATGCCATGACACTGGTGGATCCATATGTGGTTTGTGAAAAGAACACACATTCATTGACTCTAGTTGTGGTTCATGAAAAGAAAACACATGCAATGACTCTAGTTCTGGTTTAGGATAAGAACACACATTCAATGACTCTAGTGGATCCATGTGGTTTGTGTAAAGAACACACATGCAATAATTCGGGTGGATCCATATGTGGTTTGTGAAAAGAACACACATTCAGTGACGCTAGTTGTGGTTCATGAAAAGAACACACATGCAATGACACTTGTGGATTCATGTGGTTTATGAAAACAACACAGATGCAATGACTCTAGTTGTGGTTCATGAAAAGAACACACATGCAATGACTCTAGTGGATCCATATGTGGTTCATGAAAATAACACACATGCAATGACTCTGGTGGATCCATATGTCATTTATGAAAAGAACACACATGAAATGACTCTAGTGCTAGTTTAAGATAAGGACACACATGCAATGACTCTAGGGGATCCATAGTTGGTTTGTGAAAAGAACACACATGCAATGACACTAGTGGATCCATATGTGGTTTGTGAAAAGAACACACATTCAATAATAGTGGCGGATCCATGTGGTTTGTGAAAAGAACAGACATGCAATGACTTTGGTGGATCCATCTGTGGTTTGTGAGAAGAACAGACATGCAATGATCTAGTGTTGGTTTAGGATAAGAATACACATGCAATGACACTAGTGGATCCATATGTGGTTTCTGAAAAGAACACACATGCAATGACTCTGGTGGATCAATATGTGGTTTGTGAAAAGAACACACTTTCAATGATAGTGGTGGATCCATATGTGGTTTGTGAAAAGAACAGACATGCAATGACTCTGGTGGATCCATATGTGGTTTGTGAAAAGAACACACATTCAATGACTCTAGTTGTGGTTCATGAAAAGAACACAGATGCAATGACACTGTGGATCCATGTGGTTCATGAAAACAACACACATGAAATGACACTGGTGGATCCATATGTGATTTGTGAAAAGAACACACATTCAATGACTCGAGAGGTGGTTCATGAAAAGAACACACATGCAATGACTCTAGTGGATCCATATGTGGTTTGTGAAAAGAACATACATGCAATGACTCTGGTGGATCCATATGTGGTTTATGAAAAGTACACACATGCAATGACTCTAGTAGTGGTTTAGGATAAGAACACACATGTAATGACTCTGGTGGATCCATATGTGGTTTATGAAAAGAACACACATGCAATGACTCTAGTTGTGGTTCATGAAAAGAAAACACATGCAATGACTCTAGTGCTAGTTTAGGATAAGAACACACATTCAATGACTCTAGTGGATCCATGTGGTTTGTGTAAAGAACACACATGCAATAATTCGGGTGGATCCATATGTGGTTTGTGAAAAGAACACACATTCAGTGACGCTAGTTGTGGTTCATGAAAAGAACACACATGCAATGACACTTGTGGATTCATGTGGTTTATGAAAACAAC
This sequence comes from Avena insularis, assembly GCA_023614405.1. Classification (NCBI taxonomy): domain Eukaryota; kingdom Viridiplantae; phylum Streptophyta; class Magnoliopsida; order Poales; family Poaceae; genus Avena; species Avena insularis. Next base: position 688,138 of record JAJUPC010000129.1, on the reverse strand, counting down.
ACAGATGCAATGACTCTAGTTGTGGTTCATGAATAGAACACACATGCAATGACTCTACTAGATCCATATCTGGTCCATGAAAATAACACACATGCAATGACTATGGTGGATCCATATGTCGTTTATGAAAAGAACACACATGAAATGACTCTAGTTGTGGTTCATGAAAAGAACACACATGCAATGACACTGGTGGATCCACGTGGTTTATAAAAATAACACACATGCCATGACACTGGTGGATCCATATGTGGTTTGTGAAAAGAAAACACATTCATTGACTCTAGTTGTGGTTCATGAAAAGAAAACACATGCAATGACTCTAGTGCTGGTTTAGGATAAGAACACACATTCAATGACTCTAGTGGATCCATGTGGTTTGTGTAAAGAACACACATGCAATAATTCGGGTGGATCCATATGTGGTTTGTGAAAAGAACACACATTCAGTGACGCTAGTTGTGGTTCATGAAAAGAACACACATGCAATGACACTTGTGGATTCATGTGGTTTATGAAAACAACACAGATCAATGACTCTAATTGTGGTTCATGAAAAGAACACACATGCAATGCCTCTAGTGGATCCATATGTGGTTCATGAAAATAACACACATGCAATGACTCTGGTGGATCCATATGTCGTTTATGAAAAGAACTCACATGAAATGACTCTAGTGCTAGTTTAAGATAAGGACACACAGGCAATGACTCTAGGGGATCCATAGTTGGATTGTGAAAAGAACACACATTCAATGACACTAGTGGATCCATATGTGGTTTGTGAAAAGAACACACATTCAATGATAGTGGCGGATCCATGTGGTTTGTGAAAAGAACAGACATGCAATGACTTTGGTGGATCCATCTGTGGTTTGTGAGAAGAACAGACATGCAATGATCTAGTGTTGGTTTAGTATAAGAATACACATGCAATGACTCTAGTGGATCCATATGTGGTTTCTGAAAAGAACACACATGCAATGACACTGGTGGATCAATATGTGGTTTGTGAAAAGAACACACATTCAATGATAGTGGTGGATCCATATGTGGTTTGTGAAATGAACAGACATGCAATGACTCTAGTGGATCCATATGTGGTTTGTGAAAAGAACACACATTCAATGACTCTAGTTGTGGTTCATGAAAAGAACACAGATGCAATGACACTGGTGGATCCATGTGGTTCATGAAAATAACACACATGAAATGACACTGGTGGATCCATATGTGATTTGTGAAAAGAACACACATTCAATGACTCAAGAGGTGGTTCATGAAAAGAACACACATGCAATGACTCTAGTGGATCCATATGTGGTTTGTGAAAAGAACATACATGCAATGACTCTGGTGGATCCATATGTGGTTTATGAAAAGTACACACATGCAATGACTCTAGTAGTGGTTTAGGATAAGAACACACATGCAATGACTCTAGTGGATCCATATGTGGTTCATGAAAATAACACACATGCAATGACTCTGGTGGATCCATATGTCGTTTATGAAAAGAACACACATGAAATGACTCTAGTGCTAGTTTAAGATAAGGACACACATGCAATGACTCTAGGGGATCCATAGTTGGTTTGTGAAAAGAACACACATTCAATGACACTAGTGGATCCATATGTGGTTTGTGAAAAGAACACACATTCAATGATAGTGGCGGATCCATGTGGTTTGTGAAAAGAACAGACATGCAATGACTTTGGTGGATCCATCTGTGGTTTGTGAGAAGAACAGACATGCAATGATCTAGTGTTGGTTTAGGATAAGAATACACATGCAATGACTCTAGTGGATCCATATGTGGTTTCTGAAAAGAACACACATGCAATGACACTGGTGGATCAATATGTGGTTTGTGAAAAGAACACACATTCAATGATAATGGTGGATCCATATGTGGTTTGTGAAAAGAACAGACATGCAATGACTCTAGTGGATCCATATGTGGTTTGTGAAAAGAACACACATTCAATGACTCTAGTTGTGGTTCATGAAAAGAACACAGATGCAATGACACTGGTGGATCCATGTGGTTCATGAAAATAACACACATGAAATGACACTGGTGGATCCATATGTGATTTGTGAAAAGAACACACATTCAATGACTCAAGAGGTGGTTCATGAAAAGAACACACATGCAATGACTCTAGTGGATCCATATGTGGTTTGTGAAAAGAACATACATGCAATGACTCTGGTGGATCCATATGTGGTTTATGAAAAGTACACACATGCAATGACTCTAGTAGTGGTTTAGGATAAGAACACACATGCAATGACTCTGGTGGATCCATATGTGGTTTATGAAAAGAACACACATGCAATGACTCTAGTTGTGGTTCATGAAAAGAAAATACATGCAATGACTCTAGTGCTGGTTTAGGATAAGAACACACATTCAATGACTCTAGTGGATCCATGTGGTTTGTGTAAAGAACACACATGCAATAATTCGGGAGGATCCATATGTGGTTTGTGAAAAGAACACACATTCAGTGACACTAGTTGTGGTTCATGAAAAGAACATACATACAATGACACTTGTGGATTCATGTGGTTTATGAAAACAACACAGATGCAATGACTCTAGTTGTGGTTCATGAAAAGAACACACATGCAATGACTCTACTGGATCCATATGTGGTTCATGAAAATAACACACATGCAATGACTCTGGTGGATCCATATGTCGTTTATGAAAAGAACACACATGAAATGACTCTAGTTGTGGTTCATGAAAAGAACACACATGCAATGACACTGGTGGATCCACGTGGTTTATAAAAATAACACACATGCAATGACACTAGTGGATCCATATGTGGTTTGTGAAAAGAACATACATGCAATGACTCTGGTGGATCCATATGTGGTTTATGAAAAGTACACACATGCAATGACTCTAGTAGTGGTTTAGGATAAGAACACACATGTAATGACTCTGGTGGATCCATATGTGGTTTATGAAAAGAACACACATGCAATGACTCTAGTGGGGGTTCATGAAAAGAAAATACATGCAATGACTCTAGTGCTGGTTTAGGATAAGAACACACATTCAATGACTCTAGTGGATCCATGTGGTTTGTGTAAAGAACACACATGCAATAATTCGGGAGGATCCATATGTGGTTTGTGAAAAGAACACACATTCAGTGACACTAGTTGTGGTTCATGAAAAGAACATACATGCAATGACACTTGTGGATTCATGTGGTTTATGAAAGCAACACAGATGCAATGACTCTAGTTGTGGTTCATGAAAAGAACACACATGCAATGACTCTACTGGATCCATATGTGGTTCATGAAAATAACACACATGCAATGACTCTGGTGGATCGATATGTCGTTTATGAAAAGAACACACATGAAATGACTCTAGTTGTGGTTCATGAAAAGAACACACATGCAATGACACTGGTGGATCCACGTGGTTTATAAAAATAACACACATGCAATGACACTGGTGGATCCATATGTGATTTGTGAAAAAAAAACAATCAATGACTCTAGAGCCGGTTCATGAAAATAACACACATGCAATGACTCTAGTGGATCCATATGTGGTTTGTAAAAAGAACATGCATGCAATGACTCTTGTGGATCCATATATGGTTAATGAAAAGAACACGCATGCAATGACTCTAGTGGTGGTTTAGGATAAGAACACGCATGCAATGACTCTGGTGGATCCATTTGTGGTTTGTGAAAAGAATACACATGCAATGACTCTAGTGCTGGTTTCGGATAATAACACACATACAATCACTCTAGTGGATCCATATGTGGTTTGTGAAAAGAACACACATTTAATGACTCTAGATGTGGTTCATGAAAAGAACACACATGCAATGACACTGGTGGATCCATATGGTTTATGAAAATAACACACATGCCATGACACTGGTGGATCCATATGTGGTTTGTGAAAAGAACACACATTCATTGAATCTAGTTGTGGTTCATGAAAAGAAAACACATGCAATGACTCTAGTGCTGGTTTAGGATAAGAACACACATTCAATGACTCTAGTGGATCCATGTCGTTTGTGTAAAGAACACACATGCAATAATTCGGGTGGATCCATATGTGGTTTGTGAAAAGAACACACATTCAGTGACGCTAGATGTGGTTCATGAAAAGAACACACATGCAATGACACTTGTGGATTCATGTGGTTTATGAAAACAACACAGATGCAATGACTCTAGTTGTGGTTCATGAAAAGAACACACATGCAATGACTCTAGTGGATCCATATGTGGTTCATGAAAATAACACACATGCAATGACTCTGGTGGATCCATATGTTGTTTATGAAAAGAACACACATGAAATGACTCTAGTGCTAGTTTAAGATAAGGACACACATGCAATGACTCTAGGGGATCCATAGTTGGTTTGTGAAAATAACACACATGCAATGACACTAGTGGATCCATATGTGGTTTGTGAAAAGAACACACATTCAATGATAGTGGCGGATCCATGTGGTTTGTGAAAAGAACAGACATGGAATGACTTTGGTGGATCCATCTGTGGTTTGTGAGAAGAACAGACATGCAATGATCTAGTGTTGGTTTAGGATAAGAATACACATGCAATGACACTAGTGGATCCATATGTGGTTTGTGTAAAGAACACACATGCAATGACACTGGTGGATCAATATGTGGTTTGTGAAAAGAACATACATTCAATGATAGTGGTGGATCCATATGTGGTTTGTGAAAAGAACAGACATGCAATGACTCTAGTGGATCCATATGTGGTTTGTGAAAAGAACACACATTCAATGACTCTAGTTGTGGTTCATGAAAAGAACACAGATGCAATGACACTGGTGGATCCATGTGGTTCATGAAAATAACACACATGAAATGACACTGGTGGATCCATATGTGATTTGTGAAAAGAACACACATTCAATGACTCAAGGGGTGGTTCATGAAAAGAACACACATGCAATGACTCTAGTGGATCCATATGTGGTTTATGAAAAGAACATACATGCAATGACTCTGGTGGATCCATATGTGGTTTATGAAAAGTACACACATGCTATGACTCTAGTAGTGGTTTAGGATAAGAACACACATGTAATGACTCTGGTGGATCCATATGTGGTTTATGAAAAGAACACACATGCAATGACTCTAGTGCTGGTTTCGGATAATAACACACGTGCCATGACTCTAGTGGATCCATATGTGGTTTGTGAAAAGAACACACATTCAATGACTCTAGTTGTGGTTCATGAAAACAACACACATGCAATGACACTAGTGGATCCATATGTGGTCTGTGAAAAGAACACACATTCAACGACTCTAGACCTGGTTCATTAAAAGAACACACATGCAATGACTCTAGTGGGTCCATATTTAGTTTCTAAAAAGAACACACATGCAATGACTCTGGTGGATCCATATGTGGTTTATGAAAAGAGCACACATGCAATGACTCTAGTGCTGGTTTAGGATAATCACACACATGCAATGACTCTGGTGGATCCATACGTGGTTTGTGAAAAGAACACACATGCAATGACTCTAGTGATGGTTTAGGATAAGAACACACATGCAATGACTCTAGTGGATCCATGTGGTTTGTGAAAAGAACACACATGCAATAACTCTGGTGGATCCATATGTGGTTTGTTAAAAGAACACACATTCAATGACTCTAGTTGTGGTTCATGAAAAGAACACACATGCAATGACACTTGTGGATCCATATGTGGTTTGCGAAAAGAACACACATTCAATGACTCTAGTTGTGGTTCATGAAAAGAACACACATGCAATGACTCTAGTGGATCCATATGTGGTTCATGAAAATAACACACATGCAATGACTCTGGTGGATCCATATGTGGTTTATGAAAAGAACACACATGTAATGACTCTAGTGCTGATTTAGGATAAGGACAAAGACGCAATGACTCTAATGGATCCATATTTCGTTTGTGAAAAGAACACACATGCAATGACACTTGTGGATCCATAAGTGGTTTGTGAAAAGAACACACATTCAATAACTGTGGTGGATTCATGTGGTTTGTGAAAAGAACAGACATGCAATGACACAGGTTGATCCATGTGGTTCATGAAAATAGCACACATGCATTGACTTTGGTGGATCCATATATGGATTGTGAAAAGAACAGACATGTGATGATCTGGTGCTGGTTTAGAATAAGAACACACATGCAATGACTCTAGTGGATCTTTATGTTGTTTGTGAAAAGAACACACATGCAATGACACTGGTGGATCCATATGTGGTTTGTGAAAAGAACATGCATGCAATGACTCTTGTGGATCCATATATGGTTAATGAAAAGAACACGCATGCAATGACTCTAGTGGTGGTTTAGGATAAGAACACGCATGCAATGACTCTGGTGGATCCATTTGTGGTTTGTGAAAAGAATACACATGCAATGACTCTAGTGCTGGTTTCGGATAATAACACACATACAATCACTCTAGTGGATCCATATGTGGTTTGTGAAAAGAACACACATTTAATGACTCTAGATGTGGTTCATGAAAAGAACACACATGCAATGACACTGGTGGATCCATATGGTTTATGAAAATAACACACATGCCATGACACTGGTGGATCCATATGTGGTTTGTGAAAAGAACACACATTCATTGAATCTAGTTGTGGTTCATGAAAAGAAAACACATGCAATGACTCTAGTGCTGGTTTAGGATAAGAACACACATTCAATGACTCTAGTGGATCCATGTCGTTTGTGTAAAGAACACACATGCAATAATTCGGGTGGATCCATATGTGGTTTGTGAAAAGAACACACATTCAGTGACGCTATATGTGGTTCATGAAAAGAACACACATGCAATGACACTTGTGGATTCATGTGGTTTATGAAAACAACACAGATGCAATGACTCTAGTTGTGGTTCATGAAAAGAACACACATGCAATGACACTGGTGGATCCATGTGGTTCATGAAAATAACACACATGCAATGACTCTGGTGGATCCATATGTGGTTTATGAAAAGAACACACATGTAATGACTCTAGTGCTGATTTAGGATAAGGACAAAGACGCAATGACTCTAATGGATCCATATTTAGTTTGTGAAAAGAACACACATGCAATGACACTTGTGGATCCATAAGTGGTTTGTGAAAAGAACACACATTCAATAACTGTGGTGGATTCATGTGGTTTGTGAAAAGAACAGGACATGCAATGACAGGTTGATCCATGTGGTTCATGAAAATAGCACACATGCATTGACTTTGGTGGATCCATATATGGATTGTGAAAAGAACAGACATGTGATGATCTGGTGCTGGTTTAGAATAAGAACACACATGCAATGACTCTAGTGGATCTTTATGTTGTTTGTGAAAAGAACACACATGCAATGACACTGGTGGATCCATATGTGGTTTGTGAAAAGAACATGCATGCAATGACTCTTGTGGATCCATATATGGTTAATGAAAAGAACACGCATGCAATGACTCTAGTGGTGGTTTAGGATAAGAACACGCATGCAATGACTCTGGTGGATCCATTTGTGGTTTGTGAAAAGAATACACATGCAATGACTCTAGTGCTGGTTTCGGATAATAACACACATACAATCACTCTAGTGGATCCATATGTGGTTTGTGAAAAGAACACACATTTAATGACTCTAGATGTGGTTCATGAAAAGAACACACATGCAATGACACTGGTGGATCCATATGGTTTATGAAAATAACACACATGCCATGACACTGGTGGATCCATATGTGGTTTGTGAAAAGAACACACATTCATTGAATCTAGTTGTGGTTCATGAAAAGAAAACACATGCAATGACTCTAGTGCTGGTTTAGGATAAGAACACACATTCAATGACTCTAGTGGATCCATGTCGTTTGTGTAAAGAACACACATGCAATAATTCGGGTGGATCCATATGTGGTTTGTGAAAAGAACACACATTCAGTGACGCTATATGTGGTTCATGAAAAGAACACACATGCAATGACACTTGTGGATTCATGTGGTTTATGAAAACAACACAGATGCAATGACTCTAGTTGTGGTTCATGAAAAGAACACACATGCAATGACACTGGTGGATCCATGTGGTTCATGAAAATAACACACATGCAATGACTCTGGTGGATCCATATGTGGTTTATGAAAAGAACACACATGTAATGACTCTAGTGCTGATTTAGGATAAGGACAAAGACGCAATGACTCTAATGGATCCATATTTCGTTTGTGAAAAGAACACACATGCAATGACACTTGTGGATCCATAAGTGGTTTGTGAAAAGAACACACATTCAATAACTGTGGTGGATTCATGTGGTTTGTGAAAAGAACAGACATGCAATGACACAGGTTGATCCATGTGGTTCATGAAAATAGCACACATGCATTGACTTTGGTGGATCCATATATGGATTGTGAAAAGAACAGACATGTGATGATCTGGTGCTGGTTTAGAATAAGAACACACATGCAATGACTCTAGTGGATCTTTATGTTGTTTGTGAAAAGAACACACATGCAATGACACTGGTGGATCCATATGTGGTTTGTGAAAAGAACATGCATGCAATGACTCTTGTGGATCCATATATGGTTAATGAAAAGAACACGCATGCAATGACTCTAGTGGTGGTTTAGGATAAGAACACGCATGCAATGACTCTGGTGGATCCATTTGTGGTTTGTGAAAAGAATACACATGCAATGACTCTAGTGCTGGTTTCGGATAATAACACACATACAATCACTCTAGTGGATCCATATGTGGTTTGTGAAAAGAACACACATTTAATGACTCTAGATGTGGTTCATGAAAAGAACACACATGCAATGACACTGGTGGATCCATATGGTTTATGAAAATAACACACATGCCATGACACTGGTGGATCCATATGTGGTTTGTGAAAAGAACACACATTCATTGAATCTAGTTGTGGTTCATGAAAAGAAAACACATGCAATGACTCTAGTGCTGGTTTAGGATAAGAACACACATTCAATGACTCTAGTGGATCCATGTCGTTTGTGTAAAGAACACACATGCAATAATTCGGGTGGATCCATATGTGGTTTGTGAAAAGAACACACATTCAGTGACGCTATATGTGGTTCATGAAAAGAACACACATGCAATGACACTTGTGGATTCATGTGGTTTATGAAAACAACACAGATGCAATGACTCTAGTTGTGGTTCATGAAAAGAACACACATGCAATGACTCTAGTGGATCCATATGTGGTTCATGAAAATAACACACATGCAATGACTCTGGTGGATCCATATGTTGTTTATGAAAAGAACACACATGAAATGACTCTAGTGCTAGTTTAAGATAAGGACACACATGCAATGACTCTAGGGGATCCATAGTTGGTTTGTGAAAAGAACACACATGCAATGACACTAGTGGATCCATATGTGGTTTGTGAAAAGAACACACATTCAATGATAGTGGCGGATCCATGTGGTTTGTGAAAAGAACAGACATGCAATGACTTTGGTGGATCCATCTGTGGTTTGTGAGAAGAACAGACATGCAATGATCTAGTGTTGGTTTAGGATAAGAATACACATGCAATGACACTAGTGGATCCATATGTGGTTTGTGTAAAGAACACACATGCAATGACACTGGTGGATCAATATGTGGTTTGTGAAAAGAACATACATTCAATGATAGTGGTGGATCCATATGTGGTTTGTGAAAAGAACAGACATGCAATGACTCTAGTGGATCCATATGTGGTTTGTGAAAAGAACACACATTCAATGACTCTAGTTGTGGTTCATGAAAAGAACACAGATGCAATGACACTGGTGGATCCATGTGGTTCATGAAAATAACACACATGAAATGACACTGGTGGATCCATATGTGATTTGTGAAAAGAACACACATTCAATGACTCAAGGGGTGGTTCATGAAAAGAACACACATGCAATGACTCTAGTGGATCCATATGTGGTTTATGAAAAGAACATACATGCAATGACTCTGGTGGATCCATATGTGGTTTATGAAAAGTACACACATGCTATGACTCTAGTAGTGGTTTAGGATAAGAACACACATGTAATGACTCTGGTGGATCCATATGTGGTTTATGAAAAGAACACACATGCAATGACTCTAGTGCTGGTTTCGGATAATAACACACGTGCCATGACTCTGGTGGATCCATATGTGGTTTGTGAAAAGAACACACATTCAATGACTCTAGTTGTGGTTCATGAAAACAACACACATGCAATGACACTAGTGGATCCATATGTGGTCTGTGAAAAGAACACACATTCAACGACTCTAGACCTGGTTCATTAAAAGAACACACATGCAATGACTCTAGTGGGTCCATATTTAGTTTCTAAAAAGAACACACATGCAATGACTCTGGTGGATCCATATGTGGTTTATGAAAAGAGCACACATGCAATGACTCTAGTGCTGGTTTAGGATAATCACACACATGCAATGACTCTGGTGGATCCATACGTGGTTTGTGAAAAGAACACACATGCAATGACTCTAGTGATGGCTTAGGATAAGAACACACATGCAATGACTCTAGTGGATCCATGTGGTTTGTGAAAAGAACACACATGCAATAACTCTGGTGGATCCATATGTGGTTTGTTAAAAGAACACACATTCAATGACTCTAGTTGTGGTTCATGAAAAGAACACACATGCAATGACACTTGTGGATCCATATGTGGTTTGCGAAAAGAACACACATTCAATGACTCTAGTTGTGGTTCATGAAAAGAACACACATGCAATGACTCTAGTGGATCCATATGTGGTTCATGAAAATAACACACATGCAATGACTCTGGTGGATCCATATGTGGTTTATGAAAAGAACACACATGTAATGACTCTAGTGCTGATTTAGGATAAGGACAAAGACGCAATGACTCTAATGGATCCATATTTCGTTTGTGAAAAGAACACACATGCAATGACACTTGTGGATCCATAAGTGGTTTGTGAAAAGAACACACATTCAATAACTGTGGTGGATTCATGTGGTTTGTGAAAAGAACAGACATGCAATGACACAGGTTGATCCATGTGGTTCATGAAAATAGCACACATGCATTGACTTTGGTGGATCCATATATGGATTGTGAAAAGAACAGACATGTGATGATCTGGTGCTGGTTTAGAATAAGAACACACATGCAATGACTCTAGTGGATCTTTATGTTGTTTGTGAAAAGAACACACATGCAATGACACTGGTGGATCCATATGTGGTTTGTGAAAAGAACACACATTCAATGATAGTGGTGGATCCATATGTTGTTTGTGAAAAGAACAGACATGCAATGACTCTGGTGGATCCATATGTGGTTTGTGAAAAGAACACGCATTCAATGACTCTACCTGTGGTTCATGAAAATAACACACATGCAATGACACTGGTGGATCCATATGTGATTTGTGAAAAGATCACACATTCAATGACTCTAGAGTTGGTTCGTGAAAAGAACACACATGCAATGACTCTAGTGGATCCATATGTGGTTTGTGAAACGAACACACATGCAATGACTCTGGTGGATCCCTATGTGGTTTATGAAAAAAACACATGCAATGACTCTAGTGCTGGTTTAGGATAAGAACACACATGCAATGACTCTGGTGGATCCATATGTGGTTTGTGAAAAGAAAACACATGCAATGACTCTAGTGCTGGTTTAGGACAAGAACACACATGCAACGACTCTGGTGGATCCATACGTGGTTTGTGAAAAGAACACACATGCAATGACTCTAGTGCTGGTTTAGGATAATAACACACATGCAATGACTCTGGTGGATACATATGTGGTTTGTGAAAAGAACACACATTCAATGACTCTAGTTGTGGTTCATGAAAAGAACACACATGCAATGACACTGGTGTATCCATGTGGTTCATGCAAATAAGACACATGCAAACACAACTAGTGGATCCATATGTGGTTTGTGAAAAGAACACACATTCAATGACTCTAGTTGTGGTTCATGAAAAGAACACACATGCAATGACTGTAGTGCTGGTTTAGGATAAGAACACACATGCAATGACTCTAGTGGATCCTTGTGGTTGGTGAAAAGAACACACATGCAATAACTCTGGTGGATCCATATGTGGTTTGTGAAAAGAACACACATTCAATGACTCTAGTTGTGGTTTATGAAAAGAACACACATGCAGTGACACTTGTGGATCCATATGTGCTTTGTGAAAAGAACACACATGCAATGACTCTAGTTGTGGTTCGTGAAAAGAACACACATGCAATGACTCTAGTGGATCCATATGTGGTTCATGAAAATAACACACATGAAATGACTCTAGTGCTGGTTTAAGATAAGGACACACATGCAATGACTCTAGTGGATCCATAGTTGGTTTGTGCAAAGAACATACATGCAATGACACTGATGGATCCATATGTGGTTTGTGAAAAGAACACACATTCAATGATAGTGGTGGATCCATGTGGTTTGTGAAAAGAACAGACATGCAATGACTTTGGTGGATCCATTTGTGGTTTGTGAGAAGAATAGACATGCAATGATTCTAGTGGATACATATGTCGTTTGTGAAAAGAACACACATGTAATGACACTGGTGGATCCATATGTGGTTTGTGAAAAGAACACACATTCAATGACAGTGGTGGATCCATATGTGGTTTGTGAAAAGAACAGACATGCAATGACTCTGGTGGATCCATATGTGGTTTGTGAAAATAACACACATTCAATGACTCTAGTTGTGGTTCATGAAAAGAACACACATGCAATGACACTTGTGGGTCCATGTCGTTCATGAAAATAAAACTTGTAATGACACTGGTGGATCCATATGTGATTTGTGAAAAGAACACACATTCAATGACTCTAGTGCTGGTTTAGGATAAGAACACACATGTAATTACTCTGGTGGATCCATATGTGGTTTGTGAAAAGAACACACATGCAATGACTCTAGGGCTAGTTTAGGATAAGAACACACATGCAATGAATCTGGTGGATCCATATGTGGTTTATGAAAAGAACACACATTCAATTACTCTAGTTGTGGTTCATGAAAAGAACACACATGCAATGAGACTGATGGATCCATGTGGTTCATGAAAATAATACACATCCAATGACACTGGTGGATCCATATGTGATTTGTGAAAAGAACACACATTCAATGAATCTAGTGCTGGTTTAGGATAAGAACGCACATGCAATGACTCTGGTGGATCCATATGTGGTTTGTGAAAAGAACACGCATGCAATGACTCTAGGGCTAGTTTAGGATAAGAATACACATGCAATGACTCTAGTGGATCCATATGTCGTTTGTGAAAAGAACACACATGCAATGACACTGGTGGATCGTTATGTGGTTTGTCAAAAGAACACACATTCAATGATAGTGGTGGATGCATATGTGGTTTGTGAAAAGAACAGACATGCAATGACTCTGGTGGATCCATTTGTGGTTTGTGAAAAGAACACACATTCAATGACTCTAGTTGTGGTTCATGAAAAGAACACACATGCAATGACACTGGTGGATCCACGTGGTTCATAAAAATAACACACATGCAATGACACTGGTGGATCCATATGTGATTTGTGAAAAAAACAAACATTCAATGACTCTAGAGCCGGTTCATGAAAATAACACACATGCAATGACTCTAGTGGATCCATATGTGGTTTGTGAAAAGAACATGCATGCAATGACTCTTGAGGATCCATATATGGTTTATGAAAAGAACACACATGCAATGACTCTAGTGGTGGTTTAGGATAAGAACACGCATGCAATGACTCTGGTGGATCCATATGTGGTTTGTGAAAAGAATACAGATGCAATGACTCTAGTGCTGGTTTCGAATAATAACACACGTGCAATTACTCTAGTGGCGGTTTAGGATAAGAACAAACATGCAATGACTCTGGTGGATCCATATGTGGTTTGTGAAAAGAACACACATTCAATGACTCTAGTTGTGGTTCATGAAAAGAACACACATGCAATGACACTGGTGGATGCATATGTGGTTTGTGAAAAGAACACACATTCATTGACTCTAGTTGTGGTTCATGAAAAGAATACACATGCAATGACTCTAGTGCTGGTTTAGGATAAGAACACACATTCAATGACTCTAGTGGATCCATGTGGTTTGTGAAAAGAACACACATGCAATAATTCAGGTGGATCCATATGTGGTTTGTGAAAAGAACACACATTCAATGACGCTAGTTGTGGTTCATGAAAAGAACACACATGCAATGACACTTGTGGATTCATGTGGTTTATGAAAACAACACACATGCAATGACTCTAGTTGTGGTTCATGAAAAGAACACACATGCAATGACTCTAGTGGATCCATATGTGGTTCATGAAAATAACACACATGCAATGACTCTAGTGGATCCATATGTCGTTTATGAAAAGAACACACATGAAATGACTCTATTGCTAGTTTAAGATAAGGACACACATGCAATGACTCTAGGGGATCCATAGTTGGTTTGTCAAAAGAACACACATGCAATCACACTAGTGGATCCATATATGGTTTGTGAAAAGAACACACATTCAATGATAGTGGCGGATCCATGTGGTTTGTGAAAAGAACAGACATGCAATGACATTGGTGGATCCATCTGTGGTTTGTGAGAAGAAGAGACATGCAATGATCTAGTGTTGGTTTAGGATACGAATAAACATCCAATGACTCTAGTGGATCCATATGTGGTTTCTGAAAAGAACACAGATGCAATGACACTGGTGGATCCATATGTGGTTTGTGAAAAGAACACACATTCAATGATAGTGGTGGATCCATATGTGGTTTTTGAAAAGAACAGACATGCCATGACTCTGGTGGATCCATATGTGGTTTGTGAAAAGAACACACATTCAATGACTCTAGTTGTGGTTCATGAAAAGAGCACAGATGCAATGACACTGGTGGATACATGTGGTTCATGAAAATCACACACATGAAATGACACTGGTGGATTCATATGTGATTTGTGAAAAGAACGCACATTCAATGACTCAAGAGGTGGTTCATGAAAAGAACACACATGCAATGACTCCGGTGGATCCATATGTGGTTTATGAAAAGTACACACATGCAATGACCCTAGAAGTGGTTTAGGATAGGAACACACATGTAATGACTCTGGTGGGTCCATATGTGGTTTATGAAAGGAACACACATGCAATGACTCTAGTGCTGGTTTCGGATAATAACACACGTGCCATGACTCTGGTGGATCCATATGTGGGTTGTGAAAAGAACACACATTCAATGACTCTAGTTGTGGTTCATGAAAAGAACACACATGCTATGACACTAGTGGATCCATGTGGTTCATGAAAAGAACACACATGCCATGACACTGTTGGATCCATATGTGGTTTGTGAAAAGAACACACATTCAATTGTAGTTCATTAAAATAACACACATGCAATGACTCTAGTGCTGGTTTAGGATAAGAACACACATGCAATGACTCTAGTGGATCTATGTGGTTTATGAAAAGAACACACATGCAATAATTCTGGTGGATCCATACGTGGTTTGTGAAAAGAACACACATTCAATGACTCCAATTATGGTTCATGAAAAGAACACACATGCAGTGACACTGGTGGATCCATGTGGTTCACGAAAATAAGCCACATGCAATGACACTGGTGGATCCATATGTGGTTTGTGACAAGAACACACATTCAATGACTCTAGTTGTGGTTCATGAAAAGAACACACACGCAATGACTATAGTGCTGGTTTAGGATAAGAACACACATGCAATGACTCTAGTGGATCCATGTGGTTTGTAAAAAGAACACACATGCAGTAACTCTAGTGGATCCATATGTGGTTTGTGAAAAGAACACACATTCAATGACTCTAGTTGTGTTTTATGGAAAGAACACACATGCAATGACACTTGTGGATCCATGTGTCCTTTGTGAAAAGAATACACATTCAATTACTCTAGCTGTGGTTCATGAAAATAACACACATGCAATGACTCTGGTGGATCCATATGTGGTTTATGAAAAGAACACACATGCAATCACTCTGGTGGATCCATATGTGGTTTATGAAAAGAACACCCATGCAATGACTCTAGTGCTGGTTTAGGATAAGGACCCAAATGGAATGACTCTAGTGGATCCATAGTTGGTTTGTGAAAATAACACACATGCATTGACACTGGTGGATCCATATGTGATTTGTGAAAAGAACACACATTCATTGATAGTGGTGGATCCATGTGGTTTGTGAAAAGAACAGACATGCAATGACTTTGGTGGATCCATCCGTGGTTTCTGAGAAGAATAGACATGCAATGATCTAGTGTTGGTTTAGGATAAGAATACACGTGAAATGACTCTAGTGGATCCATATGTGGTTTGTGAAAAGAACACACATGCAATGACACTGGTGGATCCAAATGTGGTTTATGAAAAGAACACACATTCAATGAAAGTGGTGGATCCACATGTGGTTTGTGAAAAGAACAGACATGCAATGACTCAGGTGGATCCATATGTGGTTTATGAAAAGAACACACATTCAGTGACTCTAGTTGTGGTTCATGAAAATAACACACATGCAATTCCACCTTGTGGATCCATGTGGTTCATGAAAATAACACACATGCAATGAGTCTAGTTGATCCATATGTGGTTTGTGAAAAGAACACACATGCAATGACACTGGTGGATCCATATGTGGTTTTTGAAAAGAACACACATTCAATGATAGTGGATCCATATGTGGTTTGTGAAAAGAACAGACATGCAATGACTCTGGTGGATCCATATGTGGTTTGTGAAAAGAACACACATTCAATGACTCTAGTTGTGGTTCATGAAAAGAACACACATGCAATGACATTGGTGGATCCATGTGGTTCATGAAAATAACACACATGCAATGACACTGGTGGATCCATATGTGATTTGTGAAAAGAACACACATTCAATGACTCTAGAGCTGGTTCAAGAAAAGAACACACATGCAATGACTATTGGATCCATATGTGGATTGTGAAAAGAACATACATGCAATGACTCTGGTGGATCCATATGTGGTTTACGAAAAGTAAACACATGCAATGACTCTAGTGGTGGTTTAGGCTAAGAACACACATGCAATAACTTTGGTGGATCCAAATGTGGTTTGTGAAAAGAACACACATGCAATGACTCTAGTGCCGGTTTAGGATAATAACGCACATGCAATGACTCTGGTCGATCCATATGTGGTTTGTGAAAAGAACACACATTCAATGACTCTAGTTGTGGTTCATGAAAAGAACACACATGCAATGACACTGGTGGACCCATGTGGTTCATGACAATAACACACATGCCATAACACTGCTGGATCCATGTGTGGTTTGTGAAAAGAATACACATGCAATGACTCTAGTTGTGGTTTATGAAAAGAACACACATGCAATGACTCTAGTGCTGGTTTAGGATAAGAACACACATGCAATGACTCTAGTGGATCCATGTGGTTTGTGAAAAGAACACACATGCAATAACTCTGGTGGTTCCATATGTGGTTTGTGAAAAGAACACACATTCAATGTCTCTAGTTGTGGTTCCTGAAAAGAACACACATGCAATGACACTTGTGGATCCATATGGTTCATGAAAACAACACACATGCAATGACACTAGTGGATCCATAGGTGGTTTGTGAAAAGAATACACATTCAATGACTCTCGAGCTGGTTCATGAAAAGAACACATATGCAATGAATCTAGTGGATCATATGTGGTTTCTGAAAAGAACACACATGGAATGACTCTGGTGGATCCATATGTGGATTATGGAAAGAGCACACATGCAATGACTCTAGTGTTGGTTTAGGATAATAACACACATGCAATGACTCTGGTGGATCCATATGTGGTTTGTGAAAAGAACACACATGCAATGACTCTAGTGCTGGTTTAGGATAAGGACACACAAGCATTGACTCTATTTGATCCATCTGGTTTGTGAAAAGAAGACACATGCAATAACTCTGGTGGATCCATATGTGGTTTGTGAAAAGAACACACATTCAATGACTCTAGTTGTGGTTCATGAAAAGAACACACATGCAATGATACTGGTGGATCCATATCTAGTTTGTGAAAAGAACACACGTTCAATGATAGTGGTGGATCCATGTGGTTTGTGAAAAGAACAGACATGTAATGATACTAGTGGATCCATGTGGTTCATGAAAATAACACACATGCAATGACTTTGGTGGATCCATCCGTGGTTTGTGAAAATAATAGATGTGCAATGATCTCGTGCTGGTTTGGGATAGGAATACACATGCAATGACTCTAGTGAATCCATATGTGGTTTGTGAAAAGAACACACATTCAATGACAGTGGTGGATCCATATGTGGTTTGTGAAAATAATAGACATGCAATGACTCTGGTGGATCCATATGTGGTTTGTGAAAAGAACATACTTTCAATGACTCTAGTTGTGGTTCATGAAAAGAACACACATGCAATGACACTGGTGGATCCATGTTGTTCATGAAAATAACACACATGCAATGACACTGGTGGATCCATATGTGATTTGTGAAAAGAACACACATTCAATGACTCTAGAGCTGGTTCATGAAAGGAACACACATGCAATGACTCTAGTGGATCCATATGTGATTTGTGAAAAGAACACACATGCAATGACTCTGGTCGATCCATAATGTGGTTTATGAAAAGAACACACATGCAATGACTCTAGTGCTGGTTTAGGATAAGAACACACATTCAATGACTCTGGTGGATCCATATGTGGTTTGTGAAAAGAACACACATGCAATGACTCTATTACTGGTTTTGGATAAGAACACACATGCAATGACTCTGGTGGATCAATATGTGGTTTGTGAAAAGAACACACATTCAATGACTCTAGTTATGGTTAATGAAAAGAACACACATGCAATGACCTTGGTTGATCCATGTGTGGTTTGTGAGAAGAACAGACATGCAATGACTCTGGCTATGGTTCATGAAAAGTACTCACATCCAATGACACTGGTGGATCCTGATGTGGTTTGTGGAAAGAACACATATGTAATGACTCTAGTTGTGGTTCATGAAAAGAACACACATGCAATGACTCTGGGTGTGGTTCATAAAAAGAACACACATCCAACGACATTGGGTGTGGTTCATGAAAAGATCACACATGCAATGACACTGGGTGTGGTTAATGAAAAGAACAGACCTGCAATGACACTGGTGGATCCATGTGTGGTTCATGAGAACAAAACACATACAATGACTCTGGCTGTGGTTCATGAAAAGAAAACACATGCAATGACACTGGTGTATCCTTATGTGGTTTGTGAAAAGAACACACATGCAATGACTCTAGTTGTGGTTCATGAAAAGAGCACACATCCAGTGACACTGGTGGATCCATGTGTGGTTTGTGAAAAGAATAGACATGCAATGACTCTAGCTGTGGTTCATGAAAAGAACACACAACCAATGACACAGGTGGATCCATGTGTGGTTTTGTGGAAATAACAGACATGCAGTGATACTGGTGTGGTTCATGAAAAGAACACACATCCAATGACACTGGGTGTGGTTCATGAAAAGAACACACATGCAATGTCACTGGTTGATCCATGTGTGGTTTATGAGAAGAACAGACATGCAATGACTCTGGTTGTGGTTCATGAAAAGAACACACATCCAATGACACTAGTGGATCCTTATGTGGTTTCTGGAAAGAACACACATGCAATGACTCTAGCTATGGTTCATGAAAAGAACACACATGAAATGACTCTGGGTCTGGTTCATGAAAAGAACACACATCCTCTGACACTGGGTGTGGTGCATGAAAATATCACATGTGCAATGACACTGGGTGTGGTTAATGAAAAGAACAGACATGCAATGACACTGGTGGATCCATGTGTGGTTCATGAGAAGAAAAAACATGCAATGACTCTGGCTGTGGTTCATGAAAAGAAAACACATGCAATGCCACTGGGTGTATCATTATGTGGTTTGTGAAAACAACACACATGCAATGATTTTGGTTGTGGTTCATGAAAAGAAAACACATCCAATGACATTAGTGTATCCTTATGTGGTTTGTGAAAAGAACACACATGCAATGACTCTGGGTGTGGTTCATGAAAAGAACACACATCCAATGACACTGGTGGATCCATGTGTGGTTTTGTGGAAATAAGAGACATGCAATGATACTGGTGTGGTTCATGAAAAGAACACACATCCAATGACACTGGGTGTGGATCATGAAAATAACAAACATGCAATCACACTGGTGGATCCATGTGTGGTTTGTGGAAAGAACAAACCTGCAATGACTCTAGCTGTGGTTAATGAAAAGAGCACACATCCAGTGACACTAGTGGATTCATGTGTGGTTTGTGAGCAGAACATACATGCAATGACTCTGGCTATGGGTCATGAAAAGAACACACATCCAATGACACTGGTGGATCCTTATGTTGTTGTGTGGAAAGAACACACATGCAATGACTCTAGCTGTGGTTCATGAAAAGAACACACGTGCAATCATTGTGGGTGTGGTTCATGAAAAGAACACACATCCAAGGACACTGGGTGTGGTTCATGAAAATATCACACATGCAATGACATTGGGTGTGATTAATGAAAAGAATAGACATGCAATGACACTAGTGGATCCATGTGTGGTTTATGAGAAGAAAACACATGCAATGACTCGGGCGGTGGTTCATGAAAAGAGAACACATGCAATGACACTGGTGTGTCCTTATGTAGGTTGTAAAAAGAAGACACATGCAATGACTCTAGCTGTGGTATATGAAAAGAGCACACATCTAGTGACACTGGTGGATCCATGTGTGGTTTGTGAAAAGAACAGACATGCAATGACCCTAGTTGTGGTTCACGAAAAGAACACACATCCAGTGACACTGGTGGATCCTTATGTGGTTTGTGAGAAGAACACACATGCAATGACTCTAGGCGTGGTTCATGAAAAGAACACACATCCAATGACTCTAGCTGTGGTTCATGAAAAGAACACACATCTAGTGACACTGGTGGATCCATATGTCGTTTGTGGAAAGAACAGACATGCAATGACTCTAGCTGTGGTTTGTGAAAAGAACAGACATGCAATGACACTGGTGGATCCATGTGTGGTTTGTGAGAAGAACACACATGCAATGACACTTGGTGTGATTCATGAAAAGAAACACATCTAGTTACACTGGTGCATCCTTATGTGGTTTGTAGAAAGAACATACATGCAATGACTCTGGGTGTGGTTCATGAAAAGAACACACATCCAATGACACTGGTGGATCCATATGTGGTTTGTGGAAAGAACAAACATGCAATGACACATGGTATGGTTCTTGAAAAGAAAACACATCCAGTGACACTAGTCGATCCATGTGTGGTTTGTGGGAAGAACAGACATGCAATGACTCTGGCCGTGGTTCATGAAAAGAAAACACATGCAATGACACTAGGTGTGGTCATGAAAAGCACACACATGCAATGACACTGGTGGATCCATGTGTGGTTTGTGGAAAGAACAGACATGCAATGACTCTAGCTGTAATTAATGAAAAGAGCAGACATGCAATGACACTAGTGGATCCATGTGTGGTTTGTGAGAAGAACATACATGCAATGACTCTGGCTGTGGTTCATGAAAAGAACACACATCCAATGATGCTGGTGGATCCTTATGTGGTTTGGGGAAAGATCACACATGCAATGACTCTAGCTGTGGTTCATGAAAAGAACAAACATGCAATTACTCTGATTGTGGTTCACGAAAAGATCACACATGCAATGACACTGGGTGTGGTTCATGAAAAGAAAAGACTTGCCATGACACTAGGTGTGGTTAATGAAAAGAACAGACATGCAATGACACTGGTGGATCCATGTGTGGTTCATGAGAAGAAAACACATGCAATGACTCTTGTTGTGGTTCATGAAAAGAAAACACATGCAATGACACTAGTTGTGGTTCATGAAAAGAGCACACATCCAATGACACTGGTGGATCCATGTGTGGTTTGTGGAAAGAACAAACATGCAATGACACTGGTGGATCCACGTGTGGTTTGTGAGAAGAACAGACATGCAATGACTATGGATGTGCTTCATGAATAGAACACACATCCAATGACACTAGTGGATCCTTATGTGGTTTTTGGAAAGAACACATATGCAATGACTCTAGTTGTGGTTCAGGAAAAGAACACACATGCAATGACTTGGGTGTGGTTCATGAAAAGAACATACATCCAATGACACTGGGTGTGGTTCATGAAAAGATCGCACATGCAATGACACTAGGTGTGGTTAATCAAAAGAACAGAGATGCAATGAGACTGGTGGATCCATGTGTGGTTCATGAGAAGAAAAAACATGCAATGACGCTGGCTGTGGTTCATGAAAATAAAACACATGCAATTACACTAGGTGTGGTTCATGAAAAGAACACACATGCAATGACACTGGTGGATCCATGTGTGGTTTGTGGAAAGAACAGACATGCAATGACTCTAGCTGTCATTAATGAAAAGAGTAGACATGCAATGACACTAGTGGATCCATGTGTGGTTTGTGAGAAGAACAGACATGCAATGACTCTGGCTGTGGTTCATGAAAAGAACACACATCCAATGACGCTGGTGGATCCTTATGTGGTTTGGGGAAAGATCACACATGCAATGACTCTAGCTGTGGTTCATGAAAAGAACAAACATGCAATTACTCTGATTGTGGTTCATGAAAAGATCACACATGCAATGACACTGGGTGTGGTTCATGAAAAGAAAAGACTTGCCATGAAACTAGATGTGGTTAATGAAAAGAACAGACATGCAATGACACTGGTGGATCCATGTGTGGTTCATGAGAAGAAAACACATGCAATGACTCTTGTTGTGGTTCATGAAAAGAAAACACATGCAATGACACTAGTTGTGGTTCATGAAAAGAGCACACATCCAATGACACTGGTGGATCCATGTGTGGTTTGTGGAAAGAACAAACATGCAATGAAACTGGTGGATCCACGTGTGGTTTGTGAGAAGAACAGACATGCAATGACTATGGCTGTGGTTCATGAAAAGAACACACATCCAATGACACTGGTGGATCCTTATGTGGTTTTTGGAAAGAACACACATCCATTGACTCTAGTTGTGGTTCAGGAAAAGAACACACATGCAATGACTTGGGTGTGGTTCATGAAAAGAACAAACATCCAATGACACTGGGTGTGGTTCATGAAAAGATCACACATGCAGTGACACTGGGTGTGGTTAATCAAAACAACAGAGATGCAATGAGACGGGTGGATCCATGTGGGGTTCATGAGAAGAAAAAACATGCAATGACGCTGGCTGTGGTTCATGAAAAGAAAACACATGCAATGACACTAGTGTATCCTTATGTGGTTTGTGAAAATAACACACATGCAATGAATCTAGCTGTGGTTTATGAAAAGAGCACACATCCAGTGACACTGGTGGATCCATGTGTGATTTGTGAAAAGAACAGACATCCAATGACTCTAGTTGTGGTTCATGAAAAGAACACACATCCAGTGACACTGGTGGATCCTTATGTCGCCTGTGAGAAGAACACACGTGCAATGACTCTAGCTGTGGTTCATGAAAAGAAAACACAGGCAATGACACTGGGTGTGGTTCATGAAAATAGTACACATGCAATGACACTGGTGGATCCATGTGTGGTTTGTGGAAAGAACAGACATGCAATGACTCTAGCTATGGTTAATGAAAAGAGCATACATGCAATGACACTGGTGGATCCATGTGTGGTTTGTGAGAAGAATAGACATGCAATGACTCTGGCTGTGGTTCATGAAAAGAACACACATCCAATGATACTGGTGGATCCTTATGTGGTTTGTGGAAAGAACACACATGCAATGACTCTAGCTGTGGTTCTTGAAAAGAACACACATGCAATGACTCTTGGTGTGGTTCATGAAAAGAACACACATGCAATGACACTGGGTGTGGTTCATGAAAAGATGACACATGCAATGACACTGGTGTTATTAATGAAAAGAACAGACATGCAATGACACTGGTGGATCCATGTGTGGTTAATGAGAAGAAAACACATGCAATGACTCTGGCTGTGGTTCATGAAAAGAAAACACATATAATGACACTGGGTGTATCCTTGTGTGATTTGTGAAAAGAACACACATGCAATGACTCTGGTTGTGGTTCATGAAAAAAAACAGATTCAATGACACAGGTGTATCCTTATGTGGTTTCTGAAAAGAACACACATGCAATGAGTCCGGGCGTGGTTCATGAAAAGAACACACATCCAATGACACTGGTGGATCCACGTGTGGTTTTGTGGAAATAACAGACATGCAATGATATTGGTGTGTTTCATGAAAAGAACACACATCCAATGACCCTAGGTGTGGTTCATGAAAAGAACACACATGCAATGACACTGGTGGATCCATGTGTGGTTTGTGGAAAGAAAAGACATGCAATGACTCTAGTTGTGGTTAATGAAAAGAGCAGACTTGCAATGACACTGGTGGATCCATGTGTGGGTTGTGAGAAGAACAGACATGCAATGACTCTGGCTGATCCATATGTGGTTTATGAGAAGAACACACATGCAATAAACTCTACTGGATCTGTCTTGGCATAATTTGATGTATGCCACGATGTATTTCATTGTACAGGACACTCACTTTTGATTTTTATACTACTCAGTTTTGCCCTAGGTGTTTTGATACTACTCAGTTTTGGCCCTTCCCCCCTCTCTCTCTTTCGTAGAAGCCCAAACCTATGCTCACTCTGTCTGCTACGCCCTGATTGGTTGTCACAGTTGTCACGCGGATCGTGCGCACCAACCGTTGATCCTGTGTGATCCAACGATGATCGTTGCACATGTTGTGCCCTTCACAGTACAACGTGAGACAGCACGGACGTCTCCCTCAGCATGAGATAGCACGGACGTCTCCCTGTACAAGCAGGAACACGATGTCGTCCATGGAAAAAGTCGTCGAGTGGTCATGTCACGTTTAATCTAGTCTGCAAAGGCTACTACTTCTACTACAACACATGCACAGGGCAATAGGGTCATCAAGTGCACGGTTGTCGACGGGACGCTGTAATTTATTGCCACTTGATTTTAATAAGACATATCCCATTTTTACGCAGCACTCTCAATATCACTTCCAACTGGGCCCTACCGCTAGTAACTTACATGAGTCAAGGGCCCCCCTCGAGTAGATCTAACATTGCTAGAAATTGGTTCCGCGCCATTTGCATGCAGTGGAATCGAGGTCTGCCATGAGCGTGTTTTCAATGCAGTTCTAAAGTGGAGATCGTGGCTGTTTCAAAAAAAAGGGAACCCAAAAAAGGTGGAGATCGTGGTAGCCCCCCGCCCACCACACGTGTCCACTCGAGGACTACGAATGGTCCGGTGTTTATAAACCCGCTCGACCTTCTTCTTCCATGTGCTCGTGTCATTTTCCCCAGTCTGTCTAGTCCCAAGACCCCAATCTGCACCTATCGCGCGCGCCGAAGCTTCCTCGCTTGCATTACCTCCTTCCCTAGGTGCGCCATGAAGCGTACACGTGGAGTTGAGCCGGAGGTGAAGCCAGTTGAAGCCACAACAGCAGATGGCTCGGTCATTGCCAAGAAGGCGGAGGCGTCTTCTCTGGGAACGAATGCCGCTCGTCGCCGCGCCTTCGAGGGTTCGAGCTCATCCGTCCAGCCAGTAGTCGTCGCCACCGAGCAGCAGGTGGACGACAATGTCGTGGTGCCAGCGGCAGATCTAGATGGGGGACAGGCGGCAGGCAAAGGCAATCTGGTGCTCTACATCAACAACCCCATCGCCGTCCAAGAAATCTTCGATGCAATCGCGGAGAATGACGAGTTCTAGGAGGAGGTCCCTGATGAGGAGTCTGAGGTACTACATTGCTAGCTTCTCTAGTCCTAGCCGCAGATTTCACTGTTCATACATAGGATTTGCTCAATCGTGTACATATTCTTTTGCTCTTGAAGTAGGGTAGTATATATATGGTTCGATCGGTGGATTGATGCATCTGCCATCTAGTCACAAAACCCCAATCCGTCTTGTCACAAAACCCCAATCTGCCCATCTACCATCTAGTTGAGTTTGCTAGTTGAGTGTTGATTTCGATACACAACATGCCTATAACATTACATTTCTATTCCTTACTGAGCCCAATGATTCAATTTTTCCCCAAAATAGTGCAAGGGCATCTGATGGTGTCGTTTTCTTAGGGATGGTTAGTGAACCTAAGGCAGCAATGCACATAAACAATATAGGTTGTGATGTTGGTATTTTGGTTCTCCGACTCCATCTCTAAAAAAAAGGAGGCCCTAATTTTTTTCTCATATGGATTCTATACATATAATCTATTGTTTCTGATCTATGAATGTGTCGTATGATGCATATGTATATCCTTGAATATTGTTTTGTACGATTACATTTCAATTTCTTATTGTGGACAATGATTCAAATTTACCCCAAAGAGAGGCAGACACATTGGTGTTAGATTTTTCAGGGATGAGTTAGCAAACCCGGGGCCATGTACAAGATCAATATAAGATGTGCAATTGTTACTTGGTTCGCTTACGCCATCCCTAAAGAAACTTATGAGGCCGCAATCTTTATTCTACATTCATAGAACTATGATATTTGAATTATCTATTCCATGCATTCATAGTGTATAAGAATTACATTTCAGTTTGTCACCGAGGCCGATGATTGAAATTTGCCCCAAAAGAGTTCAAGGGGAGACACATATGATGGTGTCGTGTTTTAGGGATGGGTTGGTGAACCTGAGGCAGCAATGCACACAAACAATATAGGTTATGATGTTGGTACTTTGGTTCTCCAACTCCATCTCTGAAACAAATTATGAGGCCATAGATTTATTCTCATATGGAACTACATATATGATCCTTAAATTGTTTCTGATCTTTGAATGATTCGTATGATGCATATGTATATGAATGATTTTGATCATAAGTATTTTTAACATGTACTTGAAGATTAATTGTTTGGTTTTTTATTTATAATTACAATATTTAGGCTTGTTTTTGTACCTGGCTGTATATCCCTGAATATTGTTTTGTACGATTACATTTCAAGTTCTATTGTGGCCAATGATTCAAATTTGCCGCCAAAGAAAGGCAGACACATTGGTGTTAGATTTTTTCAGGGATGAGTTAGCGAACCTGGGGCGATGTACAAGAACATTATAGGTTGTGCAATTGTTACTTGGTTTGCCCACTCCATCCCTGAAGAAACTTACGATGCCCCTAGATTTATTCTACATACACTCTGATGCAATTAATTGTCATTGTGTTGAGATGAAATGATATATGAACTGATCAAACTATTGCTGAGATGCTTTCTCTTTGATATCCACGTATATATTGTCTTACATGTAAATGTTGTTAATTCTTGAGTTGTAATACAAATCAATCATATGTATGAGTTCTAAGTTATGTTCTGAAAAATAAACAGGAGGATGATGATGAAGTGGACGATAGCAAGGAATCCAGAGACAACAAGAGCCTCTACGTGCTGAGGCGGTTACGGTGTGGGCTAATACGTTTCTACCGTAGGGGGAGACTGTTTTGCCCATTCCGTGGCAGAGCAATCAACATGGACCTCGACATCATGATCCAACATGCGGTGGGCGTTGCCATAGGCGGAGGCAAAAGCCATAGGCCGATTACCTTGGCGCGGCACGCAGCCTTTGGCAAATTCCTCCCGGATTATGTCAGGACTGGCCTATATCCCATCGACTAGGCTGTCCCTGCCTCCTGCTAATGCCCCTTCCCTGCTAGGCATCTCCGTGTCCCGGCCTCCTGCTGCCGCCCCTGCTTTTATTTTGTTTTAGTTAATTATTACCTGTGTGTGGCATGTAAGACAATATATTCGTGGTGTCTCTAGTGAACCTTCTATATTAATCTACTCCTTTATATGGAGTGCCTTAAAATTTCTAGTGTTCAATTATATTACTGATCATGCTCATGCACACTACAAAATATTTTTAGTGCTCGATTATATTATAATTGTCAAGGAATACATCAACAAGTTAAATTTGTTGAAATTTTGTATTGAAGTAACTAAATGATCTCACATCGGCGGTGGACGTTTGCAGAAGCCGAAGGCATCAGCCGAAGACCTTGGAGCGGCACACAGTCTTCAGCAAATTCCTTACAGGTTCAACAACGGGTTGCCGGCGCCTAGCTCCGAATTCGCTTATAGGTCCAACATGGCAGAACTTGAGCTACCACAGAGACCTCGGCAAAGGTGGCAGAATTGGTGCGGGTGCAACCACGACGACGGCGAGCTTGGATTCTAGAGGAGGAAAACAGAACCGAGCATGGTCGACACGGTGACAGATCTTATCGGGAATCAATTCTCGTTCCCGCATCGTGCCATGGGTGCGTCCATGGTGAGGGCGAGCTCCTACTCGGGATGGGGAGGAGAGCGGGGCCGAGCAGGTTTGTCACGTCCCAGATCTACGCCATGGCCGCAACCACAGATTGCCGCTCCGGGGAAGAAGAAGACGCGTAATGGATGCAGGCGCCAACGCTGCAAGCCTACAGGGAGGAGAGTGGGGCTGAGCAGGTTCATCCATGTCCCAGCTATGTGCCATGACTGCGACGACCCATAGATTGCCGCTCCGGGGAAGAAGAAGACGCATAATGGACGCAGGTGCCAATGCTGCAAGCCTAATTGACACCTAAGGGGCGGGAGCAACATAACAGCGAGAACTGATAGGGGGGCAACTTAACGGCCATTATCTTGATATTTTGTATTGAAACGTAAAGTTGAATTCGTGCCAAAAAAGACCCTTTGAATATTTGGCACACCAACTGTAGTCATCGTGGCTGATTTCAGGCAACTTGGGTACCGCGTTGCCTGGGTGCCCCAACTTTCGGGCCGCAAAATGATATTCTCCATGCAATGACACTGGTGGATTCATATGTGGTTTGTGAAAAGAACACACATTCAATGACTCTAGTTGTGGTTCATGAAAAGAACACACATGCAATGAATCTAGTGCTGGTTTAGGATAAGAACACACATGCAATGACTCTACTGGATCCATGTGGTTTGTGAAAAGAACACACATGCAATAACTCTAGTGGATCCATATGTGGTTTTTGAAAATAACACACATTTAATGACTCTAGTTATCGTTCATGAAAAGAACACACATGCAATGACTCTAGTGGATCCATATGTGGTTTGTGAAAATAACACACATGCAATGACCCTGGTGGATCCATATGTGGTTTATGAAAAGAACACACATGCAATCACTTTGGTGCTAGTTTAGGATAAGGAGACAAATGCATTGACTCTAGTGGATCCATATTTGGTTTGTGAAAAGAACACACATGCAATGACACTTGTGGATCCAAATGTGGTTTGTGAAAAGAACACACATTCAATGATAGTGCTGGATCCATGTGGTTTGTGAAAAGAACAGACATACAATGACACTGGTGGATCCATGTGGTTCAAGAAAATAACACACATGTAATGACTTTGGTGTATCCATCTATGTTTTGTGAAAAGAACAGACGTGCAATGATCTAGTGCTGGTTTAGGATAAGAACACACATTCAATGACTCTAGTGGATCCATATGGTTTGTGAAAAGAACACACATGCAATGACACTGGTGGATCCATATGTGGTTTGTGAAAAGAACACACATTCAATGACAGTGGTGGATCCACATGTGGTTTTTGAAAAGAACACACATTCAATGACTCTAGTTGTGGTTCATGAAAAGAACACACATGCAATGACTCTAGTGGATCCATATGTGGTTCATGAAAATAACACACGTGCAATGACTCTGGTGGATCCATATGTGGTTGATGAAAACAACATACATGTCATGACTCTAGCGCTGGTTTAGGATAAGGACACAAATGAAATGACTCTAGTGGATCCATATTTGGTTTGTGAAAAGAACACACATACAATGACACTCGTGGATCCATATGTGGTTTGTGAAAAGAAGACACATTCAATGATAGTGGTGGATCCATGTGGTTTGTGAAAAGAATAGACATGCAATGACACTGGTGGATCCATGTGGTTCATGAAAATAATACAGATGCTATGACTTTGGTGGATCCATCTGTGGTTTGTGAAAAGAACAGACGTGCAATGATCTAGTGCTACTTTAGGATAAGAATACACATGCAATGAATCTAGTGGATCCATATGTGGTTTGTGAAAAGAACACACATGTAATGACACTGGTGGATCCATATGTGGTTTGTGAAAATAACACACATTCAATGATAGTGGTGGATCAATATGTGGTGTGTGAAAATAATAGACATACAATGACTCTGGTGGATCCATATGTGGTTTGTGAAAATAACACATATGCAATGACTCTAGTGCTGGTTTAGGATAAGAACACACATGCAATGACTCTGGTGGATCCATATGTGTTTTGTTAAAAGGACACACATTCAATGACTCTAGTTGTGGTTCATGAAAACAATACGGACGCGATGACTCTAGTGCTGGTTTAGGATAAGGAGACAAATGCAATGACTCTAGTGGATCCATATTTGGTTTGTGAAAAGAACACACATGCAATGACACTGGTGGATCGATATGTGGTTTGTGAAAAGAACACACATTCAATGACAGTGGTGGATCCATATGTGGTTTATGAAAAGAACAAACATGCAATGACTCTGGTGGATCCATATGTGGTTTTTGAAAAGAACACACATTCAATGAGTCCAGTTGTGGTTCATGAAAGGAACACACATGCAATGACACCGGTGGATCCATATGTGGTTTGTGAAAAGAACACACATTCAATTACTCTAGTTGTGGTTCATGAAAAGAACACACAAGCACTGACTGTAGTGGATCCATATGTGGTTCATGAAAATACCACACATGGAATGAATCTGGTGGATCCATGTGTGGTTTATGAAAAGAACACACATGCAATGACTCTAGTGCTGGTTTAAGATAAGGACACAAATACAATGACTCTAGTGGATCCATATTTGGTTTGTTAAAAGAACACACATGCAATGACACTGGTGGATCCATATGTGGTTTGTGAAAAGGACACACATTCAATGACTGTGGTGGATCCATGTGGTGTATGAAAAGAATAGACGTGCAATGACACTGGTGGATCCATGTCGTTCATAAAATTAACACTCATGCAATCACTTTGGTGGATCCATCTGTGGTTTGTGAAAAGAGCAGACGTGCAATGATCTAGTGTTGGTTTAGGGTAAGAATAGACATGCAACGACTCTAGTGGATCCATATGTGGTTTGTGAAAAAAAAACATTCAATGACATTGGTGCATCCATATGTGGTTTGTGAAAACAACACATCTTCAATGACAGTGGTGGATCCATATGTGGTTTGTGAAAATAACAAACATGCAATTACTCTGGTGGATCCATATATGGTTTGTGAAAAGAACACACATTAAATGACTCTAGTTGTTGTTCAGGAAAAGAACACACATGCAATGACACTAGTGGATCCATGTGGTTCATGAAAATAACACACATGCAATGACACTGGTGGATCCATATGTGATTTGTGAAAAGAACACACATTCAATGACTCTAGAGCTGGTTGATGAAAGGAACACACAGGCAATGACTCTAGTGGATCCATATGTGGTTTGTGAAAAGAACACACATGCAATGACTCTGGTGGATCCATATATGTTTTATGAAAAAAACACACATGCAATGACTCTAGTGCTAGTTTAGGATAAGAACACACATTCAATGATTGTGGTGGATCAATATGTGGTTTGTGAAAAGAACACACGTGCAATGACTCTATTGCTGGTTTAGGATAAGCACACATATGCAATGAATCTGGTGGATCCATATGTGGTTTGTGAAAAGAACACACATTCAATGACTCTAGTTGTGGTTCATGAAAAGAACACACATGCAATGACTCTAGTGCTAGTTTAGGATAAGGATAAACATGCAATGACTCTACTGGATCCATGTGGTTTGTGAAAAGAACACACATGCAATAACTCTGGTGGATCCATATGTGGTTTGTGAAAATAACACACATTCAATGACTCTAGTTATGGTTCATGAAAAGAACACACATGCAATGACTCTAGTGGATCCATATGTGGTTCATGAAAATAACACACATGCAATGACTTTGGTGGATGCATATGTGGTTTATGAAAAGAACACACATGCAATGACTCTAGTGCTGGTTTAGGATAAAGACACAAATGCAATGACTCTAGTGGATCCATATTTGGTTTGTGAAAAGAACACACGTGCAATGACACTGGTGGATCCATATGTGGTTTGTGAAAAGAATACACATTCAATGACAGTGGTGGATCCATGTGGTTTGTGAAAAGAACGGACATGCAATGACACTGGTGGATCCATGTGGTTCAAGAAAATAACACACATGCAATCACTTTGGTGGATCCATTTGTGGTTTGTGAAAAGAACAGACGTGCAATGATCTAGTGCTGGTTTAGGATAAGAATACACATGCAATGACAGTACTGGATCCATATGTGGTTTGTAAAAAGAACACACATGCAATGACATTGGTGGATCCATATGTGGTTTGTGAAAAGAACACACATTCAATGACAGTGGTGGATCCATATGTGGTTTTTGAAAAGAACACACATTCAATGACTCTAGTTGTGGTTCATGAAAAGAACACACATGCAACGACTCTAGTGGATCCATATGTGGTTCATGAAAATAACACACGTGTAATGACTCTGGTGGATCCATATGTGGTTGATGAAAACAACACACATGCAATGACTCTAGTGCTTGTTTAGGATAAGGACACAAATTCAATGACTCTAGTGGATCCATATTTGGTTTGTGAAAAGAACACACATGCAATGACACTGGTGGATCCATATGTGGTTTGTAAAAATAATACACATTCAATGATAGTGGTGGATCCATGTGGTTTGTGAAAAGAATAAACATGTAATGACATTGGTGGATTCATGTGGTTCATGAAAATAACACACATGCAACGACTTTGGTGGATCCATCTGTGGTTTATGAAAAGAACATACGTGCAATGATCTAGTGCTACTTTAGGATTAGAATACACATGCAATGACTCTATTGGATCCATATGTGGTTTGTGAAAAGAACACACATGTAATGACACTAGTTGATCCATATGTGGTTTGTGAAAAGAACACACATTCAAGGATAGTGGTGGATCCATATGTGGTTTTCGAAAAGAACACACATTCAATGACTCTTGTTGTGGTTGATGAAAAGAACACACATGCAATAACACTTGTGGATCCATGTGGTTCATGAAAATAACACACATGCAATGACACTGGTGGATCCATATGTGATCCTACGGGGTGGAGACAATAGGGTCGGTCCATGGATTTTCCTTCCTTTTGCTACATTTCGCTCAAAGGGTTGAAGGGAGATAGGGCGAACAACCCAACCCTTGGAACCACCTACAGCTCTAGGTGGCGAAGAGCCGACATCGAGGTGCCAAACCTTCCCGTCGATGTGGACACTTGGGTCAAGTGTCTAAGTGTTAGTTTCAAGTATGTGTTAGTTTCTTCTTATGATAGACTGAAGGCTTATCGGCGTGCGAAGGTTCTCTGGACCATCAACATATTGTTTCAGCTCGGTGGAAACCAAATTCTTTTCCTCGAGGCTCTCTTGAATGAAATTAGGTCATCTTCCTAAACGTACCTTATTTATGGTGGCGGATATCGAAACTATCCCTTTGTTCTCGAGAGAGGATGTTGAGACTTCTATGGATTCTAAAAAAGGATCAGAGGTTCCGCTCTTTTGTGCAGAAAAAGAAAGAGCAGGGCAATCTTTCAAACTTGCATTCAAAATGTGAAATGTAAATCTAAACCTGGTGGGGCGCGTGGTGCTTCCCTCACTCTCAAGTGCATTTGTTTACCAATTTCTTTCTTGAAGAGGACCCCGAGCCGAGGTTGGAACAATTCTGGATTTTCTTGTTGGTTCCTTCTTTATTATTTATTCAAAGTTAGTCTCTTCCATTCGGTGATTCTGTTCATGGATTAACAAAAATGTGCAAGAGCTCTATTTGCCTCTTGTCTTCACTTTCCACTAATCTGGCAAAGGGCAGAGTAACCACTTTGATTACTGATACTGAATCTAGTGAAAGTCTAGTTGGAATGTATTTATGTGTCGAATTGAGATAGAGTTGGATGGCTAGTTAAGCGGGCGGAAGAGAGAGAAGGTATTATTTTGTCAAGCTCAAAACCATGAGCTAATCAGACAGATGCAAGTGGGGAATTCCTCTTCCAACTCGTCCCAGAATGGGCGTTATGGCAAAGAACAAGAAGAAAAAGACAGAAGGAATTTGTCCAATAGTAACAAATGGCTTCAAAATAGAAAGTTGAGAAGACCTGCCTACTTCTGTATCGGTGGATGTGAAAAGAACACACATTCAATGACTCTAGAGCTGGTTCATGAAAGGAAGACACATTCAATGACTCTAGTGGATCCATATGTGGTTTGTGAAAAGAACAGACATGCAATGACTCTGGTGGATCCATATGTGGTTTTTGAAAAGAACACGCATTCAATGAATCTAATTGTGGTTCATGAAAATAACACACATGCAATGACACTAGTGAATCCATGTTGTTCATGAAAATAACACACATGAAATGACACTGGTGGATCCATATGTGGTTTGTGAAAAGAACACACATTCAATGACTCTAGTTGTGGTTCATGAAAAGAGCACACATGCAATGACTCTAGTGGATCCATATGTGGTTCATGAAAATAACACACATGCAATGACTATGGTGGATCCATATGTGGTTTATGAAAATAACACACATGCAATGACTCTAGTGCTGGTTTAGGATAAGGACACAAATGCAATTACTCTAGTGGATCCATATTTGGTTTGTGAAAAGAACACACATGTAATGACACTCGTGGATCCAAATGTGGTTTGTGAAAACAAGACACATTCAATGAAAGTGGTGGATCCATGTGGTTTGTGAAAAGAACAGACATGTAATGACATTAGTGGATACATGTGGTTCATGAAAATAACACACATGCAACGACTTTGGTGGATCCATCTGTGGTTTATGAAAAGAACATACGTGCAATGATCTAGTGCTACTTTAGGATAAGAATACAATGCAATGACACTATTGGATCCATATGTGGTTTGTGAAAATAACACACATGTAATGACACTAGTTGATCCATATGTGGTTTGTGAAAAGAACACACATTCAAGGATAGTGGTGGATCAATATGTGGTTTGTGAAAATAATAGACATGTAGTGACTCTGGTGGATCCATATGTGGTTTGTGAAAAGAACACACATTCAATGACTCTAGTTGTGGTTCATGAAAGGAACACACATGCAATAACACTGGTGGATCCATGTGGTTGATGAAAATAACACACATGCAATGACACTGGTGGATCCATATGTGATCCTACGGGGTGGAGACAATAGGGTCGATCCATGGATTTTCCTTCCTTTTGCTACATTTCGCTCAAAGGGTTGAAGGGAGATAGGGCGAACAACCCAACCCTTGGAACCACCTACAGCTCCAGGTGGCGAAGAGCCGACATCGAGGTGCCAAACCTTCCCGTCGATGTGGACGCTTGGGTCAAGTGTCTAAGTGTTAGTTTCAAGTAAGTGTTAGTTTCTTCTTATGATAGACTGAAGTCTTATCGGCGTGCGAAGGTTCTCTGGACCATCAGCATATTGTTTCAGCTCGGTGGAAACCAAATTCTTTTCCTCGAGGATCTCTTGAATGAAATTAGGTCAGCTTCCTAAACGTACCTTATTTATGGTGGCGGATATCGAAACTATCCCTTTGTTCTCGAGAGAGGATGTTGAGACTTCTATGGATTCTAAAAAAGGATCAGAGGTTCCCCTCTTTTGTGCAAAAAAAGAAAGAGCAGGGCAATCTTTCAAACTTGCATTCAAAATGTGAAATGTAAATCTAAACCTGGTGGTGCGCGTGGTGCTTCCCTCACTCTCAAGTGCATTTGTTTACCACTTTCTTTCTTTAAGCGGACCCCGAGCCGAGGTTGGAACAATTCTGGATTTTCTTGTTGGTTCCTTCTTTATTATTTATTCAAAGTTAGTCTCTTCCATTCGGTGATTCTGTTCATGGATTAACAAAAATGTGCAAGAGCTCTATTTGCCTCTTGTCTTCACTTTCCACTAATCTGGCAAAGGGCAGAGTAACCACTTTGATTACTGATACTGAATCTAGTGAAAGTCTAGTTGGAATGTATTTATGTGTCGAATTGAGATAGAGTTGGATGGCTAGTTAAGCGGGCAGAAGAGAGAGAAGGTATTATTTTGTCAAGCTCAAAACCATGAGCTAATCAGACAGATGCAAGTGGGGAATTCCTCTTCCAACTCGTCCCAGAATGGGCGTTATGGCAAAGAACAAGAAGAAAAAGACAGAAGGAATTTGTCCAATAGTAACAAATGGCTTCGAAATAGAAAGTTGAGAAGACCTGCCTAGTTCTGTATCGGTGGATGTGAAAAGAACACACATTCAATGACTCTAGAGTTGGTTCTGGAAAGGAACACACATTCAATGACTCTAGTGGATCCATATGTGGTTTGTGAAAAGAACAGAAATGCAATGACTCTGGTGGATCCATATGTGGTTTTTGAAAAGAACACGCATTCAATGACTCTAGTTGTGGTTCATGAAAATAACACACATGCAATGACACTGGTGAATCCATGTTGTTCATGAAAGTAACACACATGAAATGACACTGGTGGATCCATATGTGGTTTGTGAAAAGAACACACATTCAATGACTCTAGTTGTGGTTCATGAAAAGAGCACACATGCAATGACTCTAGTGGATCCATATGTGGTTCATGAAAATAACACACATGCAATGACTAT
Source organism: Avena insularis (assembly GCA_023614405.1). NCBI lineage: Eukaryota > Viridiplantae > Streptophyta > Magnoliopsida > Poales > Poaceae > Avena > Avena insularis. Next base: position 650,969 of record JAJUPC010000129.1, on the reverse strand, counting down.
GGTGGATCCATATGTGGTTTATGAAAATAACACACATGCAATGACTCTAGTGCTGATTTAGGATAAGGACACAAATGCAATTACTCTAGTGGATCCATATTTGGTTTGTGAAAAGAACACACATGCAATGACACTTGTGGATCCATATGTGGTTTGTGAAAAGAAGACACATTCAATGAAAGTGGTGGATCCATGTGGTTTGTGAAAAGAACAGACGTGCAATGACACTGGTGGATACATGTGATCCATAAAATAACACACATGCAATGACTTTGGTGGATCCATCTGTGGTTTGTGAAATCAAGAGATGTGCAATGATCTAGTACTGGTTTAGGATAAGCATACACATGCAATGACTCTAGTGGATCCATATGTGGTTTGTGAAAAGAACACACATGCAATGACACTGGTGGATCCGTATGTGGTTTGTGAAAAGAACACACATTCAATGACAGTGGTGGATCCATATGTGGTTTGTGAAAATAACAGACATGCAATGACTCGGGTGGATCCATATGTGGTTTGTGAAAAGAAGACACATTCAATGACTCTAGTTGTGGTTCATGAAAAGAACACACATGCAATGACACTGGTGGATCCATGTGGTTCATCAAAATAACGCACATGCAATGACACTGGTGGATCCATATGTGATTTGTGAAAAGAACACACATTCAATGACTCTAGAGCTGGTTCATGAAAGGAACACACATGCAATGTCTCTAGTGGTTACATATGTGGTTTGTGAAAAGTACACACATGCAATGACTCTGGTGGATCCATATGTGGTTTGTGAAAAGAACACACATCAATGACTCTAGTGCTGGTTTAGGATAATAACACATATTCAATGACTCTGGTGGATCCATATGTGGTTTGTGAAAAGAACACACATGCAATGACTCTAGTGCTGGTTTAGGATAAGAACACACATTCAATGACTCTGGTGGATCCATATGTGGTTTGTGAACAGAACACAAATTCAATGACTCTAGTTGTTGTTCATGAAAACAACACGCATGCGATGACTCTAGTGCTGGTTTAGGATAAGGACACAAATGCAATGACTCTAGTGGATCCATATTTGGTTTGTGAAAATAACACACATGCAATGACACTCGTTGATCCATATGTGGTTTGTGAAAAGAACACACATTCAATGACAGTGGTGGATCCATATGTGGTTTATGAAAAGAACAAACATGCAATTACTCTGGTGGATCCATATGTGGTTTTTGAAAAGAACACACATTCAATGAGTCTAGTTGTGGTTCATGAAAAGAACACACATGCAATGACACTGGTGGATCCATATGTGGTTTGTGAAAATAACACACATTCAATGACTCTAGTTGTGGTTCATGAAAAGAACACACATGCAATGACTCTAGTGGATCCATATGTGGTTCATGAAAATAACACACATGCAATGAATCTGGTGGATCCATATGTGGTTTATGAAAAGAACACACATGCAATGACTCTAGTGTTGGTTTAAGATAAGGACACAAATGCAATGACTCTAGTGGATCCATATTTGGTTTGTGAAAAGAACACACATGCAATGACACTGGTGAATCCATATGTGGTTTGTGAAAAGGACACACATTCAATGACAATGCTGGATCCATGTGGTTTCTGAAAAGAATAGACGTGCAATGAAACTAGTGGATCCATGTGGTTCATGAAAATAACACTCATGCAATCACTTGGGTGGATCCATCTGTGGTTTGTGAAAAGAGCAGACGTGCAATGATCTAGTGCTGGTTTAGGATAAGAATACACATGCAATGACTCTAGTTGATCCATATGTGGTTTGTGAAAAAAAAATACATGCAATGACATTGGTGGATCCATATGTGGTTTGTGAAAAGAACACACATTCAATGACAGTGGTGGATCCATATGTGGTTTGTGAAAATAACAGACATGCAATTACTCTGGTGGATCCATATGTGGTTTATGAAAAGAACACACATTCAATGACTCTAGTTGTGGTTCATGAAAAGAACACACATGCAATGACACTAGTGGATCCATGTAGTTTATGAAAATAACACACATGCAATGACACTAGTGGATCCATATGTGATTTGTGAAAAGAACACACATTCAATGACTCTAGAGCAGGTTCATGAAAGGAACACACATGCAATGACTCTAGTGTATCCATATGTGGTTTGTGAAAAGAACACACATGAAATGACTCTGGTGGATCCATATGTGGTTTATGAAAAGAACACAAATGGAATGACTCTAGTGCTGCTTTAGGATAAGAACACACATCCAATGACTCTATTGCTGTTTTAGGATAAGCACACACATGCAATGACTCTGGTGGATCCATATGTGGTTTGTGAAAAGAACACAAATTCAATGACTCTAGTTGTGGTTCATGAAAAGAACACACATGCAATGACTCTAGTGCTGGTTTAGGATAAGAACACACATGCAATGACTCTACTGGATCCATGTGGTTTGTGAAAAGAACACACATGCCATACTCTGGTCAATCCATATGTGGTTTGTGAAAATAACACACATTCAATTACTCTAGTTATGGTTCATGAAAAGAACACACATGCAATGACTCTAGTGGATCCATATGTGGTTCATGAAAATAACACACATGCAATGACTTTGGTGAATGCATATGTGGTTTATGAAAAGAACACACATGCAATGACTCTAGTGGATCCATATGTGGTTCATGAAAATAACACACATGAAATGCATCTGGTGGATCCATATGTAGTTTATGAAAAGAGGACACATGCAATGATTCTAGTGCTGGTTTAGGATAAGGACACAAATGCAATGACTAGTGGATCCATATTTGGTTTGTGAAAATAACACACATGCAATGACACTGGTGGATCCATATGTGGTTTGTGAAAAGGACACACATTCAATGACAGTGGAGGATCCATGTGGTTTGTGAAAAGAATAGACGAGCAATGACACTAGTGGATCCATGTGGTTCATGAAAATAACACACATGCAATCACTTTGGTAGATCCATTTCTGGTTTGTAAAAAGAGCAGACATGCAGTGATCTAGTGCTGGTTGAGGATAAGAATACACATGCAATGACTCTAGTGGATCCATATGTGGTTTGTGAAAAAAAAACACATGCAATGTTGGGGGGATACCCCCGGGTAGGGTCACGCCGGGGTATAAAGGCCGAGTTAGCCGAGGTTCGGCAAGGCTAAAGCGGATGTTGTCCGGGTCACCTCAAGGCAGGCCGGATCACGAGGTAACCCGGACCAGGGGGCGTCCACCTAACTAGGTCTCAACCGACTTAAGCAGTATGTCGGAGTGGCGTGTTTAACTTGTATGCAGGAACGGGTGTGGCCAGATCAACTATGATCCGGGTCATATCTAGCTTCAAGGAGAAGGAAGGAATCTCGCTGGTCAAAAGAAGCCCCGGTACGCACGGCATGAGCAAAGCAAAAGAGGGCAGGACCACCGAGGCGTGGCCGACAGAGGTGACGATGCCCGTGTCGGCTGACGCAGGCGCCGCAGAGGCTCACGTAGCCTCTGCATGGGTGACACGGGGTAAAAGCACCCCGGTCGGTTTGCTATTTTCGGAGGAGGCATATTCCCTGGAATATGCCTCCACGTATTCCCTAAGTTGAGACCTAGCCACCCCTATATAAGGAGGGCTAGGGCCTCTATAGAAGGGGTTCCTCTATTCTGAAAGGTTCTAGGTTCTAAGGGTCTTGTTCGGGTTAACTATGGGTGAGAGTAACAGAGCTCCTTCTTCCTCCTCTCGCCAATACAACTCTAGGAGCACTTGTAATCTGTGAACTGAATCGAATACAAAGCTTCTGTGTGGGGAATCACCTCACTATCCCTCCCTGGATTCCCCTAGTGCTATTAGTTCCCACCTTTAGCCTATCCATGGCATCTGCCGTGACACCACCACGACAGTTGGCGCCCACTGTGGGGCTAGCAGCGCTAGCAGGGGTGAAGATCCGGACGGGAAACCTCCTCGGCACCGGAGAATGCATCGTCTCCGGGCTCGTTCAGCGCTTTGGAGCGCTGGACTTCGTCAGCGAAAACGCTGGCTACTTCGGCACGCACCCCCTTCCGCGCAACAGACTCTTTGTCAAGCTTGGTGCGCACAAGGTCTACGTTGCAGTGGACGTATCATGCGTTCATCCTCGACACGTCGTAGAGGCAGGGGAGCCACCCCTTAGCGTGGTTCACGGGGCGCATATCACTCGCTCCCCGGACCGTCAAAGTAATGATGATCGCGCGGTGCAAAGCGCAAGCAAGGATCCGCACCAGATCCGGAGGTAACACCTAAGGCACCGAGGAAAGGTAGAGGACCTCCACTAGAGAGGCCTGAGAATGTGAGAGAAGCTATGGATAGCTTGGCAAACCGTAGCAGCAGTGGTAGATCCGGCTCAGGCACAGGCCGAGCTAGAGGAAACTAGGCAGAAAATTCTAGAGGGAGCGAAAAAAAGATTGCTGCGGCTCAGCAGTCGTTGAACATGACGCTGCTTGAGTACGCAAAGGCAAATAAAGTAGATGCTGTAAAAGTGAAGGGGAGAAATCTCATGAGTGAAATGAACAAAGAAGGTGATACTCGGATTGAGGAGTCAGAAAACTGTTTGTTTGTGGGGCTGCCGAAGTACAGTACCTCGGCGAAAAACCTCAGAGCAGCGGATGCAGCTGCATCCGAGCTAGAGGGTCTGACGGGTGAAGCCCGTCAGAGACAGCAAGATCGGGTCAATGAGTTGGTTCAGATCGCGAACAGGCAAAATGAGGAGCTGCTCAGGGCAAACCCGGAGAGAGCTGGGGCCTCCAAGATCGTTCATTCAGCGGTGGGTAACCCGGAGAAATCCGCTGGAGCCGCATCGTCTCCTCATGGTGGTCCAAGGAGAGAGGAGGTAGTAACCTCGGCCAGGAGAAACAAGAAGATTGTTTCGTATGACCCGACAAGGGCAGGAAAGGCAAAAGAGGTACAAAGAAACGACGATCGACAGAGTGTAAGCCGAGGTGAAGCTAGCCGAGGTAACCGTGACCAAGGCAATCCGGTCAAGGAAATGCTGTTAACGGCAATGCCGGACAGCGCAACTCTGTAGGACAACCGCAACAGCGGAATATACCAAGGCAAGAGCAAAGTGCCGGCCGAGGTATGCAACAGAGAGATGCGCCACGAGAGCGAGACCGGTATAACGATGGAGATTCGGAAATGGTGAATGTAGGATACCCAAGGCCGGACTATCATGTGATAGGGTCGAGATTAGGAAGCAAGGATTTGATGCCGGATGATGCCAGGTTGAAACTGGATCGACTGTATAGGTCGGAGCAGATTGAAAGTCAAGGTCCTCCAGGTCTTGCGTGTTTTGGACCCCGGATCATGAAAGAGGCACGAAGACATATGATGGCAGCACTAAGCCAGAGGATTGGTTGATAAATTATGCTACGGCTGTGAAAATTGCTACAGGTAACTTGCGATGGGCTGTGAGATATGTACCCCAGATGTTGGAGGGGCCAGCAAGGGTATGGTTGAACAATTTGCCGCCCGGAAGTATTAACTGCTAGATCGATTTTGAGGAAATGTTCATCAGCAATTTCTCGAGTACGTATCAGAGGACAAATAGGCCACAGACCCTATCTATGTGCAAGCAAAGAAAGAATGAGATGGACCGGGAGTTTTTAACCCGGTGGTGTACCGTGCGAAACTCGTGTGAGGGTGTGATAGAGTCACAGGCCATAGCATGGTTTGCGCAAGGATGCAGATATGCAAGTGAGCTGTGGCAAAAGTTGCAAAGGAAAATGCCAACTACGTTGGCAGAGATGATCCGGATTGCTGATTCGTATGCTTTGGGTGATTTGACTCAACCTCGGTTCGTGTCCAACGAGTCGAATGAGGAGTACTACCAGAGAGATGGAGCCGGATCATCCCGGAGGAACGATTACAGAGGTAAAAGGAGAGATGATAGACCGGATCACCGGTACTATTCGCAACAAGTTGCAGTTGTGAATCAAGATCAGCCATGAATAGGGAGCAATCAGCGTCAGAAAACTGGAGGGCAACAATGGACACCAAGGAATGATGGCAAGAAAACTTGGATGCCAGAACAGAAGAAACCGTGGCAAGAAAAGAAGGACCGTCCGAGGTATACTTACGAGTCGATGTTGGATCAGCCGTGTAAGTTTCACATGCCAAATCCGAGTAACCCAGCGGGTCATACAACGAGGCAATGTGAGTGGATGCGTAAGATAGAACAAGGTGGTTCAGGGAATGCTCAGGCACCCCGGAATGATCAACCTCGGCAGGAGTTACTCCGGCAGCAATTGCTCTCCGGAGCGAACACGCAACAGCTAATGTTGCCTCCCCCTCCGCAGAGGTATGATAACCATGAGAGAAGGGATGCAGTGTATCAAGTAGAAAACCAGCATCATCCGGATCAGAGGTACCCCAGAAATGAGGAGAGAAATGAGTACAGGGAGCATCATCAGAGTTACCGTGTGTTTACCACTGAGCAAACAGATAGGAAGAGCTTGCAGCACCGACATATGGAGGTCAATGTGGTAATGCCAGTGGTGACGAGGTATATGCCTTGGTCGGACCAAGAAATTACTTGGAACATCAAAGATCATCCCAAGCTTATGCCGAGTCCCGGTTCATATGCATTAGTGCTAGACCCAACATTCATTGGGCCTAACATCAATGTGAGGTTCTCCAAGGTACTGATTGACAATGGCAGTAGCATTAACATCATGTATGCGGATACAATGCGCAAGTTGGGTATCTCGGAGAACATGCTCCAGGCTACAAGGACAACTTTCCATGGTATTGTACCAGGCATTTATTGTGAGCCCATAGGCAAAGTCCAGGTTGACGTGTTATTCGGCACGAGAGATAATTGCCGAACTGAGAATCTGGAGTTTGAAGTGGTGAACTTGGCATGTGCGTATCACGCATTACTCGTAAGACTAGCATTAAACAAGTTCATGGCAAGCTACCACATCAGTTATTTGAAGATGTAGTTGCCCGTGCCAAATGGAGTGATTACCATTGCTGGAGATTTGCGACGTTCCATTGAGTGTGCCTCAGCCGGGTCTAACCTAGCGGAGTCGCTCGTGATTGCACAAGAGAAAAGAAAAATCCAAGAGGTGGCAGCATTAGCTCAGTCCGCGTAGCAGTATATGCCCGCGTTGAGTAACCCGGATGGTAGCGTTTCGTTCCAAGCAGCAAAAGATACTAAGAAAGTGCCTGTTGATGATATGTTCCCAGAGCGCACCGTAAAAATTGGTGCCGGGTTGAATGATAAATAGGAAAGCGAGCTCGTCAACTTCCTCCGTGAGAATAGGGATATTTTTGCTTGGTCTACACAAGACTTGCAAGGTGTTCCGAGGGAGTTGGACGAGCACTCTTTGAACGTGAGACCTGGAGCAAGGCCGGTGAAGCAACCTCTCCGCCGCTTCGCTGAGGATAGGAGAAAAGTCATTGGAGACGAGATAGCTCGGTTGCTAGCAGCAGGATTTATCATGGAAGTACTCTATCCGGATTGGCTCTCTAATCCGGTGCTAGTGGAGAAGAAGAAGGATGACCCGAACGTGGCAGTGGTTTGGCGTATGTGTATCGATTACACGAACCTGAACAAGGCGTGTCCAAAAGATCCATTTCCACTTCCGAGGATAGATCAGGTCATAGACTCAACCATGGGATGTGAACTGTTGTCATTCATTGGTGCATACTCTGGTTTCCACTAGATACCTCTGAATCCGGATGATCAAATAAATACCGCATTTATCACCTCGTATGGGGCTTATTGCTATCACACCATGCCGTTTGGTTTACGTAATGCAGGTGCAACGTACCAAAGATGTATGCAAAAATGTTTGCACGACCAAATAGGTCAAAATGTACAAGTGTATGTGGATGATGTGGTTATCAAGACCAAGGAAAGCAAAACGCTCCTTGACGACATCAGGCAGACATTCGCGAACTTAACAAGGTTCCAGATGAAGCTTAACCCGTAAAAATGTACCTTCGGTGTCCCGGCTGGAAAATTACTCGGATTTCTCGTCTCCAGCCGAGGTATCGAAGTTAATCCAACTAAGATCTGGGCCATTGAACGAATGGAGTTGCCGAAGTGTCTTAACGAAGTCCAGAAGTTCACTGGGTGCCTAGCATCGTTAAGTCGGTTTGTATGTCGGTTGGGAGAAAAGGCATTGCCTATCTACCAACTCATGAAAAAGTTGGATAAGTTCATTTGGACGCCATAGGCTGATGAAGCCTTTACCCACTTAAAGAAGATGTTAGCCACTGCACCAGTGTTAGCCTCTCCACTATCAAAGGAGCCAATGTTGCTCTACATAGCCGCAACCAACCGAGTTGTAAGTGCAGTGATTGTGGTAGAGCGCGATGAAGAGGGTAAGTCGGTGCAGAGGCCAGTGTATTACTTGAGCGAGGTATTATCTACCTCAAAGCAGAACTACCCACACTTTCAAAAGTTGGTATATGGTGTTTATATGGCAGCTAAGAAGTTAAACCATTACTTTGAGTTGCACCCCATCAAAGTAATATGTGAAGCTCCCATATCCGAGATAATGGGTAACAAGGATGCAAGTGGTCGAATCGCAAAATGGGCAATCGAACTAGCTCCTTATGCGCCACAAGATGACAGAAGAGAAGCAATCAAGTCTCAAGCTGTAGCGGACTTTTTTGTGGATTGGGCCGAGGTACAATACGAACCACCGCCACCAGATCCGAACTACTGGAGGATGCATTTTGACGGGTCAAAAACAAAAACCGGGCTAGGCACCGGAGTTGTGCTTACCTCACCAAAGAAGGACCAGCTGAAATATGTGCTGCAAATCCATTTCGTGGCATCGAACAATGTCGCTGAGTATGAAGCACTTGTGCATGGGCTCAAAGTGGCAAAAGAGATTGGGATACGTCGGATACTATGCTTTGGCGACTCGGATTTGGTAATACAGCAAGTGTCGGGTTGTGGACGCCTTGATCCAAACATGGCTCGCTGATTTCATGTGCAGAAGATATCTGGTTACTTTGAGGGGTGTGAATTTCACCATGTACCCCGGGTGGAAAATGAGGCTGCCGACATGCTATCGAAGCTCGGATCAACCCGACAAGCAATTCCACCGGGTGTAGCATTGGAACACCTCAGAAAACCATCTATCAGGCCGTCCCCAGGAATCGACTCAATCTATGTCCCGAAAGATACAGAATCCGGAGCTGAGCCCATGGACATTGACATGGGAGGTGGTGCGCGAAACCCGGAGACTGCATCAGCAAACCCGGGTGCGTTTCAAGCCGAACCCGGGACTGCCTCGCAGGACCCGGGGAATGCTCAGCGTGATCCGGTTGAAGTTATGCGGTGGATCACATGGAAATTGATGAGGATGTGTTCCCTGTGCGAGCAATACCAGCTTGGGCACTGCCTATATTTCAATTTCTGAAAGATGGAATGTTACCCACTGAGGAGGTGTTATCCAGGAAAACTCAGAGGAGAGCAAAGGCATACACAATTATCAATTCCGAGTTGTACAAACGGAGTGTGACCAATGTCCTCCAGCGATGCGTTGACCCGGAAGAAGGGCTTGACATCCTCCGAGTTATACATCAAGGAGAGTGCGAGCATCATGCCTCATCCCGAGCCTTGGTGGCAAAAGCGTTCCGGCATGGATTCTACTGGCCAAGTGCCTTAGAACAAGCAGAAGATCTGGTGAGAAAATGCAATGGTTGTCAGAGGTATGCTACCAAGACGCATATGCCAATGTCGGAACTCAAGACCATACCAATTACATGGACATTTGCCGTATGGTGCTTAGATATGGTTGACCCGTTTAAACCAGCAAGGGGAAATATGACTCACATCTTGGTCATGGTGGATAAGTTTACAAAATGGATTGAAGTGAAGCCTATAAGAAAATGTGATGGAGCTACGGCCGTAAGATTTCTCAAAGACATTATCTTGAGATACGGTTATCCTCACAGTATCATAACTGATAATGGCACAAATTTTGCTGAAGGAGCATTTGCGTGATTCTGTCGGGATAAGAAGATCCGGCTGGACGTTGCCTCGGTAGCCCACCCTGCATCGAACCTACAGGCGGAAAGATCCAACGGATTAGTGTTATCCGGGATAAAACCCCGGCTCATTGAGCCACTGCAAAGATCAGCGGGTTGCTGGATAGAAGAACTACCAGCGGTACTGTGGAGTTTAAGAACAACTCTGAATCGATCAACAGGCTATACACCGTTTTTTCTGGTATATGGGGCAGAAGCTGTATTACCAGCCGACATAGCGCATGATTCGCCTAGGGTCACCCAATACACAGAAGCCGAAGTGCAAGAAGCCCGGCAAAATGATGTTGATCTGCTGGAAGAAGCGAGAGAATTGACATTGTCCAGATCCGCCATATATCATCAAAATCTCCGACGCTATCATAGCCGGAAAGTAAGCCCTCTAGTCTTTCGGGAAGGCGATCTGGTGCTCCGGTTGGTACAACGTACTGCTGGAATGCATAAATTATCCCCCCATGGGAAGGGCCATTCATTGTGAGCAAAGCACTGCACAATGATTGTTATTATCTTACCGATGCAAAGCCACAGGAAAAGAACAAGGCGGACAGGTCCGGCAAGGAATCTAAGCGTCCATGGAACGTAGCCCTACTTCGTACTCTCTACACTTAGCAGAGAAGTGTATGTATCTGAGTCTTCTCATATGTCGGTATGTATGCCGGCAATGAGCTTATCAATGAAATGTTGGCACCTCGGCAAGAACTCGGGACCGCTTAATAATATTTGTTGTCTTTTATTATTTATACGTCAGCTGGAGTAAGTTGTTCTAGTTAACTCGGATTAGTAATGTGTGAGCACCAAAAACCCAACTCTTCGACTTGTTGTTGTCCAACAAGAATTGGCTTCATGGCAAGCAAGAGAACAAGTTTGGAATTGCGTAGCACATGAAAAACGACTAAGGAAAAGAACTTAATCGAGACGACGTTTGTTTTTCGGACTAACCTTATATTTACTTTCAAATTACTATGCTAAATTATTTTGAGCTAAGCCTAAAAGTTTCTAAGTATTGTTAAAACAATTTTTGAAGCTCGGATTCGTAAGTCGTAAAACCGAATCAAGGTAGACACGAACCGAGCCAGAAGATTGGACGAACAAGAAAATGAAACTCGGGGACTACGCCCAAGTTAATCCGGCATACAAACTTAGTAGCAAAATATCACATGAGTACGGGATACAATTCCACCTGGCATACCGGGGATCTGATAAATTTTCAAGTGTTTTTACTTAAGGAGCAGCAGGAGGAGGAAGTTCGGCATCATCTTCGCCTTCTTCGATATCCGAGGCATCGTCCTCTCCATCCTCGTCCGAACCATCTTCAACATTTTCAACTTCTTCATCGCTAGCGGCTTCCAGGAAGCTCAGACCCTCAGTCCATTCGTGAATGGGAGCATATTCAATGAGGCTATGGGCGCAAGCCTGGCGCCGAGCTACCCATTCCGGGTCATTGGTCCACTTGATTCGCAAGGCGTCAGAGGCTGAGATCGATCTTCTCATACCACGTGAGTATGTGGTGAAGAACGGTCTCATTGCAAAGACGCCCAAATGGACTCCTCCAAAGGTCGAGCTGGGTCTCGATCTCCGTCAGCTTTTCATCAAGGATTGCGATTCTCTCCAGAGTGTCCTCACCAGGCCAAAACGTGTTGAAGACTTGGACTGAAACATCGAGGAGATCCTTGCCCTAGTTCTTGATGATTTCCACGTGAGATGACAGGCTGACTATTAGGTCCTCCATGTCATAGAGAATGTCTTCACCATCAGGAGCAACGGGTGTACCCCTATCTCGGCGGAAATTGGCAATGGCGGCGCTCGCAATAGGAGTACCCTTTGGAAATTTGCCAAAAAATGGGACAGGAAAAGCAAGTAATGAAAATACATGTGAGGTAACCCGGAGAAGTATGCTGGATAAGGAAAAAGAACTTACGTAAAATATGGTTGTGGATCCAGGTCAATTCATTGATGCAATTATCACGTCTTTGGCGGAGTTGCACCAGTTCAGCGTTCGCTGACTCAAGTTTGACGTCGGCCTCCTGGAGAAGTTCTCGGTCCTTAGCAATTTGGAGATTGAGGCGCTCGCGCTCTTCGGTGTAGTCCTGACCAGCCTTTTCAAGCTCGGCTTGGTGTTGCGCTTTCATCTTTTTCATTTCTGCCTTTAACTTGGCAATCTCCTCATTCTTGGTTCAGAGGAGGGCAAGCTCATCGTCTTTCTTCTTGAGCTCGGCCTGATGCTGCCCTGCTTGTTCGAGAAAATGCAGCATCATGTCAGGCACGGGCACACTATCTTCAAGAGATGCTGAAATAGCATGTTCACCTGGCAGAGCCGAGGTATGAATGTTTGCCGAGCCAAGAAGAAAAGGAGATGGAAAGCAAAGCAGGGTCGGACAAAAGTAGCTTACCCTTAATCTGATCCAGATTCTTCCTCATGAGCTTGTTCTCAGCCTCCACCCCAGCTGCAAAAACAGAATGACGGCTTAGTTCTGCAGAAAAAGATGAAGGAAAACAGAAAAATGTGAAGAAGAGAACTTACCCCTTTTCTCATTCTCAGCGAGATGTGCATTATGCTTTGCGAGCAGCATCTTGTGGATATCTAGGAGATGCTGGAACTCAGCGCTCCGGCGGTTGGTGGTCACCTGAAAAGAGTACAAAAATTTGGCTTAGGCCTTGTGCATATTCGAAGTGTACAAGATCCAGGGCAAGTGGAACTTAACCTGGCTCTAGGTGTGTGCATATTCGAAGTTTACAAGATCCGGGCCAAGTGGAACTTAACCCGGCTCTAGGTGTGTGCATATTCGAAGTGTACAAGATCTGGGCCAAGTGGAACTTAACCCGGATCTAGGTGTGTGCATATTCGAAGTGTACAAGATCCGGGCCAAGGGGAACTTAATCCGGCTCTAGGTGTGTGCATATTCGAAGTGTACAAGATCCAGGCCAAGTGGAACTTAACCCGGCTCTAGGTGTGTGCATATTCGAAGTGTACAAGATCCGGGCCAAGTGGAACTAAACCCGGCTCTAGGTGTGTGCATAGTCGAAGTGTACAAGATCCGGGCCAAGTGGAACTTAACCCGACTCTAGGTGTGTGCATATTCGAAGTGTACAAGATCCGGGCCAAGTGGAACTTAACCCGGCTCTAGGTGTGTGCATATTTGATGTTGTTAGGGAGCTACGTTAGTTTTCTAAGGAGCATCCGGCCGAGTAACAAGTTACTTCCCCGGAGGCTCGGGAACTAATGGTTATATCGCTACTGCATGCTAAGGAAAAGGTGAAGTAACGTACCTCCATCATCCGGCCTGCGAGGTTAATCGCCTTAGCGGCTGTGTTCAGCTGAGCAGCGAACTCGGCGGGACCGAACATCTCCGGGAGATCGTCGTTTTAGACGAACTCCGCCTTGTTCCAGTTGTTCATAAACTCGATCAAGGTCGGAGGATATCATTCACCGCTGAGCATGTGGGGTGCCACCAAGCCCTTCGCATGTGCCTCTCTCCTCTCAACCTGAGCAAGGGCCGGACTGGTGTGTAGAACAAGTTGCTGCGCACTAGCTGGCTCGGCAGGGGCGTCCTTCGGAGCTGGAGCCTTCTGGGCAAGCATGGACGCGAGGGTGCGCTGTCCAGACCCGGTGGATGCTGCCCTGGTGGCATCAGGGGCTTTCTTGCCTTTGGCTTGCTGAGAGGAGGAAGTGGTTGCAGTGGATTTTCCCTTAGGAGCTGCCTGGGTACTTCCTCGCCGAGACTGAGAAGACTCGGACGAGGCGGAGGAGCTGGGCGCTGGTGCTCTTGTTGTTGGCGCTGGTGCCGGAGTTGGTGCTGGCGCTAGAATGGTTACTGGTGCTGGTGCTGGTGCTGGTCCGGAGGTAGTCTCAGTAGTTGCTGGTTGCGGTGGAGCCGAAGTGGTGGATGCCGCTGCCTCGGCTGGGTCCATCTCCCCCGCTCTGGGGTTGCCCCCCTCTTGACGAGGTGAGCTGGAACCCGGAGCAGCCGCAGAACCCTCTAGAATAGGGCTCAGCGGGCGTGACTCGTCGTCACGAGGGGGAGAAGGGCTAGGTCGGAGCGATGAAGAGATGCTAGATCCACTCTAGGGAACATCCTCCGTAGCACTGCCAAATCAAATAATGTCAGAAGAGAAACTAAAACAATGCAAGGAATAATAAGTTGTAGAGGGAAAAGAGGCTTACGCATCCGAGGTCAGGGGCTCCTTGGGTTTCCGAGCCCTTCGTGCTGGGGCCTTGCCTGCTGGCTTGGAAGCAGTTTTGTCTCCGGACTTCTTTCGCCTTTTGGAGGGATGAGAAGGTCCGGAGGAGGAACTTGATGCAGCTCCATGCCTCTTCTTCGGCGCTGCCGGAACAGGTTCACCCGTGGCAAGGGGAGGGTCCTCGTGGATCTGCCCACCGGGGTTAGCTGATGCCGGAAAAGCATAAGAAAGGGGGACAGCGTCAACAGCTTCCATCACCTCAATATCCGAGTCATCCTCATCGTCGGGCCAATCTCTAATAGAAGAGAGTTTACCGGTGGGTCGCTTGGTCGTGTCGGACATTGGGAGGAACATCTCCTGGTCGGGTCCTTCCTCGTCCGAGCTCTCCCGGTCAGGCACGCATTTGAGGGTAGGGTCGGGGCCATCCTCAATTGTCTGCTGAAGGAATTGCTAAAGGAGAAAAAAGATAACGGAGTTAAAAATAAGATGGCAACCGACATAAGATCTAATCCGGAGAGAGTTGGTGACACGAAGCTTACCACGGGAGGAAGCCTATCCCGACAATAATGCTCAATTCCCCATGTCCACTCAGAGGAGAAGTCCTTGTGGGTGGTGAAGAGCGCCTTGACCCGGCGGTAGATTTCGGTGTTGCTAAGCTCGAAGGAAGAGGTCCGGTTGGGGTCGCGACCCCAGCTCATGTGGCACACCTTGTGAGTGCACTTCTAGAGAGGGGAGATCCGGTTGCGGACAAATGTGATCATGGCGTCCTCGTTGCGCAACCCGAGATGCTTCAGCTCCTTAAACCTTTTGTTGACCTGGTTGGCCAATATTGTGGGCTTCTTGGGGAAAACGTCCCACAACTCCGGGTTAGGTGGACCCGGAGCATAGGGAAGCAGCCGGATCAAGTCTTCAGTGCCCTTGTTCCGGACATACAAGAAAGTCCGGGCCCATCCTTTGCAAGAGTCCAGCCCGGTGACTCGGGGGAAAACGGATAGCCTCCGGGGTGAGATGGATGCAGCTCCGAATTGAGTGAGCTGCTTGTCCTCCGGATCGAGTTGAATATTCGGAATGACATTATGACGAAGGCCGAAAAACCGGATCCATAGCTCCTTCGTGGGCCATAATCCGGCGTAGCCCTCGATCGTAGAGGCAAAAGCAAAAAGAGAAGTGATTATGCTGGCGGGAAGGTGGTGCACTGGAGTTCATATGCTTAACCAATCATGGAAGAAATCGCTGACCGCAAACCAAACCCCGTTGGAAGTGCGACAAGAACACAACATACTCACCGATTGGGTGAGGGGCGAAGTTCGGAGGCGAGGCGCGATGACTCCGGGAATGCGCTCGTGCGGTAGAGCGCCTAGGTCGCCTTTTGGCAGACTCCAGACCGGCCCAAGCACCACGGTCCATCGTGGCTGTGTCTTCCTCCATTTCTTGCTCGGCGATGACGACCTCCTCCTTTGTCATCTCTAGTTTGTTGCCCTCACTGTCGCTAGAAGCGGTGGGGGGCAGCGGCCTGGATTGGCAACGACCCGTGGCGGAGGAGGCGAGTAGCGGTGGCGGTGATGCAGAGGCGTGGGGAAGCAGTGCGGCAGCGGTGCTGCTACTCAGAAGCAGTGGCGGCGGCGCTATCGCGGGGAAGATGAAGAAGAAGAAGAGCAAGAGGCAGAGGGGCGCAGAAGGGGAAAAAGACCTAAGGGGTGCGCCCCTCCCCTATTTAACCACTCCCTCGAGGGGGAAGTGGGATCATGTCAAACGAGTACGCCGCATGGTGTGGCCGTGTATTGCCCGCGTAGACCAATCAGCAGCAAACCACACGGAGGGCCATAGGGTGTAACAGATCCCATGACGTGATGCACTGATGCGGTTAACGAGGAGGCAGGCCAGACGTGACGTGCGCCACAGTGATAACTGACAATTACTGCATCGGTTACTGTGGCTGGCCCTTAAAATGAGGCAATCTAATGATTAGCCTCCACATGGGTTAGCGTACGAGAGAAGGAAATAAGACCCGAATAAGACCGTGGTAACCCGGCCAGGAAGTGAAAACTTGGAATGTGCCAAGGGAAAGTAAAACCATGAGGTCCGAGTTAGGGTGGTAACCCGGCCAGCAAGTGAGAGCTTGGAACATGCCAAGGGGAAGTAAATCCAGAGAATCCGAGACAAGGAGGGAACCCGGAGAAGGAGCACAAAGCTCGGTGGAATTGAACCTGCTGTGGCCTTAGCGGCGAAGGCAGCTAAGACCACACCAGCTTCAGGGACTAATGTTGGGGGGATACCCTGGGTAGGGTCACGCCGGGGTAAAAAGGCCGAGTTAGCCGAGGTTCGGCAAGGCTAAAGCGGATGCTGGCCGGGTCACCTCAAGGCAGACCGGATCACGGGGTAACCTGGACTAGGGGGTGTCCACCTAACTAGGTCTCAACCGACTTAAGCAGTAAGTCGGAGTGGCGTGTTTAACTTGTATGCAGGAACGGGTGTGGCCAGATCAACTATGATCCGGGTCGTATCTAGCTTCAAGGAGAAGGAAGGAATCTCGCTGGTCAAAAGAAGCCCCCGTACGCACAGCATGAGCGAAGCAAAAGAGGGCAGGACCACCGAGGCGTGGCCGACAGAGGTGACGACGCCCGTGTTGGCTGACGCAGGCGCCGCAGAGGCTCACGTAGCCTCTGCATGGGTGACGCGGGGGAAAAGCACCCTAGTCGGTTTGCTATTTAGGGAGGAGGCATATTCCCTGGAATATTCCTCCACGTATGCCCTAAGTTGAGACCTAGCCAGCTAGGGCCTCTGTAGAAGGGGTTCCTCTATTCTGAAAGGTTCTAGGTTCTAAGGGTCTTGTACGGGTTAACTGTGGGTGAGAGTAAGAGAGCTCCTTCTTCCTACTCTCGCCAATACAGCTCTTGGAGCACTTGTAATTTGTGAACTGAATCGAATACAAAGCTTCTGTGTGGGGAATCACCTCACTATCCCTCCCTGGATTCCCCTAGTGCTATTAGTCCCCACCTTTAGCCTATCCATGGCATCTGCCGTGACACCACCACGACAGATCCATATGTGGTTTGTGAAAAGAACACACATGCAATGACTCTGGTGGATCCATATGTGGTTTATGAATAGAACACACATGCAATGACTCTAGTGCTGGTTTAGGACAAGAACACACATGCAATGACTCTAGTGGATCCATATGTGGTTTGTGAAAAGAACACACATGCAATGACTCTGGTGGATCCATATGTGCTTTGTGAAAAGAACACACATTCAATGACTCTAGATGTGGTTCATGAAACGAACACACATGCAATGACACTTGTCGATCCATGTGGTTCATGAAAATAACACACATGCAATGACACTAGTGGATCCATATGTGGTTTGTGAAAAGAACACACATTCAATGACTCTAGAGCTGGTTAATGAAAACAAAACACATGCAATTACTCTAGTGGATCCATATGTGGTTTGTGAAAAGAAAACACATGCAATGACTCTAGTGGATCCATATGTGGTTTATGAAAACATCACACATGCAATGACTCTAGTGCTGGTTTAGGATAAGAACACACATGCAATGACTCTGGTCGATCCATATGTGGTTTGTGAAAAGAACACACATGCAATGACTCTAGTGTTGGTTTAGGATAAGAACACACATTCAATGACTATAGTTGTGGTTCATGAAAATAACACACATGCAATGACACTGGTGGATCCATCTGGTTCATGAAAGTAACACACATGCAATGACACTGGTGGATCCATATGTGGTTTGTGAAAAGAACACACATTCAATGACTCTAGAGTAGGTTCATGAAAAGAACACACATGCAATGACACTGGTGGATCCATATGTGGTTTGTGAAAAGAACACACATTCAATGACCGTGGTGGATCCATATGTGGTTTGTGAAAATAATGCATGTGCAATGACTCGGTGGCTCCATTTGTGGTTCGTGAAAAGAACACACATTCAATGACTCTAGTTGTGGTCCATGAAAAGAACACACATGGAATGACACTGGTGGATCCATGTGGTTCATGAAAATAAGACACATGCAATGACACTGGTGGATCCATATGTGATTTGTTAAAAGAACACACATTCAATGACTCTAGAGCTGGTTCATGAAAGGAACACACATGCAATGACTCTAGTGGATCCATATGTGGTTTGTGAAAAGAACACACATGAAATGACTCTGGTGGATCCATATGTGGTTGATGAAAAGAACACACATGAAATGACTCTAGTGCTGGTTTAGGGTAAGAACACACATTCAATGACTCTGGTGGATCCATATGTGGTTTGTGAAAAGAACACACATGCAATGACTTTATTGCTGGTTTTGGATAAGAACGCACCTCCAATGACTCTGGTGGATCCATATGTGGTTTTTGAAAAGAACAGATTCAATGACTCTAGTTGTGGTTCATGAAAATAACACACATGCAATGACACTGGTGGATCCATGTGGTTCATGAAAATAACACAAATGCAATCACTTTGGTGGATCCATTTGTGGTTTGTAAAAAGAGCAGACGTGCAATGATCTACTACTGGTTGAAGATAAGAATACATATGCAATGACTCTAGTGGATGCATATGTGGTTTGCGAAAAAAACATGCAATGACATTGGTGGATCCATATGTGGTTTGTGAAAAGAACACACATTCAATGACCATGGTGGATCCATATGTGGTTTGTGAAAATAACAGACATGCAATGACTCTGGTGGATCTATATGTGGTTCGTGAAATGAACACACATTCAATGACTCTAGTTGTGGTTCATGAAAAGAGCACACATGCAACTACACTGGTGGATCCATGTGGTTCATGAAAATAACACACATACAATGACACTGGTGGATCCATATGTGATTTGTTAAAAGAACACACAGTAAATGACTCTAGAGCTGGTTCATGAAAGGAACACATGCAATGACTCTAGTGGATCCATATGTGGTTTGTGAAAAGAACACACATGAAATGACTCTGGTGTGTCTATATGTGGTTGATGAAAAGAACACACATGAAATGACTCTAGTGCTGGTTTAGGGTAGGAACACACATTCAATAACTCTTGTGGATCCATATGTGGTTTGTGAAAAGAACACACATGCAATGACTTTATTGCTGGTTTAGGATAAGACCGCACATGCAATGACTCTGGTGGATCCATATGTGGTTTGTGAAAAGAACACAAATTCAATGACTCTAGTTGTGGTTCATGAAAATAACACACATGCAATGACACCGGTGGATCCATGTGGTTCATGAAAATAAGACACATGCAATCACTTTGGTGGATCCATTTGTGGTTTGTAAAAAGAGCAGACGTGCAATGATCTAGTGCTGGTTGAGGATAAGAATACACATGCAATGACTCTAGTGGATCCATATGTGGTTTGTGAAAAAAAACACATGCAATGACATTGGTGGATCCACATGTGGTTTGTGAAAAGAACACACATTCAATGATAGTGGTGGATCCATATGTGGTTTGTGGAAATAACAGACATGCAATGACTCTGGTTGATCCATATGTGGTTTGTGAAAAGAATACACATTCAATGACTCTAGTTGTGGTTCATGAAAAGAAGACACATGCAATCACACTAGTGGATCAATGTGGTTCATGAAAATAACACACATGCAATGACACTGGTGGATCCATATGTGATTTGTGAAAAGAACACACATTCAATGACTCTAGAGTAGGTTCATGAAAAGAACACACATGCAATGACACTGGTGGATCCATATGTGGTTTGTGAAAATAACAGACATGCAATGACTCTGGTGGATCCATATGTGGTTCGTGAAAAGAACACACATTCAATGACTCTAGTTGTGGTCCATGAAAAGAACACACATGCAATGACACTGGTGGATCCATGTGGTTCATGAAAATAACACACATGCAATGACACTGGTGGATCCATATGTGATTTGTTAAAAGAACACACATTCAATGACTCTAGAGCTAGTTCATGAAAGGAACACACATGCAATGACTCTAGTGGATCCATATGTGGTTTGTGAAAAGAACACACATGAAATGACTCTGGTGGATCCATATGTGGTTGATGAAAAGAACACACATGAAATGACTCTAGTGCTGGTTTAGGGTAAGAACACACATTCAATGACTCTGGTGGATCCATATGTGGTTTGTGAATAGAACACACATGCAATGACTTTATTGCTGGTTTAGGATAAGAACGCACATGAAATAACTCTGGTGGATCCATATGTGGTTTTTGAAAAGAACACACATTCAATGACTCTAGTTGTGGTTCATGAAAATAACACACATGCAATGACACTAGTGGATCACGGTGGTTCATGAAAATAACACACACACAATGACACTGGTGGATCCATATGTGATTTGTGAAAAGTAAACACATTCAATGACTCTAGATCTAGTTCATGAAAGGAACACACATGCAATGACTCTAGTGGATCCATATGTGGTTTGTGAAAAGAACACACATGCAATGACACTAGTGGATCCATGTGGTTCATGAAAATAACACACATGCAATGACACTTGTCGATCCATGTGGTTCATGAAAATAACACACATGCAATGACACTAGTGGATCCATATGTGGTTTGTGAAAAGAACACACATTCAATGACTCTAGAGCTGGTTAATGAAAAAAAACACATGCAATTACTCTAGTGGATCCATATGTGGTTTGTGAAAAGAAAACACATGCAATGACTCTAGTGGATCCATATGTGGTTTATGAAAACATCACACATGCAATGACTCTGGTCGATCCATATGTGGTTTGTGAAAAGAACACACATGCAATGACTCTAGTGTTGGTTTAGGATAAGAACACACATTCAATGACTATAGTTGTGGTTCATGAAAATAACACACATGCAATGACACTGGTGGATCCATCTGGTTCATGAAAGTAACACACATGCAATGACACTGGTGGATCCATATGTGGTTTGTGAAAAGAACACACATTCAATGACTCTAGAGTAGGTTCATGAAAAGAACACACATGCAATGACACTGGTGGATCCATATGTGGTTTGTGAAAAGAACACACATTCAATGACCGTGGTGGATCCATATGTGGTTTGTGAAAATAACAGACATGCAATGACTCTGGTGGATCCATATGTGGTTCGTGAAAAGAACACACATTCAATGACTCTAGTTGTGGTCCATGAAAAGAACACACATGGAATGACACTGGTGGATCCATGTGGTTCATGAAAATAAGACACATGCAATGACACTGGTGGATCCATATGTGATTTGTTAAAAGAACACACATTCAATGACTCTAGAGCTGGTTCATGAAAGGAACACACATGCAATGACTCTAGTGGATCCATATGTGGTTTGTGAAAAGAACACACATGAAATGACTCTGGTGGATCCATATGTGGTTGATGAAAAGAACACACATGAAATGACTCTAGTGCTGGTTTAGGGTAAGAACACACATTCAATGACTCTGGTGGATCCATATGTGGTTTGTGAAAAGAACACACATGCAATGACTTTATTGCTGGTTTTGGATAAGAACGCACCTCCAATGACTCTGGTGGATCCATATGTGGTTTTTGAAAAGAACACACATTCAATGACTCTAGTTGTGGTTCATGAAAATAACACACATGCAATGACACTGGTGGATCCATGTGGTTCATGAAAATAACACAAATGCAATCACTTTGGTGGATCCATTTGTGGTTTGTAAAAAGAGCAGACGTGCAATGATCTACTACTGGTTGAAGATAAGAATACACATGCAATGACTCTAGTGGATGCATATGTGGTTTGCGAAAAAAACATGCAATGACATTGGTGGATCCATATGTGGTTTGTGAAAAGAACACACATTCAATGACCATGGTGGATCCATATGTGGTTTGTGAAAATAACAGACATGCAATGACTCTGGTGGATCTATATGTGGTTCGTGAAATGAACACACATTCAATGACTCTAGTTGTGGTTCATGAAAAGAGCACACATGCAACTACACTGGTGGATCCATGTGGTTCATGAAAATAACACACATACAATGACACTGGTGGATCCATATGTGATTTGTTAAAAGAACACACAGTAAATGACTCTAGAGCTGGTTCATGAAAGGAACACACATGCAATGACTCTAGTGGATCCATATGTTGTTTGTGAAAAGAACACACATGAAATGACTCTGGTGTGTCTATATGTGGTTGATGAAAAGAACACACATGAAATGACTCTAGTGCTGGTTTAGGGTAGGAACACACATTCAATAACTCTTGTGGATCCATATGTGGTTTGTGAAAAGAACACACATGCAATGACTTTATTGCTGGTTTAGGATAAGACCGCACATGCAATGACTCTGGTGGATCCATATGTGGTTTGTGAAAAGAACACAAATTCAATGACTCTAGTTGTGGTTCATGAAAATAACACACATGCAATGACACCGGTGGATCCATGTGGTTCATGAAAATAAGACACATGCAATCACTTTGGTGGATCCATTTGTGGTTTGTAAAAAGAGCAGACGTGCAATGATCTAGTGCTGGTTGAGGATAAGAATACACATGCAATGACTCTAGTGGATCCATATGTGGTTTGTGAAAAAAAACACATGCAATGACATTGGTGGATCCACATGTGGTTTGTGAAAAGAACACACATTCAATGATAGTGGTGGATCCATATGTGGTTTGTGGAAATAACAGACATGCAATGACTCTGGTTGATCCATATGTGGTTTGTGAAAAGAATACACATTCAATGACTCTAGTTGTGGTTCATGAAAAGAAGACACATGCAATCACACTAGTGGATCAATGTGGTTCATGAAAATAACACACATGCAATGACACTGGTGGATCCATATGTGATTTGTGAAAAGAACACACATTCAATGACTCTAGAGTAGGTTCATGAAAAGAACACACATGCAATGACACTGGTGGATCCATATGTGGTTTGTGAAAATAACAGACATGCAATGACTCTGGTGGATCCATATGTGGTTCGTGAAAAGAACACACATTCAATGACTCTAGTTGGTCCAAAAGCCAAATTTGAAAAGTACACACATGCAATGACACTGGGGATCCATGTGGTTCATGAAAATAACACATGCAATGACACTGGTGGATCCATATGTGATTTGTTAAAAGAACACACATTCAATGACTCTAGAGCTAGTTCATGAAAGGAACACACATGCAATGACTCTAGTGGATCCATATGTGGTTTGTGAAAAGAACACACATGAAATGACTCTGGTGGATCCATATGTGGTTGATGAAAAGAACACACATGAAATGACTCTAGTGCTGGTTTAGGGTAAGAACACACATTCAATGACTCTGGTGGATCCATATGTGGTTTGTGAATAGAACACACATGCAATGACTTTATTGCTGGTTTAGGATAAGAACGCACATGCAATAACTCTGGTGGATCCATATGTGGTTTTTGAAAAGAACACACATTCAATGACTCTAGTTGTGGTTCATGAAAATAACACACATGCAATGACACTAGTGGATCACGGTGGTTCATGAAAATAACACACACACAATGACACTGGTGGATCCATATGTGATTTGTGAAAAGTAAACACATTCAATGACTCTAGATCTAGTTCATGAAAGGAACACACATGCAATGACTCTAGTGGATCCATATGTGGTTTGTGAAAAGAACACACATGCAATGACACTAGTGGATCCATGTGGTTCATGAAAATAACACACATGCAATGACACTAGTGGATCCATATGTGGTTTGTGAAAAGAACACACATTCGATGACTCTAGAGCTAGTTAATGAAAAGAAAACACATGAAATGACTCTACTGGATCCATATGTGGTTTGTGAAAAGAACACACATGCAATGATTCTAGTGGATCCATATGTGGTTTATGAAAAGACTACACATGCAATGACTCTAGTGCTGGTTTAGGATAAGAACACACATGCAATGACTCTGGTCGATCCATATGTGGTTTGTGAAAAGGACACACATGCAATGACTCTAGTCCTGGTTTAGGATAAGAACACAGATGCAATGACTCTGGTGGATCCATATGTGGTTTGTGAAAAGAGCACACATGCAATGACACTGGTGGATCCAGGTGGTTCATGAAAATAACACACATACAATGACACTGGTGGATCCATATGTGATTTGTTAAAAGAACACACATTAAATGACTCTAGAGCTGGTTCATGAAAGGAACACACATGCAATGACTCTAGTGGATCTATATGTGCTTTGTGAAAAAAAACACATGCAATGACATTGGTGGATCCACATGTGGTTTGTGAAAAGAACACACATTCAATGATAGTGGTGGATCCATATGTGGTTTGTGGAAATAACAGACATGCAATGACTCTGGTTGATCCATATGTGGTTTGTGAAAAGAATACACATTCAATGACTATAGTTGTGGTTCATGAATAGAAGACACATGCAATCACACTAGTGGATCAATGTGGTTCATGAAAATAACACACATGCAATGACACTGGTGGATCCATATGTGATTTGTGAAAAGAACACACATTCAATGACTCTAGAGTAGGTTCATGAAAAGAACACACATGCAATGACACTGGTGGATCCATATGTGGTTTGTGAAAAGAACACATATTCAATGACCGTGGTGGATCCATATGTGGTTTGTGAAAATAACAGACATGCAATGACTCTGGTGGATCCATATGTGGTTCGTGAAAAGAACACACATTCAATGACTCTAGTTGTGGTCCATGAAAAGAACACACATGCAATGACACTGGTGGATCCATGTGGTTCATGAAAATAACACACATGCAATGACACTGGTGGATCCATATGTGATTTGTTAAAAGAACACACATTCAATGACTCTAGAGCTGGTTCATGAAAGGAACACACATGCAATGACTCTAGTGGATCCATATGTGGTTTGTGGAAAGAACACACATGAAATGACTCTGGTGGATCCATATGTGGTTGATGAAAAGAACACACATGAAATGACTCTAGTGCTGGTTTAGGGTAAGAACACACATTCAATGACTCTGGTGGATCCATATGTGGTTTGTGAATAGAACACACATGCAATGACTTTATTGCTGGTTTAGGATAAGAAAGCACATGCAATAACTCTGGTGGATCCATATGTGGTTTTTGAAAAGAACACACATTCAATGACTCTAGTTGTGGTTCATGAAAATAACACACATGCAATGACACTAGTGGATCCATGTGGTTCATGAAAATAACACACACACAATGACACTGGTGGATCCATATGTGATTTGTGAAAAGTAAACACATTCAATGACTCTAGATCTGGTTCATAAAAGGAACACACATGCAATGACTCTAGTGGATCCATATGTGGTTTGTGAAAAGAACACACATGCCATGACACTAGTGGATCCATGTGGTTCATGAAAATAACACACATGCAATGACACTAGTGGATCCATATGTGGTTTGTGAAAATAACACACATTCGATGACTCTAGAGCTAGTTAATGAAAAGAAAACACATGAAATGACTCTAGTGGATCCATATGTGGTTTCTGAAAAGAACACACATGCAATGATTCTAGTGGATCCATGTGTGGTTTATGAAAAGACTACACATGCAATGACTCTAGTGCTGGTTTAGGATAAGAACACACATGCAATGACTCTGGTCGATCCATATGTGGTTTGTGAAAAGGACACACATGCAATGAATCTAGTGCTGGTTTAGGATAAGAACACAGATGCAATGACTCTGGTGGATCCATATGTGGTTTGTGAAAAGAGCACACATTCAATGACCGTGGTGGATCCATATGTGGTTTTTGAAAATAACAGACATGCAATGACTCTGGTGGATCTATATGTGGTTCGTGAAATGAACACACATTCAATGACTCTAGTTGTGGTTCATGAAAAGAACACACATGCAATGACACTGGTGGATCCATGTGGTTCATGAAAATAACACACATACAATGACACTGGTGGATCCATATGTGATTTGTTAAAAGAACACACATTAAATGACTCTAGAGCTGGTTCATGAAAGGAACACACATGCAATGACTCTAGTGGATCCATATGTGGTTTGTGAAAAGAACACACATGAAATGACTCTGGTGTGTCTATATGTGGTTGATGAAAAGAACACACATGAAATGACTCTAGTGCTGGTTTAGGGTAGGAACACACATTCAATGACTCTTGTGGATCCATATGTGGTTTGTGAAAAGAACACACATGCAATGACTTTATTGCTGGTTTAGTATAAGACCGCACATGCAATGACTCTGGTGGATCCATATGTGGTTTGTGAAAAGAACACACATTCAATGTCTCTAGTTGTGGTTCATGAAAATAACACACATGCAATGACACTGGTGGATCCATGTGGTTCATGAAAATAACACACATGCAATCACTTTGGTGGATCCATTTGTGGTTTTTAAAAATAGCAGACGTGTAATGATCTAGTGCTGGTTGAGGATAAGAATACACATGCAATGAATCTAGTGGATCCATATGTGGTTTGTGAAAAAGAACACATGCAATGACATTGGTGGATCCACATGTGGTTTGTGAAAAGAACACACATTCAATGATAGTGGTGGATCCATATGTGGTCTGTGGAAATAACAGACATGCAATGTCTCTGGTTGATCCATATGTGGTTTGTGAAAATAATACACATTCAATGACTCTAGTTGTGGTTCACGAAGAGAACACACATGCAATCACACTAGTGGATCAATGTGGTTCATGAAAATAACACACATGCAATGACACTGGTGGATCCATATGTGATTTGTGAAAAGAACACACATTCAATGACTCTAGATCTGGTTCATGAAAGGAACACACATGCAATGACTCTAGTGGATCCATATGTGGTTTGTGAAAAGAAGACACATACAATGACACTAGTGGATCCATGCGGTTCATGAAAATAACACACATGCAATGACACTAGTGGATCCATATATGGTTTGTGAAAAGAACAAACATTCAATGACTCTAGAGCTGGTTAATGAAAAGAAAACACATACAATGACTCTAGTGGATCCATATGTGGTTTGTGAAAAGAACACACATGCAATGATTCTAGTGGATCCATATGTGGTTTATGAAAAGATCACACATGCAATGAATCTAGTGCTGGTTTAGGATAAGATCACACATGCAATGACTCTGGTCGATCCGTATGTGGTTTGTGAAAAGAACACACACATGCAATGACTCTAGTGCTGGTTTAGGATAAGAACACACATGCAATGACTCTAGTGGATCCATATGTGGTTTGTGAAAAGAACACACATTCAATGACTCTAGTTGTGGTTCATGAAAAGAACACACATGCAATGACACTGGTGGATCCATCTGGTTCATGAAAGTAACACACATGCAGTGACACTGGTGGATCCATATGTGGTTTGTGAAAAGAACACACATTCAATGACTCTAGAGTAGGTTCATGAAAAGAACACACATGCAATGACAATGGTGGATCCATATGTGTTTTGTGAAAAGAACACACATTCAATGACACTAGTGGATCCATGTGTGGTTTGTGAAAAGAACACACATGTAATGACACTAGTGGATCCATGTGGTTCATGAAAAGATCACACATGCAATGAATCTAGTGCTGGTTTTGGATAAGAACACACATGCAATGACTCTGGTCGATCCATATGTGGTTTGTGAAAAGAACACACATGCAATGACTCTAGTGCTGGTTTAGGATAAGAACACACATGCAATGACTCTAGTGGATCCATATGTGGTTTGTCAAAAGAACACACATTCAATGACTCTAGTTGTGGTTCATGAAAAGAACACACATGCAATGATTCTGGTGCATCCATATATGGTTGATGAAAAGAACACACATGCAATGACTCTAGTGCTGGTTTAGGATAAGAACACACATTCAATGACTCTGGTGGATCCATATATGGTTTGTGAAAAGAACACACATGCAATGACTTTATTGCTGGTTTAGGATAACAACACACATGCAATGACTCTGGTGGATCCATATGTGCTTTGTGAAAAGAACACACATTCAATGACTCTAGTTGTGGTTCATGAAAATAACACACATGAAATGAGACTGGTGGATCCATGTGGTTCATGAAAATAACACACATGCAATGACACTAGTGTATCCATATGTGTTTTGTGAAAAGAACACACATTCAATGACTCTAGGTGTGGTTCATGAAAAGAACACACAAGCAATGACTCTAGTGCTGGTTTAGCATAAGAACACACATGCAATAACTCTACTTGATCCATGTGGTTTGTGAAAAGAACACGCATGCAATAACTCTGGTGGATCCATATGTGGATTGTGAAAAGAACACACATTCAATGACTCTAGTTGTGCTTCATGAAAAGAACACACACGCAATGACACTTGTGTATCCATGTGGTTCATGTAAATAACAAACATGCAATGACACGAGTGGATCCATATGTGGTTTGTGAAAAGAACACACATTCAATGACTCTAGAGGTGGTTCATGAAAAGAACACACATGCAATGACTCTAGTGTATCCATATGTGGTTTGTGAAAAGAACACACATGGAATGACTTTGGTGGATCCATATGTGGTCTATGAAAAGAACGCACATGCAATGACTCTAGTGCTGGTTTAGGACAAGAACACACATGCAATGACTCTGGTGGATCCATATGTGGTTTGTGAAAAAAACATACATTCAATGACTCTAGTTGTGGTTCATGAAAACAACACACATGCAATAACACTGGTGGATCCATGTGGTTCATGAAAATAACACACATGCAATGACACTGGTGGATGCATATGTGATTTGTGAAAAGAACACACATTCAATGACTCTAGAGTTGGTTCATGAAAGGAACACAGATGCGACGACTCTAGTGGATCCATATGTGGTTTCTGAAAAGAACACACATGCAATGACTCTTGTGGATCCATATGTGGTTTGTGAAAAGAACACACATGCAATGACTCTAGTGTTGGTTTGGGATAAGAACACACATTCAATGACTCTGGTGGATCCATATTTGGTTTGTGAAAAGAACACACATGCAATGACTCTATTGCTTGTTTAGGATAAGAACACACATGCAATGACTCTGGTGGATCCATATGTGGTTTGTGAAAAGAACACACATTCAATGTCTCTAGTTGTGGTTCATGAAAAGAACACACATGCAATGACACTGTTGGATCCATGTGGTTCATGAAAATAACACACATCCAATGACACTGGTGGATCCATATGTGATTTGTTAAAAGAACACACATTCAATGACTCTAGAGCTGGTTCATGAAAGGAACATACATGCAATGACTCTAGTGGATCCATATGTGGTTTGTGAAAAAAAACACATGCAATGACATTGGTGGATCCACATGTGGTTTGTGAAAAGAACACACATTCAATGATAGTGGTGGATCCATATGTGGTTTGTGGAAATAACAGACATGCAATGACTCTGGTTGATCCATATGTGGTTTGTGAAAAGAATACACATTCAATGACTCTAGTTGTGGTTCACGAAGAGAACACACATGCAATCACACTAGTGGATCAATGTGGTTCATGAAAATAACACACATGCAATGACACTGGTGGATCCATATGTGATTTGTGAAAAGAATACACATTCAATGACTCTAGATCTGGTTCATGAAAGGAACACACATGCAATGACTCTAGTGGATCCATATGTGGTTTGTGAAAAGAACACACATACAATGACAATAGTGGATCCATGCGGTTCATGAAAATAACACACACGCAATGACACTAGTGGATCCATATGTGGTTTGTGAAACAAACATTCAATGACTCTAGAGCTGGTTAATGAAAAGAAAACACATACAATGACTCTAGTGGATCCATATGTGGTTTGTGAAAAGAACACACATGCAATGATTCTAGTGGATCCATATGTGGTTTATGAAAAGATCACACATGCAATGAATCTAGTGCTGGTTTAGGATAAGATCACACATGCAATGACTCTGGTCGATCCATATGTGGTTTGTGAAAAGAACACACACATGCAATGACTCTAGTGCTGGTTTAGGATAAGAACACACATGCAATGACTCTAGTGGATCCATATGTGGTTTGTGAAAAGAACACACATTCAATGACTCTAGTTGTGGTTCATGAAAAGAACACACATGCAATGACACTGGTGGATCCATCTGGTTCATGAAAGTAACACACATGCAGTGACACTGGTGGATCCATATGTGGTTTGTGAAAAGAACACACATTCAATGACTCTAGAGTAGGTTCATGAAAAGAACACACATGCAATGACAATGGTGGATCCATATGTGTTTTGTGAAAAGAACACACATTCAATGACACTAGTGGATCCATGTGTGGTTTGTGAAAAGAACACACATGTAATGACACTAGTGGATCCATGTGGTTCATGAAAAGATCACACATGCAATGAATCTAGTGCTGGTTTAGGATAAGAACACACATGTAATGACTCTGGTCGATCCATATGTGGTTTCTGAAAAGAACACACATGCAATGACTCTAGTGCTGGTTTAGGATAAGAACACACATGCAATGACTCTAGTGGATCCATATGTGGTTTGTCAAAAGAACACACATTCAATGACTCTAGTTGTGGTTCATGAAAAGAACACACATGCAATGACTCTGGTGCATCCATATATGGTTGATGAAAAGAACACACATGCAATGACTCTAGTGCTGGTTTAGGATAATAACACACATTCAATGACTCTGGTGGATCCATATGTGGTTTGTGAAAAGAACACACATGCAATGACTTTATTGCTGGTTTAGGATAACAACACACATGCAATGACTCTGGTGGATCCATATGTGCTTTGTGAAAAGAACACACATTCAATGACTCTAGTTGTGGTTCATGAAAATAACACACATGCAATGAGACTGGTGGATCCATGTGGTTCATGAAAATAACACAGATGCAATGACACTAGTGTATCCATATGTGTTTTGTGAAAAGAACACACATTCAATGACTCTAGGTGTGGTTCATGAAAAGAACACACAAGCAATGACTCTAGTGCTGGTTTAGCATAAGAACACACATGCAATAACTCTACTTGATCCATGTGGTTTGTGAAAAGAACACGCATGCAATAACTCTGGTGGATCCATATGTGGATTGTGAAAAGAACACACATTCAATGACTCTAGTTGTGCTTCATGAAAAGAACACACACGCAATGACACTTGTGTATCCATGTGGTTCATGTAAATAACAAACATGCAATGACACGAGTGGATGCATATGTGGTTTGTGAAAAGAACACACATTCAATGACTCTAGAGGTGGTTCATGAAAAGAACACACATGCAATGACTCTAGTGTATCCATATGTGGTTTGTGAAAAGAACACACATGGAATGACTTTGGTGGATCCATATGTGGTCTATGAAAAGAACACACATGCAATGACTCTAGTGCTGGTTTAGGACAAGAACACACATGCAATGACTCTGGTGGATCCATATGTGGTTTGTGAAAAAAACATACATTCAATGACTCTAGTTGTGGTTCATGAAAAGAACACACATGCAATAACACTGGTGGATCCATGTGGTTCATGATAATAACACACATGCAATGACACTGGTGGATGCATATGTGATTTGTGAAAAGAACACACATTCAATGACTCTAGAGTTGGTTCGTGAAAGGAACACAGATGCAACAACTCTAGTTGATCCATATGTGGTTGTGAAAAGAACACACATGCAATGACTCTTGTGGATCCATATGTGGTTTGTGAAAAGAACACACATGCAATGACTCTAGTGTTGGTTTGGGATAAGAACACACATTCAATGACTTTGGTGGATCCATATTTGGTTTGTGAAAAGAACACACATTGCTTGTTTAGGATAAGAACACACATGCAATGACTCTGGTGGATCCGTATGTGGTTTGTGAAAAGAACACACATTCAATGTCTCTAGTTGTGGTTCATGAAAAGAACACACATGCAATGACACTGTTGGATCCATGTTGTTCATGAAAATAATACACATGCAATGACACTGGTGGATCCATATGTGATTTGTTAAAAGAACACACATTCAATGACTCTAGAGCTGGTTCATGAAAGGAACACACATGCAATGACTCTAGTGGATCCATATGTGGTTTGTCAAAAGAACACACATGCAATGACTCTGGTGGATCCATACATGGTTGATGAAAAGAACACACATGCAATGACTCTAGTGCTGGTTTAGGATAACAACACACATTCAATGACTCTGGTGGATCCATATGTGGTTTGTGAAAAGAACACACATGCAATAACTTTATTGCTGGTTTAGGCTAAGAACACACATGCAATGACTCTGGTGGATCCATATGTGGTTTGTGAAAAGAAAACACATTCAATGACTCTAGTTGTGGTTCATGAAAAGAACACATATGCAATGACACTGGTGGATCCATGTGGTTCATGAAAATAACACACACGCAACGACACTAGTGGATCCATATGTGGTTTGTGAAAAGAACACACATTCAATGACTCTAGGTGTGGTTCATGAAAAGAACACATAAGCAATGACTCTAGTGCTGGTTTAGGATAAGAACACACATGCAATGACTCTACTGGATCCATGTGGTTTGTGAAAAGAACACACATGCAATAGCTCTGGTGGATCCATATGTGGACTCTGAAAAGAACACACATTGTTGGGGGGATACCCTCGGGTAGGGTCACTCCGGTGTATAAGGGATGAGTTAGTCGAGGTTCGGCAGGGTCAAAGAGGATGCTGGCCGGGTCAACTCCAGGCAGGCCCGATCACGGAGTAACCCGGACCAGGAGGGGGTAGCCTAACATTGTCTCAACCGACTTAAGGAGCAAGTTGGAAGTGCTTGTCTAACTTGTATGCAGGAACAGGTATGGCCGGATCTATTATGATCCGGGTCCTCGCTTAGCTTCTAGGAGAAGGAAGGAATCTCTCTGGTCAAAAAGAAGGTCCGGTACACACTGCATGAGCAAAGAAAGCAAGGGAAGGACCACCGGTCATGGCCGACAAGGGTGACGACGCCCATGTCGGCTGACGCGGGCGCCTCAGAGGCTTACGTCACTAAAGCATGTGTGACGCGGGGGAAAAGCACCCCGGTCGGGTTACCACTTTGGGAGGAGGCATATTCTTAGGAATATGCCTCAACGTATGCCCTAGGCAGGGACAGAGCCTCGTCTATATAAGGGGGCCTAGGTTTCTGGTAGAGGAGGTTGGTTGAGCGCTACTTGGTTTGAGGATTCCATAGTGACTTGTGGAGCTAAGGTTCCAGGGAAAAATAGTAGGCAAGAGTAAGAGAGCTCCTTCTTCCTCCTCTCGCCAATACAGCTCTAGGAGCACTTGTAATCTTGAGAGTTAAGCAATACAAACTTCTGTGTGGAGAATCACTCCACTATCCCTCCCTGGATTCCCCTAGCGTGTATTAGTCCCCACCTTTAGCCTATCCATGGCATCT
The DNA here is from genome assembly GCA_023614405.1 of Avena insularis. NCBI lineage: Eukaryota > Viridiplantae > Streptophyta > Magnoliopsida > Poales > Poaceae > Avena > Avena insularis. Next base: position 617,159 of record JAJUPC010000129.1, on the reverse strand, counting down.
GCCGTGACACCACCATGACAGTTGGCGCCCACCGTGGGGCTAGCGGCGCTAGCAGGTGTGAAGATCCGGACGGGAAACATCATCGGCACCGGCGAACGCATCGTCTCCGGGCTCGTTCAGCGCTTTGGAGCGCTGGACTTCGTCAGCGACAACGCTGGCTGCTTCGGCACGTGCCCACTTTCGCGCAACGGCCTCTTCGTCAAGCTCGGTGCGCACAAGGTCTACGTTGTTGTGGACGTGTCATGCGTTCATCCGCGCCGCGTCGTTGATGCGGGGGAGACACCCCTCACTGTGGCTCGCGGGGCGCGTACCGCTCGCTCCCCGGACCATGCGGAGGTGATGATGACTGCGCCAGGTGCAGGCGCAAGCAAGGATCCGGCACCGGACCTGGAGGTAACACCTAAGGCACCAAGAAAAGGTTGAGGACCTCCACTAGAGAGGCCTGAGAACATACTGAGAGAAGCTATGGATAGCTTGGCTAACCCGGTAGCAGCAGTGGTAGATCTGGCTCAGGCACAGGCCGAGCTAGAGGAAGCTAGGCAAAAGATACTAGAGGGCGCAAAGAAAATAGCCGCGGCTCAGCAGTCGCTGAACATGACACTGCGTGAGTATGCAAAGGAAAACAAGGTTGATACGGTAAAAGTAAAAGGGAGAAATCTCATAAGAAAAATGAACAAAGAAGGTGATGATGGAGCCGAGGGGTCGGAAAACTATTTGTCTGTGGGGTTGCCAAGGTATAGTACCCCGGCAAAGAACCTTAGAGCAGCGGATGCGGCTGCATTCGAGTTAGAGGGTCTGACGGGTGAGGCCCGTCAGAGGCAGCAAGATAGGGTTAACGAGCTGGTTCGGATCGTGAACAGACAGAACGAAGAGCTACTGAGAGCTAACCCGGAGAGAGCTGGAGCTTCCAAAATCGTCCATTCGGCAATGGGTAACCCGGAGAAATCCGCTGGAGTCGCATCGTCATCTCATGGAGGTCCAAGGAGAGAAGAGGTAGTAACCTCGGCCACACGGAACAAACAGATCGTCCCGTATGACCCGACGCGTGCGGGAAAAGAAAAAAAGACGCGGAAAAATGATGATCGACGGAGTGTGAGCCGAGGTGAAGCTGGCCAAGGTAACCACGACCAAGGCAATGCCGATCAAGGGAACGATGCCAACGGCAATGCCGGACAGCGAAACTCCGCATGAGCAGGACAACCGCAGCAGCGGAATAAACCAAGGCAAGAGCAAAGCACCGGTCGAGGTATGCAACAGAAAGGTGCGCCCCAAGTGCAAACCGATACAATGACGGTGATTCGGAAATGTGAACGCGGGTTACCCAAGACCGGACTATCATGTGATAGGGTCAAGATTGGGAAGCAGGGATTTAATGCCGGATGACGCCAGGTTGACACTGGATCGCCTGTATAGGTCAGAACAGATCGAATGTCATGGTCCTCCGGGTCCAGCGTGCTTTGGACCCCGGATCATGAAGGAGCCACCGGTACCCAACTTCCAGTTACCCAGAGGCACGAAGACATATGACGGCAGTACCAAGCCGGAGGATTGGCTGATAAACTATGCTACGGCTGTGAAAATTGCCACTGGCAACTTGAGATGGGCTGTCAACATTACCCAGATGTTGGAAGGTCCGGCCAGAGTATGGCTGAATAATTTACCACTCGGAAGCATCAACTGCTAGATAGATTTTGAAGAAATGTTTATCAGTAACTTCTCAAGTACATATCAGAGGCCGAATAGGCCACAGACCCTAGCAATGTGCAAGCAAAGACCTAATGAGACGGACCGTGAATTCTTGACCCGGTGGTGTACCGTGAGAAACTCGTGTGAGGGTGTCATAGAGTCACAAGCCATAGCATGGTTTGCACAAGGATGCAGGTATGGCAGCGAGTTGTGGATGAAGTTGCAAAGGAAAATGCCAATTACGTTGTACGAGATGATCTGGATTGCTGATTCGTATGCTTTGGGTGATCCGACTCAACCTAGGATCGCGTCAAACGAGTCGAGCGAGGAATACTATCAGAGGGATGGAGCCGGGTCATCTCGAAGGAACGATTACAGTGGAAAAAGAAGAGATGATAGACCGGATCATCGCTACGGTTCGCAACAAGTTGTAGCTGTGAATCAAGATCAACCCGGAGCAGGGAGCAACCAACACCAGAAAACGGGAGGGCAATGGACTCCAAGAAACGATGGCAAGAAAACATGGACTCCGGAGCAAAAGAGACAGTGGCAGGAAAAGAAAGACCATCCGAGGTATACCTATGAGTCGATGTTGGACCAGCCATGTAAGTTTCACACGCAATATCCGAACAGCCCGGCGGGTCACACAACGAGGCAATGTGAGTGGATGCGTAAGATAGAACAAGGTGGTTCGGGGAATGCTCAGGCACCCCGGAATGATCAACCTCGGCAGGAGTTACCTCGGCAGCAATTGCTCTCTGGGGCGAACACGCAACAGCTAATGTTGCCTCCCCCTCCGCCGAGGTATGATAACAATGAGAGAAGGGATGCAGTGCATCAGGTGGAAAATCAGTAACAACCGGATCAGAGGTACCCCAGAAACGAGGGAAGGAATGAGTACAGGGAGCATCACCAGAGTTATTGTGTGTTCACGACTGAGGAAACAGATAGAAAAAGCTTGCAGCACCGACATATGGAGGTCAATGCGGTTATGCCAGCAGTGACGAGGTACATGCCTTGGTCAGACCAGGAAATCGCCTGGAACATCAAAGATCATCCTAAACTCATGCCGAGTCCAGGTTCGTATGTGCTAGTGCTAGATCTAACATTCATTGGACCGAACATCAATGTGAGGTTCTCCAAGGTACTGATTGATAATGGCAGTAGCATTAACATAATGTATGCGAATACGATGCGCAAGTTGGGCATCTCGGAGAACATGCTCCAGGCTATGAGAACAAGTTTCCATGGCATTGTACCAGGCATTTCTTGTGAGCCCATAGGCAAAGTCCGGGTCGACGTGCTATTCGGCACAAGGGATAACTACCAAACTGAGAATCTGGAGTTTGAGGTGGTGAACTTGGAAAGTGCATATCACGCGTTACTCGGAAGATCAGCATTGAACAAGTTCATGGCAAGCTGCCACATCAGTTATCTGAAGATGAAGTTGCCCGGGCCAAATGGAGTGATTACCATTGCTGGAGATTTCCGACGTTCCATTGAGTGTGCTTCAGCCGGGTCTAACCTAGCCGAGTCACTCGTGATTGCGCAAGAGAAAAGAAAAATCCAAGTGGTGGCGGCTTTAGCTCAGTCCGCACAGCAGTATATGCCGGCGTTGAGTAACCTGCATGGCAGCGTTTCATTTGATGACATGTTCCCGGAGCGCACCATAACAATTGGTGTCGGGTTAACTGACAAATTGGAAAGCGAGCTCGTCAACTTCCTCCGTGAGAATCAGGATATTTTTGCTTGGTCTACACAAGACTTGCAAGGTGTTCCGAGGGAGTTGGCCGAGCACTCTTTGAACGTAAGACCCGGGGCAAGGCCGGTGAAGCAACCTCTCCGCCGCTTCGCCGAGGATAGGAGAAAAGTCATTGGAGACGAGATAGCTCGGTTACTAGCAGCAGGATTTATCATGGAGGTGTTGTATCCGGATTGGCTCTCTAATCCGGTGCTAGTAGAAAAGAAGAAGGACGATCCGAACGTGGCAGTGGTTTGGCAAATGTGCATCGATTACACGAACCTGAACAAGGCGTGTCCGAAAGATCCATTTCCACTGCCGAGGATAGATCAGGTCATAGACTCAACCGCGGGATGTGAACTGTTGTCATTCATTGATGCCTATTCTGGTTTCCACCAGATACCTCTGAACCCGGATGATCAAATAAAGACTGCGTTTATTACCTCGTACGGGGCTTATTGCTATCGCACTATGCCGTTTGGTTTGCGTAATGCGGGTGCAACGTACCAAAGATGTATGCAAAAATGTTTGCACGACCGAATAGGTCAAAACGTACAAGTATACGTGGATGATGTGGTTATCAAGACCAAGGAACGCACAACGCTCCTTAACGACATAAGGCAAACATTCGCGAACTTGAGAAGGTTCCGGATGAAGCTTAACCCGGAAAAATGTACCTTCGGTGTCCCAGCTAGAAAATTACTCGGATTTCTCGTCTCCAGCCGAGGTATCGAAGTTAATCCAACTAAGATCCGAGCCATCAAACGAATGGATCTGCCGAAGTGTCTTAATGATGTCCAGAAGTTCACTGGATGCCTGGCATCATTTAGTCGGTTTGTATGTCGGTTGGGAGAAAAGACACTGCCTCTCTACCAACTCATGAAAAAGTCAGATAAGTTCGTTTGGACGCCACAGGCCGATGAAGCATTTGCCCACTTAAAAAAGATGTTGGCCACTGGACCAGTGTTAGCCTCTCCACTATCAAAGGAGCCAATATTGCTCTACATAGCCGCAACCAACCGAGTTGTAAGTGCAGTGATTGTAGTAGAGCGCAATGAAGAGGGTAAGTTGGTGCAGAGGCCAGTATATTACCTGAGCGAGGTATTGTCTGCCTCAAAACAGAACTACCCGCACTTTCAAAAGGTGGCATATGGTGTCTATATGGCGGCTAAGAAGTTAAAGCATTATTTTGAGGAGCACCCCATCAAAGTAATATGTGAGGCTCCCATATCTGAGATAATGGGTAACAAGGATGCGAGTGGCAGAATTGCAAAATGGGCAATCGAGCTAGCCCCTTATGCGCCCCAATATGACAGAAGAGAAGCGATCAAGTCTCAGGCTGTGGCGAACTTTTTTGTAGATTGGGCCGAGGTACAATACGAACCACCACCACCAGATCCGAACTACTGGAGGATGCACTTTGACGGGTCGAAAACCAAAACCAGATTAGGCGCCGGGGTTGTGCTTACCTCGCCAAAGAAGGACCAGCTAAAATACGTATTGCAGATCCATTTCGCGGCATCAAACAATGTCGCTGAGTACGAGGGTCTTGTGCATGGGCTCAAAGTGGCAAAGGAGATTGGCATACGTCGGATAATATGCTTTGGTGACTCGGATCTGGTGGTGCAGCAAGTGTCCGGAGTGTGGGACGCCCTGGATCCAAACATGGCACTATACAAATTTCACGTGCAGAAAATATCTGGTTACTTTGAGGGATGTGAATTTCACCATGTACCCCGAGTGGAAAACGAAGCTGCCGACATGCTGTCGAAGCTCGGATCGACCCGATAGGCAATTCCACCGGGTGTAGCATTGGAACACCTCAGAAAACCATCTATCAGGCCGTCCCCAGGAACCGACTCGATCTATGTCCCGAAAGATACGGAATCCGGAGCGGAGCCCATGGACATTGACACGGGAGGTAGTACGCGAGACCCGGGGACTACATCAGCAAACCCGGGGACTGCCTCGGCAAACCCGGGGACCGCCTCGCTAGACCTGGGGACTTCTCAGCGTGATCCGGCTGAAGTTATGCCGGTGGATCAGATGGAAATTGATGAGGATATGTGAACGATACCAGCTTGGGCACATCCTATATTCCATTTCCTGTAAGATGGAACGTTACCCGCTGAGGAGGTGTTAGCCAGGCAAACTCAGAGGAGAGCAAAAGCATACACGATTTTCAATTCCGAGTTGTACAAACGGAGTGTAACCAATGTCCTCCAGCAATGTGTTGACCCGGAAGAAGGGCTTGACATCCTCCGAGATATACACCAAGGAGAATGCGGACATCATGCCTCATCCCGAGCCTTAGTGGCAAAAACATTCCGGCATGGGTTCTACTGGCCAAGTGCCTTAGAACAAGCGGAAGATCTGGTGAGAAAAATGCAATGTCTGTCAAAGGTACGCCACCAAGACACATATGCCTATGTCGGAACTCAAGACCATACCAATTACATCGCCATTTGCTGTATGGTGCATGGATATGGTTGGCCCGTTCAAACCAGCAAGAGGAAACATAACACACATTTTGGTCATGGTGGACAAGTTTAAAAAATGGATTGAAGTGAAACCTATAAGAAAATGCGATGGAGCTACGGCCGTGACATTTCTCAAAGACATCATCTTGAGATACGGTTATCCACACAGTATTATAACTAATAATGGCACAAATTTTGCTGAAGGAGCATTTGCACGATTCTGCCGAGATAAGAAGATCCATTTCGATCGGTAGCCCACCCGCATTGAACGGACAAGTGGAAAGATCCAACGGATTAGTATTATCGGGATAAAACCCGACTCATTGAGCGCTGCAAAAGATCAGCGAGGTGCTGGATAGAAGAACTACCGGTGATCTGTGGAGTTTAAGAACAACTCCAAATCGATCAACAGGCTATACGCCATTTTTTCTGGTATATGGGGCAGAAGCTGTATTACCAGCCGACATATAGCATGATTCGCCTAGGGTCACCCAATACACAGAAGCCGAATTGCAGGAAGCCCGGCAAAATGATGTTGATCTGCTGGAAGAAGCGAGAGAACTGGCATTGTCCAGATCCGCCATATATCAGCAAAATCTCCGACGCTATCATAGCCGGAAAGTGTGCCCACGAGTCTTTCGGGAAGGCGATCTGGTGCTCTGGTTGGTACAACGTACTACTAGCATGCATAAATTATTCCCCCCATGGGAAGGGTCATTCATTGTGAGCAAAGCACTACACAATGATTCTTACTATCTTATAGATGCAAAGCCATAGGAAAAGAACAAGGCGGACAGGTCCGGAGAGGAATCTAAGCGACCATGGAATGTAGCACTATTTCGTCCCTTCTACACTTAGCTAAGAAGTGTATGTATCTGAGTCGTCTCATATGTCAGTATGTATGTCGGCAATGAGCTTATCAATGAAATAGCAGCGCCTCGAGCAGTAACTCGGGGACTGCCTTAATAATGTTTGTTGTTACTTCTTATGCGGTAGCTGGAATAAGTCGTTCTACTTAACGCGGATTAGTAATGTGTGAGCACCAAAAACCCAACTCTTCGACTTGCTGTTGTCCAACAAGAATTGGCTTCATGGCAAGCAAGAGAACAAGTTTGGAATTGCGTAGCACATGAAAAACGGCTAAGGAAACGAATTTATTCGAGCTAACGTTTGTTTTTCGGACTAACCGTGTATTTATTTTCAAATTATTATGTTGAATTATTTTGAGCTAAGCCTAAAAGTTTCTAAGTACTGATAAAACAATTTTTGAAGCTCGGATTCGTAAGTCATAAAACCGAATCAAGGTAGACACGGACCGAGCCAGAAGATTGGACGAACAAGAAAATGAAACTCGGGGACTACGCCCAAGTTAATCCGGCATAGAAACGTAGTAGCAAAATATCACATATCCAGCATACAATTGCACCCGGCATACCGGGGATCTGATAAATTTTCATGTTTTTTGAACTAAGGAGCAGCAGGAGGAGAAAGTTCGGCGTCGTCATCGCTGTCTTCAATATCTGAAGCATCATCTTCTCCGCCCTCATCCGACCCATCTTCAACGTTCTCAATGTGCTCGTCCCCAGCGGATTCCAGGAAGCTCGGTCCTTCAACCCAGTCATGGATAGGAGAATATTCGATGAGGCTGTAGGCGCAATCCTGGCGTCGAGCTACCCACTCCGGATCATTGGTCCATCTGGATCTGGTGCGCCGACGTGTAAGGAGGCTGGGGTCGATCTCCTCGTACCATGTGAGAATATGGTGAAGGATAGTATCAGCTGCAGCACGCCCAGCAGACTCTCTCTAGAGGTCAAGATGGGCCTCGATTTCCAACAGCTTTTCAGCAAGAAGTGCGATCCTCTTCGGAGCGCTCTCACTGGGCCAGAACGTGTTGAAGATCCAGACCGAAACGTCGAGGAGATCTTTGCCGTAGTTCTTGATGATTTCCACGCGAGCTGACAGGCTGACCAATAGGTCCTCCATGTCTAAGGGAATGCCCTCACCGTCAAGAGCGATGGGAGTAGCCCTCTCTCGGTGAAATTTGGCAACAGCAGCGCTCGCAATGGGAGTACCCTCTAAAAAATGGTCTGGAAACAAGGCAAAGGAAGAAGCTGAAGCAAAGACATATGAACTAGCCCGGAGAATTATGTCAGATAAGGGAAAGGAATTTACGTGAAATATGGCTGTGGATCCGGGTCAACTCCTTGATGCAATCGTCGCGTCTCTTGCGAAGTTGTTCAAGCTCAGGGATCGCCAACCCAAGCTGGACGTCGGATTCTTTAAGTAGGTCCTGGTCCTTGGAGATCTGGAGAGTAAGGCGCTCACGCTCTTCTGTGAAGTTCTGGCCAATTTTTTGGAGCTCGATTTGGTGCTGGGCCTTCATCTTCTCCATCTCAGCCTTGAGCTTGGCAATCTCGTTGTCCTTAGTCCGAAGGAGAGCGAGCTCATCATCCTTTTTCTTCAGCTCGGCTTGATGCTGTCCTGCTTGTTCGAGAAAATGCAGCATCATATCAGGCACGGGCACACTATCCTCAAGCGATGCTGAAATAATATGTTGACCAGGCAGAGCCGAGGAGTGAATGTTTGCCGAGCCAAGGAGAAGAGGAAATGGAAAACACTACGAGGTCAGACAAAAGAGGACATACCCCGGATTTCCTACAAGTTCTTCTGCATGATCTTATTCTCAGCCTCCACCCCAGCTATAGAAACCGAATGAGGAGATTAGTTCGGCGGAAGAAAGTGAAGAAAAACGGAGAAGTGACGAGGGTGAAAATTACCCCTCTTTTCATGTTCTTCACTAAGTGCAACATGTTTTGCGCGTAGCATCTTGTGGGTATCCAGCAGGCGTTGGAATTCAACACTCTGGCGATTGGTGGTTACCTGAAAAAAGTACAAAAGTGTAAAATTAGCTTGGTACATATTCGAAGTATACAAGATCCGGGCCAAGTGGAACTTAACCCGGCTCTAGGTGTGTGCATATTTGAAGTGTACAAGATCGGGGCCAAGTGGAACTTAACCCGGCTCTAGGTGTGTGCATATTCGAAGTGTACAAGATCCGGGCCAAGTGGAACTTAACCCGGCTCTAGGTGTGTGCATAATCGAAGTGTACAAGATCCGGGCCAAGTGGAACTTAACTCGGCTCTAGGTGTGTGCATATTCGAAGTGTACAAGATTCGGGCCAAGTGGAACTTAACCCGGCTCTAGGTGTGTGTATATTCGAAGTGTACAAGATCCGGGCCAAGTGGAACTTAACTCGGCTCTAGGTGTGTGCATATTCGAAGTGTACAAGATCCGGGCCAAGTGGAACGTAACCTGGCTCTAGGTGTGTGCATATTCGAAGTGTACAAGATCCGGGCCAAATGGAACTTAACCCGGCTCTAGGTGTGTGCATATTCAAAGTGTACAAGATCCGGGCCAAGTGGAACTTAACCCGGCTCTAGGTGTGTGCATATTCGAAGTGTACACGATCCGGGCCAAGTGGAACTTAACCCGGCTCTAGGTGTGTGCATATTTGAAGGGTACAAGATCCGGGCCAAGTGGAACTTAACCCGGCTCTAGGTGTGTGCATAATCGAAGGTCACATGGAGATATGTTAGTTTTCTAATGAGCATCCGGCCGAGTAACAAGCTACTCCACCAGAGGCTCGGGGACTAATGGTTATTATCTATAGCATGTAAAGGAGAAACGACATACCTCCATCATTCGCCCCGTGAGGTTAATTGCCTTAGCGGCAGTATTCATCTGGGCGGAAAATTCTGCGGGGCTGAACTTTTCCGGGAGATCGTCGGTGTGGACGAACTCCGCCTTATTCTAGTTCATGACGAACTCAATAAGACTCGAAGGGTACCGCTCACCGGTGGGCATATGGGGTGCCACCAAGCCCTTTGCGTGCGCTTCTTTCCTCTCAACCAAGGCAAGGGCTGGGCTGGTATGCATAACCATCTGCTGCGCATCAGTTGGCTCGGCAGGAACATCTTTCGCTGTTGGGGTTTTCTTGGGAAGCATCGATGATAGGGTTCGCTGCCCAGCCTCGGCGGATGCTGACTTGGTAGTATCCAGAGCCTTTTTGCCCTTAGCTTGCTGGGAAGAAGTAACTGCAGTGGATCTGCCCTTAGAAGCTACTGGAGTAGTTCCTCGCCGAGGCTGAGATGACTCGGACGAGGCGGAAGAGCTTGGCACTGGAGCTCTTGTAGCTGGACTTGGAGCTGTGGTTGGTTTTCTTGGTGCTGGAACAGATGCTGGAGCTGGTTCGGTCACTGATACTGGAACTGCTGCTGGTGCTGGTGTTGAGATAGACTCGGTGGCTGCTAGTTGCGGCAATGCTGAAGTGGTGGACACCGTCGCCTTGGCCAGACCGACCCCTCCCGCTCCAAGGTTGCTTTCCTCTTGACGAGGTAGTGCGGAACCCAGAGCAGCCGTAGAACCCTCTAGAATATGGCTCAGCGGACGTGACTCATCGTCACGAGGATGAGAAGGGCCGGATCGAAGTGGTGAAGAGATGCTTGATCCGCTCTGAGGGACGTCCACCGGAGGTCTGAAGAAGAGAATAATGTCAGAAGAGAAATTGCCATAATGCAAGGAAAAGGGAGTTACGCAACGAAAAATGACTTACGCATTCGAGGCTTTGGCCTCCTTGGGTTTCCGAGCCCTTCGTGCCGGGGATTTGCCTGCACGCTTGGTCTTGTCTCCGGCCTTCTTTTGCCTTTGTTGGGCTGGGAAGGTTCGGAGGAAGAACTTGATGCGGCTCTGCGCTTCTTCTTCGACGCCACCGGAACCGGCTCGCTCGTAGCAAGTGGAGGATCCTCGTGGATATGCCCACCGGGGTTAGCTGATGCTGGAAAGGAAAAAGAAAGAGGGACAGCCTCAACAGGTTCAATCACGTTGACATCCGAGTCATCCTCATCATCGGGCCAATATCTAAGAGAAGAGAATTTACCGCTTGGTCGTTTGGTAGCGTCGGTCATAGGGAGGAACATCTCCTGGTCCGGCTCCTCCTCATCCAGGATTTCTTGGTCCGGCGCCCACTTAAGGGTCAGATCCGTACTATCCTCGAGAGTTTGCTGAAGGAACAGCTGAGAAAAAGCATGAAGAAACAGAGTCAAAAATACAACAAAAACCGACACATATTTGATCCGAAATAAGTTTGCCCATGAAGCTTACATGGGAGGAGCCTGTCATGACAGTAGTGCTCAATTCCCCACGTCCATTCGGCGGAGAAATCCCTGTGGGTGGTGAAAAGAGCCTTAACCCAGTGAAAAATCTCCGTGTTGCTCAATTTGAAGGAGGAGGTTCGGTTGGGGTCGCGGCTGAAACTCATGTGGCACAACATGTGGGTGCGCTTCTGGAGGGGAGAGATTCGGTTGCGCACGAACGTGATCATAACATCCTCGTTGCGCAATCCGAGTTTCTTTAGCTCCACGAACCTCTTGTTAACTTGGTTGGCCAGAGCTGTAGGCTTCTTGGGGACCTCCTCCCAGAATTCCATGTCAGGTGGACTCGGAGCGTAGGGCAGCAACCAAATCAAATCTTCAGTGCCCTTATTCCGGACATAGAAGAAGGTCCGGGCCCATCCTTTGCAGGAGTCAAGCCCGGTAACCCGGGGGAAGACGGAAAGTCTCCGGGGCGAGATGGAGGAAGCTCCAAATTGGGTGAGCTGCTTATCCTCCGACTCTACTTGGATGTTGGGGATGACGTTGCGACGAAGGCCGAAAAACCGGATCCACAGCTCCTTCGTGGGCCATAGTCTGGTGTAGCCTTCGATTGTAGAGGCAAAGGCGGAGAGAGAGGTGATAGCGTTGGCTAGGAGATGGTGCGGCTGCAAGTGGTAGGTGCTAACCCAATCCCGGAAGAAATCGCTCACCGGCAGACCAAATCCCCGTTGGAAGTGGGACAGGAACACGACGAACTCACCCGGATTGGGTGAGGGGGCCAGTTCAGCGGAGGTGAGACGAGCGGCGACGCCGGCAGGAATGCGCCTGGTCCGGTAGAGCCAGTCTAGGTCATCTTGACAGACCCAGGATCCGGCCCACGCGCCGCGGTCCGCCACGGCGGCATCCTCCTCCATTTCCTGCTCGGCGATGACGAGCTCCTCCTCCGTCATCTCGTATTCACTACCCTCGCTGGCGCTAGCGGCGGCGGGGATCTGAGGCCTGGATTGGCGAGGACCCGTAGCGAAGAAGTTGCGCAGCGGTGGCTGCGATGCAGAAGCACGGGGAAAGTGCGGCGGCGGCGCTGCTGCTAGAAGCACTGGCGGCGGCGCGGTCGCTAGGAAGACGAAGGAGAAGGGCAACGAGCAGAGGGGCGCAGAAGTGGGAAAAACGCTAAGGGGTGCGCCCCTCCGCTACTTAACCACCCCCTGAGAGGGTGAGTGGGATCGCGCTGCGCCAACGAGCCACATGGTGTGGCTGTGTATCGCACGCCTCAACCAATCATAGAGGAGCCACACGGAGGGCCACAGAGCAGAAGCAATCCGGTGACGTGATGCACTGATGCGATAAACGAGGAGGCAAAGTGGCGTGACCCACGCAGTGATGGCGACAATTCTCGCGGCGGTTTACTATGCAGGCCCGTAAAATAAGACAACGTCATGATTAGCCTCCGCGTGGGTTGGCGTATGAGAGAAGGAAGCAAGGCCCGGATCAAACCATGGTAACCATGGGATCCAAGCCAAAATGGTAACCCGGTAAAAGCGAAAACTTGGAGCGTCTTGAAGGCGTAAATCCATATAATCCGAGATAAAGAGCTAACCCGGAAACAAACGCCCAAGGCTCGAACATAGATGAACCTGATGTGTCCTTAGCGAACAAGGCAGCTAAGACCGCACCAGCTTCGGGGACTAATGTTGGGGGGATACCCCCGGGTAGGGTCACTCTAGGGTATAATGGCCGAGTTAGCTGAGGTTCGGCAGGGTCAAAGCGGATGCTGGCCGGGTCAACTCCAGGCAGGCCGGATCACGGAGTAACCCGGACCAGGGGGGTCGCCTAACATTGTCTCAACCGACTTAAGGAGTAAGTCAGAAGTGCTTGTCTAACTTGTATGCAGGAACAGGTATGGCCGGATCTACTATGATCCTGGTCCTCGCTTAGCTTCTGGGAGAAGGAAGGAATCTCTTTGGTCAAAAATAAGGTCCGGTACGCACTGCATGAGCGAAGAAAGCAATAGCAGGACCACCGGGTCATGGCCGACAAGGGTGACGACGCCCGTGTCGGCTGACGCGGGCGCCGCAGAGGCTTATGTTGCTAAAGCATGTGTGACACGGGGGAAAAGCACCTCGGTTGGGTTACCACTTTGGGAGGAGGAATATTCTTAGGAATATGCCTCCACGTATGCCCTAGGCAGGGACCGAGCCTCGTCTATATAAGAGGGGCTAGGTTTCTGGTAGAGGAGGTTGGTTGAGCGCTAGTTGGTTTGAGGATTCCATAGTGACTTGTGGAGCTAAGGTTCTAGGGAAAAACAGTAGGCAAGAGTAAGAGAGCTCCTTCTTCCTCCTCTCGCCAATACAGCTTTAGGAGCACTTGTAATCTTGAGAGTTAAGCAATACAAACTTCTGTGTGGAGAATCACTCCACTATCCCTCCCTGGATTCCCCTAGCGTGTATTAGTCCCCACCTTTATCCTATCCATGGCATCTGCCGTGACACCACCACGACACACATTCAATGACTCTAGTTATGGTTCATGAAAAGAACACACATGCAATGACACTTGTGGATCCATGTGGTTCATGAAAATAACACACATGCAATGACACTAGTGGATCCATATGTGGTTTGTCAAAAGAACATATATTCAATGACTCTAGAGATGGTTCATGAAAAGAACAGACATGCAATGACTCTAGTGTATCCATATGTGGTTTGTGAAAAGAACACACATGCAATGACTTTGGTGGATCCATATGTGGTTTATGAAAAGTACACACATGCAATGACTCTAGTGCTGGTTTAGGAGAAGAACACACAGACAATGACTCTGGTGGATCCATATGTGGTTTGTGAAAAGAACACACATGCAATGACTCACTGCTGGTTTAGGATAAGAACACACATGCAATGACTCTGGTGGATCCATATGTGGTTTGTGAAAAAAACACATTCAATGACTCTAGTTGTGGTTCATGAAAAGAACACACATGCAATAACACTGGTGGATCCATATGTGGTTTGCGAAAAGGACACACATTCAATGACAGTGCTGGATCCATGTGGTTTCTAAAAAGAATAGACGTGCAATGACACTGGTGGTTCCATGTGGTTCATGAAAATAACACTCATGCAATCACTTGGGTGGATCCATCTGTGGTTTGTGAAAAGAGCAGACGTGCAATGATCTAATGTTGGTTTAGGATAAGAATACACATGCAATGACTCTAGTCGATCCATATGTGATTTGTGAAAAAAACACATGCAATGACATTGGTGGATCCATATGTGGTTTATGAAAAGAACACACATTCAATGACAGTGGTGGATCCATGTGTGGTTTGTGAAAATAACAGACATGCAATTACTCTCGTGGATCCATATGTGGTTTGTGAAAAGAACACACATTCAATGACTCTAGTTGTGGTTCATGAAAAGAACACACATGCAATGACACTAGTGGATCCATGTGGTTCATGAAAATAACACACATGCAATGACACTAGTGGATCCATATGTAATTTGTTAAAAGAACACACATTCAATGACTCTAGAGCTGGTTCATGAAAGGAACACACATGAAATGACTCTAGTGGATCCATATGTGGTTTGTGAAAAGAACACACATGAAATGACTCTGGTGGATCCATATGTGGTTTATGAAAAGAACACAAATGCAATGACTCTACTGCTGGTTCAAGATAAGAACACACATCCAATGACTCTGGTGGATCCATATGTGGTTTGTGAAAAGAACACACATGCAATGACTCTATTGCTGGTTTAGGATAAGCACACACATGCAATGACTCTGGTGGATCCATATGTGGTTTTGTGAAAAGAACACACATTCAATGACTCTAGTTGTGTTTCATGAAAGGAACACACATGCAATGAATCTAGTGCTGGTTTAGGATAAGAGCACACATGGAATGACTATACTAGATCCATGTGGTTTGTGAAAAGAACACACATGCAATAACTCTGGTGGATCCATATGTGGTTTGTGAAAATAACACACATTCAATTACTCTAGTTATGGTTCGTGAAAAGAACACACATGCAATGACTCTAATGGATCCATTTGTGGTTCATGAAAATAACACACATGCAATGACTTTGGTGGATGCATATGTGGCTTATGAAAAGAACACACATGCAATGACTCTAGTGTTGGTTTAGGATAAGGACACAAATGCATTGACTCTAGTGGATCCATATTTGGTTGGTGAAAAGAACACACATGCAATGACACTGGTGGATCCATATGTGGTTTGTGAAAAGAACACATATTCAATGACAGTGGGGGATCCATGTGGTTTGTGAAAAGAACAGACATGCAATGACACTGGTGGATCCATGTGGTTCAAGAAAATAACACACATGCCATGAATTTGGTGGATCTATCTGTGGTTTGTGAAAAGAACAGACGTGCAATGATCTAGTGCTAGGTTAGGATAAGAATACACATGCAATGACGGTTCTGGATCCATATGTGGTTGTGAAAAGAACACACGTGCAATGACATTGGTGGATCCATATGTGGTTTGTGAAAAGAACACACAATCAATGATAGTGGTGGATCCATATGTGGTTTTTGAAAAGAACACACATTCAATGACTCTAGTTGTAGTTCATGAAAAGAACACACATGCAATGACTCTAGTGGATCCATATGTGGTTCATGAAAATAACACGCATGCAATGACTCTGGTGGATCCATAAGTGGTTGATGAAAATCACACACATGCAATGACTCTAGTGCTGGTTTAGGATAAGGACACAAATGCAATGACTCTAGTGGATCCATATTTGGTTTGTGAAAAAAAAACACATGCAATGACACTGGTGGATCCATATGTGGTTTGTGAAAAGAACACACATTCAATGACGGTGGTGGATCCATGTGGTTCATGAAAATAACACACATGCAACAACTTTGGTGGATCCATCTGTGGTTTGTGAAATGAACAGACATGCAATGACACTGGTGGATCCATGTGGTTCATGATAATAACATACATGCAACGACTTTGGTGGATTTTTATGTGGTTTGTGAAAAGAATAGACGTGCAATGATCTAGTGATGCTTTAGGATAAGAATACACATGCAATGACCCTAGTGGATCCATATGTTGTTTGTGAAAAGTACACACATGTAATGACACTGGTGGATCCATATGTGGTTTGTGTAAAGAACACGCATTCAATGATAGTGGTGGATCCATATGTGGTTTGTGAAAATAATATACATGCAATGACTCTGATGGATCCATGTGTGGTTTGTGAAAAGAACACACATTCAATGACTCTAGTTGTGGTCCTTGAAAATAACACACATGCAATGACACTGGTGGATCCATGTGGTTCATGAAAATAACACACATGCAATGACACTGGTGGATCCATATGTGATTTTTGAAAAGAACACGCATTCAATGACTCTAGAGCTAGTTCATGAAAGGAATACACATTCAATGACTCTAGTGGATCCATATGTGGTTTGTGAAAAGAACACACATGCAATGACTCTGGTGGCTCCATATGTGGTTTTTGAAAACAACACGCATTCAATGACTCTAGTTGTGGTTCATGAAAAGAACACACATGCAATGACACTGGTGGATCCATGTGGTTCATGAAAATAACACACATGCAATGACTCTGGTGGATCCATATGTGGTTTATGTAAGAACACACATGCAATGACTCTAGTGGATCCATATGTGGTTTATGAAAAGAACACACATGCAATGACTCTATTGCTGGTTTAGGATAAGGACAGAAATGCAATGACTCTAGTGGATCCATATTTTGTTTGTGAAAAGAACACGCATGGAAAGACACTCATGAATCCATATGAGGTTTGTGAAAAGAACACACATTCAATTAAAGTGGTGGATCCATGTGGTTTGTGAAAAGAACAGACGTGCAATGACACTGGTGGATCCATGTGGTTCATGAAAATGACACACATGCAATGACTTTGGTGGATCCATCTATGGTTTGTGAAAAGAACAGACGTGCAATGATCTAGTGCTAGTTTAGGATAAGAATACACATGCAATGACTCTGGTGGATCCATATGTGGTTTGTGAAAAGAAAACACATG